>BSBK01006117.1:462500-497440 GCA_027943335.1 Chamaecyparis obtusa | reverse complement strand
TATATACATGTATGTATATATATATACATACATGTATGTATATATATATATATATACATGTATGTATATATATATACATACATGTATGTATATATATATATATATATATATATATATATATATATATATATATATATCTTTTTGACATTAATATGATAGTACTAGCACATGGGTGATTTATTTGAAACCTTGCTTGAAATTATTATGAGGTACTGATTGAATTAGATGTACTAGATGATGCATTTGATGATCGACAAGTAGGTCATCATATTTTTTTTGGAAATGGAATGGAATTATTTGATTATGAAGCACTATTGGTGTTTTGACAGAATGGTCACACTTTGTTCTTACATGACTGCTTATGACATGTATTATGATTTCTCATAATGAAAGGCATAATTCATAAGACTAGTTGATTTGTTGTGTGACTTTTATGCTTTTTGTTAATGCAAAAAAATAAAATAAAAATGGAAAGAAATAAATGATATACTTGTGTTTGTATCATTTTTGTACTATGTATGTGTATTGGAAAGCTTACTTTCCGATGAGGGTGCTAATGTGGAAGAAGTAAACATGGAAGGGTAGAAAGGGATGTTTCTCTACCTACCAGTTTTCATTTTTGGTGATAAAAAGATGCTTTGGCCAAAGCCTTTTTGCATATGTTTTTGAAAATATGCTACCCATGTTCCATCTCCCTGCCACATTCATGAACAATAGAAAGTTTCATGGCTGCACTAGATACCCCCTACCTTTTATTTGTTGGGCATTGCAGGGTTGGGCATTCTACGAGTAGGTAGAATCCCATGGAAGTGTAAAGTTTTATGGATAGAACGAACAAGTGTCTGAGCCACTCTCCCGTCTCAAGATTTGCAGATGGATGACTGACTATCCGATGACATAGGAGACAGGGACTTATAGAAGGATAGATGTACAATTACAATTGTCTTATTTCATGATTGACCTTTATGGTTATGTTTTTAGATGCATGGATATATATATACGTAATATAGATTGATGTTTTGATTTTATATGGTGATGAATTGTCATGATTTACTAGGATGATTATGCTTAGATGAAGCACACTAGCATTATATTGATGAAAATGTGAATGCTTAATCATATTAAGAGGAAGGAATTTTAGGACTTATATTGTTTTAGAGATGAAATATAAATGCTATGATGAAATGATTCTTTTGAAATATTGCTGTGACAAGATGGGTATGAGGGCCTAGGTCACATAAATGGAAAAATGAATCCACTAACATTTCAGGTGATTTGCGAAATCAACAGATGACTCTCTCACTTAGTAAGTACCACATGTTAGAAGGTACATATGAATGATTTACTTGTGATCAATTGTGATTTAAAGAACATTTTAGTTAAATTTTTTGCAATCTTCAAATGACTCTTTTCTCTTGAATATAGAATATTATAGTTTTTATTTTATAAAGTATTAACACAAGGATTGGGCTAAAAATATTGTGAGTATATAAATATTTGTATGCCAAGAATGTGGATCCAATGCAAACAGAAAGGTGCTCAATTTATTGTGATACCATGGTAAGGTATAGTAAGACATAGTTATGTAGGTACTTTGTTGCTACTTAAGAATATCATGTAAGTTATTTTTGAAAGCATTGAGTATGAAAATGTTAGAATTTCAAATTTTGATTATGATAGCAACATGTGCTAATGCTCTAATGTTGTTCCTATGTCTTTTAGATGGAATGACACATTATAATAGAGGGGGAATATTATCGGAGAGAGGTAACTCTAACCTTGTAAAACTGAAGGATAGTAATGGAATTCACACACTCACATAGAAAATTTTATTGAAATAATTATGATTCAAGTGTGTTTTATTTTTGGTGCATGTATTTACTACAATGCATAGTGATAAAAATTTGACTCTATGTAAGCAAATGTAATTGAATTCTGTTGATTTTATGCTAGAATTTAAAAGTGTATGCATGGATTTGAATAATGAAAGATTGTAAATCATGTCAATTGTAAATTTCTTGATTTTTCTTAATTAAGATTACAACTTTTGACTTATGCATCGAGATGATGCATTCTTAAGGGGGGAAGGATGTCACAACCATTTTTTTATTTATTTAATTTTTCTATCATGTCAATTCCTTAAATTTAGGATTTAGTTATGCCTTAGTTTAGGGATGGAGAAAATTTCTCCATTTTCTTTGGACATAATGGTAGTGGGAGAGAAAAAGGAATGGTGGTACACTTCATCTCCAAGTGAGTGTGCAAAAACAAGAGGCACATTTCTTTTAAGAGGAGTAATAAACGGGCCACTGCGACAAAACTGCCAAAAGTTTAATTTATAAAACTACTCTTCTCTGCCTTTCTTTATGGAGGGGTTTTTCTTAATTTTTTTTACTCTACTATTCTTAGTTCTTTTCGAGGGTTTTCTAGGGATCATCTTTTCCCAGATCTTCCAAGGAGAGAATAATTAGGCAGGAAAAAGTTTGTATGACAGGTGCGGGAGGGTTCATTGCCTCCTAGCTTGATAAAAGGTTGTTGAGAGGAGGTTATACTATGAAAGGAGCTATCCGTAATCCTGATGATGGAAAGTATAAACATCTGAAAGAGTTGGAAGGAGCCAAAGAGAGGCTGCAACTTGTGAAGGTTGATATTCTTGATTATGAGAGCTTGGTTGAAGTTTTTAGAGGATGGGTAAAAGCACAATAAGCTGTCACCCTTTTACAAAGGAAAAGGCTAACAAAATCAAAGTTGTTTAACTTCAATAGTATAAAAATGACATTTATGTTTGGAATTTGAAGATGATGTAAACTAATTAAATGTGATAAAATGGATGAAGTTTATGATTAATATTTTTAATAATTTTTTTGAATAAGAATTGATATGTTTTTTTAATATTTAAAGATGATTTTTTAGTTGCTGAAAAATGCTAAAAATTAGGGGTCTAGTTCCCACCAAAATATTATATGTAAATAAATATTTTTTCCCCTAATTTCAAAATATGTCATAGATGACATATATAGCTAGTACATGAAGAAATAAAAATTGGTTTGTGACCTATATTTTCTCTTTTATAACAATTCAAATTCCAACTCACTAAAATCGATAGTTTTCATCTCGCAACATATTTTTCATAACAAATCTATCCCAATCAAAAAAGGAAATATATATTCTTGAAGAGGACTCTCTCCTCTCGTGCACCATATGATTTTAAAATTTATTTAATATGATTTACTATTTTTTTCTTTCTCCAAATCAACATCTCCTTGACTATTAAAATACCTACTTGCAACATTTTTAATTACAGTAAACTATGTCTAATTAAAACACTATAAAATCTATATGAGGATATTGTTGACTCTGATCTCTACAAAAGGGTTTTTTTTTTTTTTTAATAAAATATCATTAACAAAATTAGGAGTTATTGAAATGCCACTTTTCTGAAATAATTTTATTTTTATGGTAATTGTACCCAAAGTGGTATAAAACATGCATTTAATAGATATTTCCAATTGTAAAAGTTAAAGCACTTATCTAACTTATCTAGAATGAATCTAGCTAGACCATATGTTTGACCAAAATTAATTATTAGTTAGAAATACTAAAATTCAGTTGTGCTGATAAGTTAGCCTAAAAGGTGACACCTGATTGTGATTTTACCCAGATGTGATGGTGTGTTTCACATGGCTTGTCTTCTCACAGATGACCCAGAACAAGTGATAGAACTAGTGGTCAAAGGAACTGCTAATGTATTGAATGCCTATGCAGAATGGGGGGTAAAGTAGCTAGTGATGACCTCTTTAATCAGTGCAATTTACATGGACCCAAACAAAGATCCACACCTTGTGGTTGATGAAAACCACTGGAGTGATTTGGATCACTGTATTCAAACCAAGAACTAGTACTGCTATGCCAAAACTGTGGCAGAGGATGCTACTTCGAAGATGGCCGAAGAGAGGAATTTGGATATCATAGTGGTGAACCCATGTTTGGTTTTAGGTCCTTTGCTCCAGCCCTCCATTAATGCTAGTACTACTCATATTATGAAATATTTAACAGGCCGAGCGTATAGTCTCAGCTGCAGTAAGGCAGGGAGTCGCAAGGGAAGGGTGCATGGGTGCATCATTGCTCCACCTTCAGTTTCAAGAGTTTTTCTTTAAAGGATGTGATGGGTCGATTTTGTTGGGTGACACCGCAAATTTCACTAGAGAATAGAACTTAGTTTCGAATGCCAACTCAGCGAGAGGTTTCAAGGTCATAGCTAATAGAAAGACCTAGTTAGAGACAGTCTGCACTGGAGTGGTGTCCTGTGTTGATATTTTAACATTAGCTGCTCATGAATCGGTTGTCTAGTGATGTCCATGTTAGCAACAATGATAATGAATGAGGATTCAATAGAAAAAAAATGGAGCTAATCATCGTTATCAGAGATAGAAGGCAGACAATTTGGGGAAAAAGAATCAGGCCAAAAGAAAAGATGGATTTGTTAGAGATTAGAAGCTGGGGGTACTTCGACTCTTAGATGCTAGAAATAATAAATGCAATTTGTGGTTTTAGTCGATCAGGTTCCATTCTTCTATTTTATTTTGATTCTAAATAAAACTTGCTTAATTGCTTACTATCATGGAATGTTGGAAGTAAGTAGAATTCAGTTTTACATAGAACGTTATTTATTTCCTGCATTGATATGTCATCAAATGGTGTTTGTTTACCAAGTTTGTGCCCGATTTTATCTCACCACTGGTGGATGTCGTTTTGATTTATTAAATGAGATTCAAATTTTGTATTTCCCTAACCATGTGAACTTGTATTGGTTGAGAAGACCATGTTCCTTAGGCTTGTCTATTTACATTTTCTTCTACATTCGCAACTCAACTTAAGATAATACTCAAACTTAGAATTGTTTAATTTTCCTTCCTCTTTCGCCATTGAAGCCACTGCACAAAGAAATTTAGCATGGATTTGGGTGTTTTGTGTTTCCATTATTGTTGTTTCCTTTGACTTAGAATACCAAATCCACCTATACTTCTTTTTGCGACTTTAAGTAATTGGGGTCTATTATAGAAATCGTCTAGACTTGTATGAGAAAGAAAAAAATTAGCACATGATCATTGGTTTGCGCTGAACCCTATCAAATTGGAGAATCCCAAATTATAGAATTTTCTCTTTCTTGACTATTTCGGTTAGCTCCATGTGCTTGAGCTTATAGACAGAACCGGTTGAAGAATAGTACTTCCAGACACATTTATCGTAGCAAGTTTCCACTTTGACTGGTAACCATTATAAGGAAACAAATTAGGATTTCTGGTAGTATAATAATTCTACTTCATTAGAATAATAATGAGACTTGTAGAAGGAGATTGGAGTACATACCTTATAGTAGACTTTTTAATGCTGGTATAGAGTTTTCTGGTTGTTAATGATAAATCATATTTTCTTGACATCAACATCTGCTTGAAATGTCATTGTATTCATGTTGTTTGAAGAGTCTTTGTTAGGCACAACATTATGTTCATGAATTAAATTAAAATGTGTTTTAGCTGAAAATGAAGTTGGTGCATTGAAAGTTTTCACAATTGGAATCAACAATTTATGTGAATTGAACAATAGAAATACACAAAATAATAAGATCTTGAATCCTTTCTATGATTGAATGAAGAATTGTGAATTCACTGTAAAGACTGAATGATTCTGTGAATATAGGGCCATATCTAAAACATTACAAAGTGCATACTTATGGAGATTATGATTAATTTGTATACTAGATAAAATAATAAGGTATTTATGGTATTTGCATATGCTGATGTATGTATGAATGTTTGTTTGCGTTTCTCTATGCTTAAAGAAATAAAAGATTTCAAGTTATAATTATCATTTGAACTAAAAGATATATTGGCGGATATTATGAGCTTGACATGTTCTTGATAGTTAATGGAAGGATTTTTATTATTTTCCTTTATGTATGTTGAATGGACCATGGAAACTTGATGTACTATCCTTAAAATGTGAATCTTTATATGAAAATTTTCACATGTATGAAATGGAAGTAGAATCACAAGGTTGGCTTTGGAAGTCCATGACATGTTATATTGGAAACTGAATGTGGATGTAACAAGTAGCACATATTCCATTACTCCTTAGTTTTACTTTGTTATATTACTTCTAGTTGAGTTGGGTATCCTTCATGTCAGGAAGGATTTCAGGGAAGTGTTACTACTTCGTGGTAGGGTGGAAACACACTCCCACAATATTCTCGCCCTAGTTGACTTTTGTGAATAGGTTTCTGAAGCTTCTTTCAAGAAGGAGTTTTATTTATAATTTTATACGCTTCTTTGTTTTTTCAACATGGTGGTATTCAATAATTTTGTTATTTATTTTTGTTATTAATATGGATATAAATGTTTGGTCTAATCTTTATCTTTTACTGATGTGGTTCTACAAATGGTCGACATTCCACTTACCTTTAGACATAGGTATGCTTCATCATTTTGATAGTTATGGTCGTAGTTGTACATATTTTATACTCTATTTTATAGAGAATCTATTGGTATATTATCAACTTATGCATTCAACCTTTGACTTGTTGACCAACTTCCTTGTATTTCAGGCTTTTAACTGATGTGGCAATTGTGTCGTAGGCTCGATTCTTACAATAGAGTATTATGCTTTCTTTTCGAACAAGGTCAATGCCTTAGATGCATGAATCTAATGCATAATTTGACTATTTTGGTTCAATCACTAACCTAAGACATATTCTATAACTCAAACATGTCATGTTACCCCATTCAAAAACCCCTAAAAACTATTTAACAACTCATTAACCTTCAACAAGTATAAAATAGCAATTCTATTCCCTTGACATCGACCATTGGCATGATCTCTTCTCCCACTTTCAAAATTTTATTTCTTGTATTCTAAGATTGACATTATTATAGTTTGATTGTTACCAATTGGTGTGATTTCTAATAAATCAAATTCATATTCCTAGGATATGTATTCAAGGAAATCAACTTAGGTCATTTGTACACCATGAATCATTATTGAATAAAAATTTGCAAGAGAATACATTCTCTTTTATTTCCATAGGTACATTAGTCAAAGTCTTTGTTAGGAATGACCAAAACCAAAAATATATTTGCAAGAAATCATGTGACATTTATTGTCAATAAATACTCTAAGGACACTTTATTAACACAATTGACACATCAAATACAATAAAAAAAACCAATAAATTTAGTGATTGATAGTGATATCCACACATTGAATTTCATTGCCTCCCATTATCTTTGTTTAGATTTTACTAGTAATTTAGTTTTGGGGTTTGAGTAGGAAGGAGGAATCTCTAGACTTTAATCCTTGCGTAACACACTTCGTGATGCTATTTAGCACCACCAAAATTTCCTCATTTCATATACCATTAGACAAATAGTTTTGACAAGTACTATACATCCATTGCAACAAATGATAAGATAAAAATGATGACTAGCATATCCCTAAACATGATTGTGATCATAGTTGCATGCCAAAATGCTTAGATTCTTAGAATTTTGTCATATATGCTTCCCAATGCAAAATTCATAATAGATCCTCATAACTATATGCTTTTCCAATATCTCATTATGTAAAATTCACATTGTAAGATACACAGTCCCAATTCTGATTATTTAAATTTAAATACATCTCTAATTTATGTACTAATTTATTAAGAATTTAACTTTGAAATAAATCTTCCATACTTCCCTTTCACTTATAGATATATTTAGTAATACATTTAATAATATTTTTTAAGGATTTAATAAAAAATTAGTTCCTTACAATCATAGATGAATTTAATTATTTGAAAGTAAATATTTTTAACTTGATATATTTCTATAATATTTTAATTGTAAAGAAAAATATTTATTAATTGTTTATATAATTTTGTTATTAAATATAAAACTTTATACTTACAAAATTCATCATAATCTATAAAATCCTTTTAAATTTATCTCTTTTCTCAAAAAATTAAAACAATAATACACTTGACTCTTAAATTCTACACAAATATATATATATCGTCCACAAAATTACTAAGAAAAATTATAAGTTCAATCTTTATTTTTTTTTCAAAATATACATATCAATAATAATATGTTGGCTTCATTAACTCGACACATTTTTTTAATATATATTTTCATAATTATAAAATTTATTTTAACAAATTATAAAGAATTCTCAAAATATACTTGATTCATTAACTCAACACAATTATATTTTAAAATATATATTTTGATAGTTACAAAATATTTTAACAATTTATAGATGGATCTCTAAAGTGTATCTTGGAAGCACAATAACTTCATGAATTTAAAGAGGGAACTGAAGAATTCAGAAATCCTCCTAAACCTTTCTTACCTACTAATTAACTGGATGATCCGATAAAAATTACGGAACAAACTCACTCAGACATTCGAAAGACACCCTGTTAATCTGTTAACCGAACAGTCTAAAATCTGCAATATCAGTATCAGTAACGGCTATGCATATGGTGAAGTCGCTATCAGTCCGGAGTATGAAAAAGCGTATGGCAATTGTTAAAAGATTAGAAGGGAGGCCCGGGCGGCCCCGGCGGTCCAGGTGGGCCTGGCGGCCCCGGCGGCCCCGGGAAAGGAGGAGGCGGCCCACCGAAAAAACCCGTGCAGCACAACTCAACAAGCCAGCAGCAGCATAGAAACGTTAAGCTGCTCAAATTACAAATTTACACATCAAACTACAGAAAAAAACATTTTAGCCTTATAGGTAATATAAAACAGAGAATTGGAGAATCTGCTTACCATTGTGTGAGACAGTCGCCCAATCCACTGGAAGGCGGCGGCGGCGGTTCAGGGGCTGTAGGAGGTCCTAATAACGGCGCGGCCGGACCCGGCGGAGGCCAATAGGGAGGAGGTGGAGGAGGAGGAGCAGGTGCAGGAGGAGGCCAATAAGGAGCAGGAGGAGGGGGAGCGGGAGGCGGCCAATATGGAGCAGGGGCGGGCGGAGGAGGAGGGCCGAATCCCGGCGCCGGAGGGCCGACTGGTGTTCCCGGCGCCGGAGGGCCTGGATAGCCGGGATCTCCTGGTCTCATTTGTGGTCTGTTCTGTGTTCGTTTTAGTGCTACGCATCAGGTCTTTTTGTAATGGTTTTGGTCTTTCATGGGTTTGGGAAGAGTCTGGAAATGCAACTACCATTCTTTTGTAGCTACCGTTCCCGGCAGACTAGATTGTACGAGTGTGGAATGGAAAGGATGAGTGAGGAGAAATTTTGTGGGTGTCCCTGTCGACCACCATGATAACTAACTATCAAAAGCAAACAACCAGATCGAAAAGCAGGTTATTAGTCAGATAGCCGATGGTTCAGTCTTATAGCTGTTGGCCAAACTGACCACGTGGGTCAACTATTTGAAATGGGTTTACCTAAAATTTGTTTCTCATAGTCAGCATGTTTTTTAAGTTTTTTTTGTGTGTGAAGGACTAGGCCAATTGAGTTTGATATCTAGAAATTAGA
The DNA here is from genome assembly GCA_027943335.1 of Chamaecyparis obtusa. Lineage (NCBI taxonomy): Eukaryota > Viridiplantae > Streptophyta > Pinopsida > Cupressales > Cupressaceae > Chamaecyparis > Chamaecyparis obtusa. The sequence continues at coordinate 487,921 of BSBK01006117.1, read as the reverse complement.
AGTATTGAGTTTTCCAGATTGCTACAAATGTAATACCACTGTCTTGATTGTTTTGGTATGTATTTTCCAAATGCAACAATCTTTCTTATTTATATTGGAAATGAGGCTATGAGAGACATGTCCCTTCATGGGACATGTCTATTTATATTATAATGTTTCATTAATCAATCATATATTAGAATAATATATATTAACAATAATATAACATACATATATATATATGCGTATATATATATGTGTGTGTGTGTGTGTGTGTGTGTGTGTGTGTGTATTATTAATCAATATATATGTATTCTAAGTGATCATACGACTGAAGCTACAAAACATTAACACTCCCTCTTAGCCAGGAAGGATGATCAAATAGAATGTGTTGTGGTCTCCCTTGTCAACACATATGACCCTAACTATAGCCATACAAAACATCAACACTCCCTCTTAGCTAGAGAAGATAAAATCCATCAAGGTAATAAATCATTAATTTTGAAAGAGAGAAGATATCACCCCACTGTGATATCAGGAGATATGGTATATGCAAGAATATCAAGTCACATGATGTTCACCATAGCTCATAAACATCCATGGTGTGTCTAATGACACTACGTCTCATGTTGTCTGTCATATGGATCTATTAAGTAATTACATACCACATAAATTGTGATATGAAGTATCACCTAACTTGTGATACAGAGTATCATATATCACATAATTTGTGATATGAAGTATCACCTAACATGTGATACCAAGTTTTACATATCACTTAACATGTGATATGAGGAATCACCTAACATGTGATACCCAGTTTTCAATATCACCTAACATGTGATATGAGGAATCACCTAACATGTGATACCTGGTTTTCAATATCACCTAACATGGGATATGAGGAATCACCTGACATGTGATACCCAATTTTCATACCACCTTGATATGAGGAATCACCTGACATGTGATACTCGATTTTCATACCACCTTGATATGAGGAATCACCTGACATGTGATACCCAATTTTCATATCACATTGATATGAGGAATCACCTTAGATTGTGATACCTAATTTTCATATCACCTCAGCGTGATACAAGGATATAGTAAATAAGAACATTACATTCCATTTACATATAACCCTATTATGGTATGTGCATAGACAAAAGTCTACCATAACGAATCTCTATTACAAGATCGTCACCTTGTAATACCAAATACAAATGTTCATTGTTGAAAATTTGTCACCTTTCTCCAATGTTCACAGGAGGGCTCATAGGTCCTGGAGTCACACACGTGAAATCCACCTTGACTCATGTCAGAGGGTGGATCCATCATGGCTCATCCCAAAGGGTGGAAACAAGGGCTTTCACCTTAGACTTCTCTATCAAGGAGAAGAATGCAATAACATACAAGATAGTAGATGAAACTCCTTTTCATCTAAGGCTTTATTCTTCAACATGCCAAGTTTATCTCGAAGGTACACAACCTTACCTCTAGCAAGAAACTTGGTGAGAATATCATCCATATGTTCTGTAGGGATAATGTACCTTGAATATCAGCCATATGTTCTGTAGGGGTAATGTATCTTGAATAGCATACTTATGCACTATATAGTTTGCATCACTCTAGGGAACCCCAAGCTATGTAGGAGTTAGCATAAAGACATTTCAACCAGCACACATGAGACTCAGTCTCATGATCATAGTCCTCTGGATGCTTCATTAAGGTCTTGTAACAACCTCCTCACCTCCTCGTCCAAGGTTGTTTTTAGATGAACTAATATACTCCCTCTGAATCTAATATCAACCTTCTGTAAGCAAGTTGTGCCTTTGTTCTTTAGTCTGCATTACGCTCTTTTCTTGAATTCCCAACCATCTATCTAGAAATGATCTAGATATCTGTATAAAATCCTTCTAGTTCACATACATAGAATTTCATCATTTGAATCACAATTCTTTTTCCTTTTATAGTTTCCTGGTCACCAGGGAAACCATCTCGATATGGTTTACTCCCTCTGAATCAATATGACCAAGATCCTTGGAAATCAAGTAAGGCAAATCCTCTAGATGTTGTATTGAATCCCTCTGAAGCTTTAAGTACTAACATTAACATTTATCCTTCTCATTCAAGGCTGCTTCTGATTGTTCGTCAAGCTTCTTCTGTATGTGATATCAACCTTCTGACCTTCTCATCCAAAGTTACCTTTGAAGTGTCATACTCCCTTTGAAGCTGATATCAAGCTTGTTTTTCTGCAAGAGCATCTTCGGAAAAGAACAAGGCAAATAGCTCTTATAGTACGTAAAGAAATACAAATAAGAGATTAACTACAAGAAGTAAATATAATAAAATATACTTATCTTAAGTTTCAAATATTTCCTTTAGTAAGGTGAGCCCATATAGGAAATATCATGCATGAATCAACTCTCATCATAATTACACGCTGTAGGAGATCATAATGTTGTCCATGCTAGGCATGTTGACGACCTTCATGCAGAGCGATAGCCTAGAGTGAATGATCCCCATTTTCTCACTATCTACTTTTCGCAACACTCTGATCATCATTTCCATTAGGTTTAAGAGGATTTTCTAATAATGTCTTTAGCTCATTCTTCCTTAGTACTCTTTGCGCTCACATCTTGAACTCTTAATTGCCTTGCACTAGGCTTTGTATTCTCCATACTTGAAGAGCATGTACAAGCGATCATGCATGTCGTCCACAAGCTCAGGAGGCGTCTCTATAACATCATCATTTCCTTGAACACCAAATTTCAACATAGGAACCACCCAGCATATAATATAGAAGCTATGCGACCTTCATATAACCCACAAGTATGTGTTCCATCAAATGGATTCCATCTCAATTTTATAAACTACCATTGAAGGGACTATTCTGAGATGGTCTTGTTGTCATGTGCTTCCATAAGGAAATCGCTAGATGTCTTCATTTACGAGCCTTACTAGAGTTTCCTCTATTTGGGCTATACTTGAATCATCCTAAGGATAAGTAATCACACACTCTTAATCCTTATAGCAAAGTGATGTCTCTTAGGGAATCAATGTCAAGCAAGTATAATTTATTTTGTGTGCCTCCAACCATGGTTTTGACAGTCCTATGTTGGTAGATAGTCATCTCCAAATATTCTTGATATATTTTCTTCAATTATCATTCGCTATCAGTCAAAGGTCTTCAATAGTTACCCAACTTGTATGGAGATCATCATCAGCAAGACAATCACGATTTACACTTGAAACTGAGGAATTTCAAGCATAACATTTGGTGAGTAAGATCATCACTATTGGTAATAATTATGGATATAAAATTTTCTACTTCTGAAATCCAAATCGTAGTTCCATTGTGGAACCCTTGCGAATGAATGATTGTGTAAATATGTCAAATATTGCGAGGAACTTCCATTTCATTCATAACTTCTTTTGACTTTTGTGTCCACAACCTTTGAATAGTGTATTCAATATATGTTACTTGCCGACAATAATTTAGTCACTTCCTTGATCAGATGCTTCAATGAAATTTGATTTATCAAGACAATATCACTGTAGACAGATATAATATTCTTTGTTCAGATGTTTGCCTGTATAGTTGCTGGCACCCATTCTCTTGAGAGAGATACCTAACATCAGGTTTCCTTCATAATATAATTGGGTCACTGTCTCATGTTGTTTGTTAACGATAGTTGACTAAGTCGATTAGATTTGTTTAGTGCTACTATCAAATTGATACTTCCCTATTGTTTCCCATTCTAAGACAATAGTTAGGTAATGCATAAGAATGAATTGCTCACTTGATGAGCAACATGAACCCAAAATTATGTAGAAGTCTGATGTGGCATCTATATGTCTCTTTCAAACTTCCCAACCATTGAGCTGAGAGTCTATTTGGAATAATGAACTTTAGAATATCATACTCCCATCAAATACTCTAGCTCCAAGGAACAAACCTAGATGGTCATCGAAGATTTTTATCATTCCAACCTCTCTTGGAACATACATTAAGATTGAATTGATATGGGGCAAGGTGAAAGTATCTACTAAAGGAAAGACCTGTTTACCCCAATCAAATCCAAGTATAGAACAAATCAGTTTGGCAATATTATCCCCTCTAGATATGGTACTCACAATCTGTATTTGATCTTTCAGAATTACCCCTGAATGCCCACCATAATATCGAACCAGTATGTTATGGAGTAGTTGTTGGATTTCCTAGTATGCACAAATATGTTCATGGGTGTGCGTAGTCCTTGATTGATCGTAACCCTACCTCTGCCTCTTGTTTGATACTTGGGAAATAATATAATCTCGCAAACAAGACCATCTTTGATATTCAATGCACCGATGAATATGAGCTTTAGGGATGACTCGATTCAATGACACCTCCCATCTCCCATATTTAAGGCAACTGTGAATGTGATCCTTGTTACCATTCCAGATTTCCTCCTATGATTATGTTCTTCATACGAGTCATATTCTAATTTGTTTTTAATCTCCACACAAGCTTCCCGAGATTAGCCATTTCATTATTAATTATTTCATTCCTTTCTCTACATTTGCAGCCTGGCTCTGATACCATATTTAGTTTTCCAGATCGCTGCAAATGTAATAGCACTACCTTGATTTTTTTGGTATGTATTTTCCAAATGCAACAATCTCTCTTATTTATATTAGGAATGAGGCTATGAGAGACATGTCCCTTCATGGGACATGTCTATTCATATTATAATGTTTCATTAATCAATCATATATTAGAATAATATATATTAATAATAATATAACATATATATATATATATATTATTAATCAATATATATGTATTCTAAGTGATCATACGACTGAAGCTACAAAACATTAACAAGAAGGAATTCTGAAAATGATGTATAACAATTCTTTGGTAGTGAGGTGTTCTTGTAAGCTATGTTTGTTCAGATCAATGTCAAATTTATTCACAGCTACACTTATCATCATTAACTAATCAAACTATTAGTACTTTCAACTATTAAGTCACCTATCATCCCTACCTCTACCACCAACAAACTATAAAAATTAATGACAATAATCTCTCCTACTTTAGATTTCTATCTCTATTTATTTTCTCTTATCCCTTTCTCACTTCCCCTTTATCTCTTTCTATGCATATTTTGTCTACCTCAATTTTCTTATCTCTTTATCTTTGTTCCTATTCTCTATCTCTTTCCCTATTCCTCCTTATCCCTCTACATCATTCTATATTATATTTCTCCATCTCTAAATATTGAGTTATCTTCCTACTTTACTCTACATTCATCTCATTTTCTTGCTCTCTTCTCATATATTTTTATCTCTCTCTTTCTCTTCATATCTTTGTCTCTCCTTTATTCACTTTCACTCTCTCCATCTAATATTTGTTTATTTCTTTTCTATTTCTCTTTGCATTCTTACAAATATTTATTTATTAATATTAATTTAAATCTAGTGTCTAATAGTTTTATGTTATGATGATTTGTTTCAAATATTAAAATAATATCAAATAATTGAATCAAATTTTTAAATATATATTGAAAAGAATATACAAATCATATTTTTGTTTACATTTTATGTATACAAAAGAATAAATTCTAATTTTATGTAGCTTTTTTATATGTAATTAAGGGAGAAGAGGTTGCTTTTATTTAACTTAATGTATTCTTTTATATTTAATTAAGAATAAAAAGATAAATTTATATTTTTTTATAACAACCCATTTTTAGATAAAGAAATGAAGTACTTTCTTCTTTATTTCTCTTTACATTACAATATAAATTTCATATCTAATTTTTTATGTCAATGTATTTTAGGACTAATTAATTACCAATTAAAATGATATCAAAAAATAGAATCACACTTTAAAAAGTTTTAATTCCATATACTTTTTTATATGTAATTTAGGAAAATGAGGTAATTTTTAATATTTTTAGATTAATAAATGAACTATTAATATTAAATTTATGAATGAAATAATGTATTTTACTAGTTTTAATTTTATATATATATATATATATATATATATATATATATATATATATATATATATATATATATATATATATATATATATTCACATAATCAAATTAGTAAGAAAGATGTAAAAATCAATGTAAATAGAAATAAAAATTTGATAAGCATCTTTGAAATAATTTTATATTTTAATTTTTTAATTTCAAAAAATAGAAAAAATATTATTTATTTAGGGATTCTAAAAAAAATAATGATTTCTAGAAAAAAATAGAGATTTTTCTTTAAGAATAATATTGTAAAATATATTACTCTTTTATATGTAATTAAGGAAAATGAAGTAATTTTTTAGATTTTTAGATTAACAAATGAACAATTAATATTAAATCCCTGCATGAAAAAATATGTTTTCACTATTTTTAATTTTAACTTTATTTGAATATTTTTAAAAATCTTTTTTATGTGTCAAATCAGTAAGAAAAAATATTTCATTTAGAATGTTGTTTTCATGCAACTAAAAGAAAGGAGTATTTTGTACCATTTAAAATTTGATATTTATTATATCTTTTCTGGTTGTATTTATCAATCATCTTTGTAAGTTTTTTAAATGAAAAGTAGTTTAACTGTTAGAACTTGACTATGAGTAATATGGATGCAAAGTAGTTTTAACTTTTAGAATGCCTAGTCAACATGATTCATAGAAAGTTGAATCAAATAAGAAATTAAGAAATTACATTTTCTGACCACAATCAAAAAATGTATTTGAAAGAATAGATTGAAATGATTATTTAAAGATAGAGAAAATGAGAAAATTCCTCTATACAACACAGAAACTGTTCATCAAACTTTAAAAGTAAAAATATGGAAATAATCTAACATAGTGAAAATCACAAAATCTAACATAGTAAGAGCCACACTCGTCAAAGATTCAACTTAAAAATTTAAGTGCTAAGAAATATACCTCAATATTGTATGTTTCGATCAAAGATGGACTACTCACATTGATCACCAACTACATCGTTCAAATGTCGTGGATTAAAATATGATGGTTTGGATGTTTATAAAATATGGAGAAAGATAAAAAAAAATAGGGATAAGAATGAGAAAAATAAGGCAACTTCTATTTCTAATTTAATAATCTTACTATATTTAATGAAAAAGTAGGGAAAAAACTGAAGTATTTTCTATAGTCGAAAAAGAAAAATATTCGTGAAGAGGGCTCACAATTTTCCAATAGAAAAATTCCTTTTTTAAGGAGAAAAGCTCCCACAAATAGCCTATCGGCTAAATTAAGCTTATTTAAATATAAAAATTTTATTATTAAAAATTGTTTAAATATAATTTTATTATTCAAAATATTCTAATAAGTTTCTTTAAATATTATTTTTGTTGTTCAATATATTTTTAAATTGAATTAGTTCAAATGTATTTTAAAATAGTTTTTTATTTTTTAACAATATATTGTGGGATGTGGGCGTACTCTCATAAATCATAAATACCAAAAGAGGAGAAAGCTTCAAACCCAAAATCGAGGAGTTGAGAAGATAAAGAGAAAGAGAGCAATACATGAGGGACAGAATTAGAAAATCAACATTACCGTACAAGAGAGCTACCCAAGCACTCAATCAAATACCTCTAAAGATCTTGAACATTATTTTGTTTCTTCTTGCTCTTAGGGAGGAGCACTTGTATTGTTTATTGTGCAACCTCATCTATCAAATCCAAAGCCTCTACCCTTAGAGTCTGCTTTGGATTTTTTACCCCTACACTTGCCCACTCTTGGGAATGTTTGGCTTTGAGATCTTGCTAGCAATCTAGGAAATGGTATGAATATTAGGCGCACAAGCTATCTTATCAACCTAGATAATCATGATCTTTAGCAAGAGCCAACCAAAGCTTTTCATCTTTAAAGGACAAAGTTTCTTGAAAATCTGAGCCAAGTTGACCATGTTGTTTATTAGCAACCAAAACCTCATCCATTGCACATAAAGAGGACCTGAACTATCTAAATTATTTCCAGTAGCCCCACAATTAAGGGGGGTCTAGGGAATGATGTTCCATCAAAACCCCATGATTTCTCTAAATTAAAAATACATCTAGACTAGCCTCCTTGTGTACCCATCACTTAAGATTAAGCACACAAAGACTATTAACCAATCTAGTAAGGAAACTAACAATCTTGTGCCCAAACTAGTTGCATATGAAATAATGCTCTAGAAACCTTTCAAAGTTTAAATAATGCAACCACAAACCCTAAGAAGAGTTGATATGAACCATATGAGATAGTGGTTTGGAAATGTCAACTATTGCACACACTTTGGAAAGCCACCTCAGAGCCAAAGAAGAATTATCCTCCATCATTATCAAAGACCCAACATGATTGTTAAGGGATTCTATTAGCCTCACACTTTGCATAAGAAAAGGTAATTTGTAAATCAAGATCCAAATTGAAATGAAAGTGATACAAAAGTTTGTAGGATTGAAGAAAGGAGATCAAGGGGTTTCAAAAAAGCCAAATTTACTAAAGAACCATGGACCATTGTCCAGGATAAACATGTAATCCTTAGGCAATAAGAAAGGAGTCTAGAAAAAACCATGATCCAACAACTCCACCTTAAGAGTAGAGAGGTTTCCCCAAACACCCTTGCTCCACACTAAAAAACCCTCCATAGACAATCTCTTCCCTATTGCTTTGAAAATCAAAGCCCCAAATCTAACATTTACGGAAGCCTTTGAAATGTGATCATCTAAATAATGAAAATCTACTAGCTCAACTACCAAATCCACCTTAGTGTCCCTAAGGGGGGAAGTATGAAAATGCTTGGGGGGTGAGAGATTGGGGAGAAGGGAAATTCTTTCCTTAGATCCCAAAGGAGACACCCCTTGGGAAACAAACCATAAGTTAGTTGAGGGGTTTCCTTTCAAAATTTGGTTTTTGCAAAAGAAATTGCATGAATGGAATGGATTTTCCATGCTTTTTCATAGCCGATATTTTTTGATGATATGTTCCATCGATCCAAAGGATATTTATGACTCAAATTAGAAGAGGGATCATAATCATTCATGCTAGAATTGCCACGAGAGGACTTCTATGTAGTTCCAAAACTTTGATCCTACCCGAACATACCTCTTGAGACCTCACACCATCAATATTTCCATGTCCTCTACCCTCCCTTTGCTCCTTCACCCATCGCTTGCCTACCACCTCACATGTATAAAATCCCTCTTCTAATTTGGGTATCCTTCATGTCAGGAAGGATTCCAGGGAAGTGTTACTGCTTCGCGGTAGGGTGGAAACACACTGCCACAATATTCTCACCCTAGCCGACTTTTGTGAATGGGTTTCTGAAGCTTCTTTCAAGAAGGAGTTTTATTTATAATTTTATACGCTTCTTTGTTTTTTCAACATGGTGGTATTCGATAATTTCATTGTTTATTTTTGTTATTAATATGGATGTAAATGTTTGGTCTAATCTTTATCTTTTACTAATGTGGTTCGACAGATGGTTGACATTCCGCTTACCTTTAGACATAGGTATGCTTTATCATTTTGACAATTATGGTCGTAGTTGTACATAGTTTATACTCTATTTTATAGGGAATCTATTGGTATATTGTCAACTTATGCATTCAACCTTTGACTTGTTGACTGACTTCCTTGTATTTCAGGCTTTTAACTGATGTGGCAATTGTGTCGTAGGCTCGGTTCTTACAATAGAGTATTATGCTTTCTTTCCTAACAAGGTCAATGCCTTAAATGCATGATTCTAATGCATAATTTGACTATTTTGGTTCAATCACTAACCTAAGACATATTCTATAACTCAAACATGTCATGTTACCGAATTCAAAAACCCCTAAAAACTATTTAACAACTCATTAACCTTCAACAAGTATAAAATAGCAATTCTATTCCCTTGACTTCGACCATTGGCATGATCTCTTCTCCCACTTTCAAAATTTTATTTCTTGTATTCTAAGATTGACATTATTATAGTTTGATTGTTACCAATTGGTGTGATTTCTAATAAATCAAATTCATATTCCTAGGATATGTATTCAAGGAAATCAACTTAGGTCATTTGTACACCATGAATCATTATTGAATAAACATTTGCAAGAGAATACATTCTCTTTTATTTTCATAGGTACATTAGTCAAAGTGTTTGTTAGGAATGACCAAAACCAAATATATATTTGCAAGAAATTAGGTGACATTTATTGTCAATAAATACTCTAAGGACACTTTATTAACACAATTGACACATCAAATACAATTAAAAAAACCAATAAATTTAGTGATTGATAGTGATATCCACACATTGAATTTCATTGCCTCCATTATCTTTGTTTAGATTTTACTAGTAATTTAGTTTTGGGGTTTGAGTAGGAAGGAGGAATCTCTAGACTTTAATCCTTGCATAACACGTTCCGTGATGCTATTTAGCACACCAAAATTTCCTCATTTCATATACCATTAGACAAATAGTTTTGACAAGTACTATACATCCATTGCAACAAATGATAAGATAAAAATGATGACTAGCATATCCCTAAACACGATTGTGATCATAGTTGCATGCCAAAATGCTTAGATTCTTAGAATTTTGTCATATATGCTTCCCAATGCAAAATTCATAATAGATCCTCATAACTATATGCTTTTCCAATATCTCATTATGTAAAATTCACATTGTAAGATACACAGTCCCAATTCTGATTATTTAAATTTAAATACATCTCTAATTTATGTACTAATTTATTAAGAATTTAACTTTGAAATAAATCTTCCATACTTCCCTTTCACTTATAGATATATTTAGTAATACATTTAATAATATTTTTTAAGGATTTAATAAAAAATTAGTTCCTTACAATCATAGATGAATTTAATTATTTGAAAGTAAATATTTTTAACTTGATATATTTCTATAATATTTTAATTGTAAAAAAAAATATTTATTAATTGTTTATATAATTTTATTATTAAATATAAAACTTTATCCTTACAAAATTCGTCATAATCTATAAAATCCTTTTAAATTTATCTCTTTTTTCAAAAAAATAAAATAATAATACACTTGACTCATAAATTCTACACAAATATATATATATATATGTATCATCCACAAAATTACTAAGAAAAATTATAAGTTCAATCTTTTTTTTTTTCAAAATATACATATCAATAGTAATATATTGGCTTCATTAACTTGACACATTTTTTTAATATATATTTTCATAATTATAAAATTTATTTTAACAACTTATAAAGAATTCTCAAAATATACTTGATTCATTAACTCAACACAATTATATTTTAAAATATATATTTTGATAGTTACAAAATATTTTAACAATTTATAGATGGATCTCTAAAGTGTATCTTGGAAGCACAATAACTTCATGAATTTAAAGAGGGAACTGAAGAATTCAGAAATCCTCCTAAACCTTTCTTACCTACTAATTAACTGGATGATCCGATAAAAATTACGGAACAAACTCACTCAGACATTCGAAAGACACCCTGTTAATCTGTTAACCGAACAGTCTAAAATCTGCAATATCAGTATCAGTAACGGCTATGCATATGGTGAAGTCGCTATCAGTCCGGAGTATGAAAAAGCGTATGGCAATTGTGAAAAGATTAGAAGGGAGGCCCGGGCGGCCCCGGCGGTCCCGGGAAAGGAGGAGGCGGCCCACCGAAAAAACCCGTGCAGCACAACTCAACAAGCCAGCAGCAGCATAGAAACGTTAAGCTGCTCAAATTACAAATTTACACATCAAACTACAAAAAAAAACATTTTAGCCTTATCGGTAATATAAAACAGAAAGAATTGGAGAATCTGCTTACCACTGTGTGAGACAGTCGCCCAATCCACTGGAAGGCGGCGGCGGCGGTTCAGGGGCTGCAGGAGGTCCTAATAACGGCGCCGCCGGACCCGACGGAGGCCAATAGGGAGGAGGAGGAGGAGGAGGAGCAGGGGCAGGAGGGGGCCAATAAGGAGCAGGAGGAGGGGGAGCGGGAGGCGGCCAATATGGAGCAGGGGCGGGCGGAGGAGGAGGAGGGCCAAATCCCGGCGCCGGAGGGCCCACTGGTGTTCCCGGCGCCGGAGGGCCTGGATAGCCGGGGTCTCCTGGTCTCATTTGTGCTGTGTTCTGTGTTCGTTTTAGTGCTACGCATATCGGGTCTTTTTGTAATGGTTTTGGTCTTTCGTGGGTTTGGGAAGAGTCTGGAAATGCAACTACCATTCTTTTGTAGCTACCGTTCCCGGCAGACTAGATTGTACGAGTGTGGTATGGAAAGGATGAGTGAGGAAAAATTTAGTGGGCGTCCCTGTCGGCCACCATGATAGCTAACTATCAAAAGGAAACAACCAGATCGAAAAGCAGATTATTAGTCAGATAGCCGATGGTTCAGTCTTATAGCTGTTGGCCAAACTGACCACGTGGGTCAACTATTTGAAATGGGTTTAACTATAATTCGTTTCGATAGGTATAATTTTTTACTATTCAAAATATTGTTTAAGGTTTACATAATTTCTTGGATTAAGAGTCAAGGACTAAGGGGTATCGATTCTATCAAAATCTACTCGGCATGATCGGGACGTCATCCCTTATGGTGTGCCATGTACTCAACGACACTTGATCCCTCGTGGGCTCATTTAGAACCATTCAACTATTGACTATTCAAAATATTTTTTATTAAGCTTGTTTAAATGTCAATTTTATTATTAAAACTTGTTTAAATATAATTTTATTATTCAAAATATTCTAATAAGTTTCTTTAATTATTATTTTTCTTGCCCAATATGTTCTTAAATTGAATTAGTTCAAATGTATTTTAAAATAGTTTTATTTTTTTAACAATATATTGTGGGATGTGGGCGCACTCTCATAAATCATAAATACTAAAAAAGGAGAAATCTTCAAACCCAAAATCAAGGAGTTGAGAAGACAGAGAGAAAGAGAGCAATACATGTAGAGGCACAAAATTAGAAAATTGACATTACCGTACAAGTGAACAACCCAAGCACTCGATCAAGCACCTCCAGAGATCAAACATTCTTTTGTTTCCACTTTCTCTTAGAGAGGAGCACTTCCATTGTTTATTGTGCAACCTCATCTATCGGATCCAAAGCCTCCATCCTTAGAGTCTTCTTTAGTTTTCCTACCACTACACTTGCCCACTCTTGGGAATGTTTGGTTTTGAGATCTTGCTAGCACTATAGGAAATGGTATGAATATTAGCACAAGCTAGCTCATTAGCCTTATCTAGATAATTATGATCTTCAGCAAGAGCCAAACAAAGCTTTTCATCTTTATAGGACAAAGTTTCCTAAAAATCAGAGTCAAGTTGATCCTGTTGTTTATTAGCAACCACAACCTCATCCATTGTGCATAGGGAGGAGCTAAATTATCTAAATCATTTCTAGTAGCCCCACAATTAAGGGGAGGATGAGGAATGATGTTCCATCAAAACCCCATGATTTCTCTAGATAAAATCAACCTCTAGAGTAGCCTCCTTGTGTACCGATTACTTGCGATTAAGTTTACAAATACCATTAATAGATCTAGTATGATAACTAACAATCTTGTGCCCAATCTAGTTGCATCTGAAACAACACTCTAGAAACCCTTCATAGTTTAAATATCGCAACCAAAAACCCTGAGAAGAGTTGATACGAACCATATGAGATGGTGGATTAGAAATGTCAACTATTGCATGCACTTTGGAAAGCCACCTCAGAGCCAAAGAAGAATTATCCTCCATCATTATCAAAGACCCAACATGATTTCTAAGGGATTCTATTAGCCTCACACTTTGTATAACCAAAGGTAAGTTGTAAAACATGATCCAAATCAGAATGAAAGTGATATGAAAGTTTGTAGGATTGAAGAAAGGAGATTAAGGGGTTTCAAAAAAGCCAAATCTACTAAAGAATCATGGATCATTGTCCAGGATAAATATGTAATCCTCAGGAAATAAGAAATGAGTCTAGAAAAAACCATGATCCAATAGCTCCACCTTAGGAGTAGAGAGGTTGCCCCAAACACCCTTACTCCACACTAAAAAATCCTCCACAAACAATCTCTTCCCTATTGCTTTGAAAATCAAAGCTCTAGATTTGGCATCTATGGAAGCCTTTGAAATGTAATCATCTAAATAATACAAATCTACTAGCTCAACTACCAAATCCACCTCAGTGTCCCCAAAGGTGGTGGTGGGAGGGGAGTTTGAAAATGATTGGGGGGTGGGAGATTAGGGAGAAGCAGAATGCTTTCCTCAGATCCCTTGGGAGAAAAACCATAAGTCAACTGAGGGATTTCCTTTTCAAAATCTAGTTTTTGCAATACGAATTGCATGAATGGAATGGATTTGCCACACTTTTGCATAGCCAGTATTTTTTGATGACATGTTCCATTGATACCAAAGGAGATTTATGACTCAAATCAGAAGAGCGATCACACTCATTTGTGCCAAACCTGCCACTAGAGGACTTCTATGTGGTTCCAAAACCTTGTTCCTACCCACGCATACCTTTTGAGACCTCACGCCATGAGTCTTTCCACACCCTCTACTCTCTCTTTTCTCCTTCACTCCACCGCTTGCCTACCATCTCACATGTATAAAATCCCTTTAAAATATTTTTAATTAGTTTGTTCAAATATAGTTTTAAATAAATATTTAACTTGACATTTTTTAAATTTTCACAACAAAAATTAATGGCATACACTATTATATAATATTTTTATTTGAAATTAATTTAATTTTAGTAAATCAATAGGTAATAAAGTATAAAGATATCAATTATTTAATATTTATTAATATAAATAAAATAAAAAATAAAAAATAAAAAATAATGAAGATTAATGAAAACATTAAGAGTTATATATGAGAAGTATATTTAAAAAGAAATTATTTTATATAAAAATAAAGTAAATAAAAATTTAATTTTTAAAACAAAGTAAAAATTTATGTATATATATAATAAATAAAATAATTTTAATGTGAAATAAATTAGTTCCGACTATAACTTAAAATGTAAATAATTTAATATTTGATATAATAGGATTAATTACTATTTTGATTGAAGTGTATAATGAATACATACATGTTTTTAAAATTGAGGAGAAAAAAATAATTCTATATAAAACTTGGATAGCATATGAAGTGTCATAAAATGTAACATAATTTTTTCATAAATCAAACAAGATATATGTCTATTATTAATATATATTTTAAAAAATCTACATTAAATATAAAAAATACATTTCTATTTATAACTATAGCAAAATATAAATCATAGTGTAGACACCTAAAAATGTCCCATGCCTTGCAAGCAATAATTTCACTAACATTCCTCTTAAATTATTAAATAATCTTTATTATTTAATTAATTGTGTCATTTGACCATATTCTAAAATAAAAAATCATCATTTCTCTCTGATTCCATAATTAAGTTATTTTAATTAATTACTTTAATTATTGAACTTTTAAATAATTATTTCATCAATTATTCATCTATAATATAATTAAATAATTAACATTATTTAATTATACCCTATCTCATTATAATTAATTAAATAATTAAATTTAATTAATATTCTCTCTTCCTAATTATTGCATTTATGAATAATATATATATTGAAGGCTCCGTCCACTTTTGCCTAAATTTTTTTTATTGCATTTATGTATTCAAAGAAATCACCTGAGGTCATTTGTACACCATGAATCATTATTGAATAAGCATTTGCAAGAGAATACATTCTCTTTTACTTTCATAGGTACATTAGTCAAAGTCTTTGTCAAGAATGACCAAAACCATATATATAATTTTGCAAGCAATCAGGTGACATTTATTGTCAAGAAATATTCTAAGGACACTTTATAACATAATTGACACATCAAATACATTAAAAAAAACTAAAAAAATTAGTGATTGATTGTGATATTCACTGATATCCACACATTGACTTTCATTGCCTCCCATTATCTCTATTTATCTTTTACTATTAATTTAGTTTTGGGGTTTGAGTAGGAAGGAGGAATCTCTAGACTTTAATCCTTGCATAACATGCTCCATGCTACTATTTAGCACCACCAAAATTTCCTCATTTCATATACCATTAGACAAATAGTTATGACAAGTACTAGACATCCATTGCAAAAAATGATAAGATACAAATGATGACTAGCATATCCCTAAACAAGATTGTGATCATACTTGCATGCCAAAATGCTTAGATTCTTAGAATTTTTTCATCTATGCTTCCTAATCCACAATTCATAATAGATCCTCACAATAATATGCTTTTCCAATATCTGATTATGTAAAATTCACATTTTAAGATACACAATCCCAATTCTCATTATTTAAATTTATATACATCTCTAATTTATGTACTATTATTATGAATTTAACTTTGAAATAAATCTTATGTACTTCCCTTTCAATTATAGATATATTTAGTAATACATTAAATAATATTTTTTAAGGATTTAATAAAAAATTAGTTCCTTACTTGATCATAGATGAATTTATTTATTTGAAAGTAAATATTTTTAACTTGATATATTTCTATAATATTTTAATTGTAAAGAAAAATATTTATTAATTGTTTATAAAATTTTGTTACTAAATATAAAATTTTATACTTACAAAATTCATCGTAATGAATAAAATTACTAAGAAAAATTAACAAAGTTTCTTGAAAATCAGAGTCAAGTTGATCCTGTTGTTATTAGCAACCACAACCTCATCCATTGTGCATAGAGATGATATGAATTGTCTAAATCATTTCTAGTAGCTCCAAGAGAATAACCCAAGCACTCCATCAAATACCTCTAAAGATCAAACATTCTTTTGTTTCCTCTTTCTCTTAGGGAAGAATGCTTTTGTTATTTATTGTGCAACCTCATCTATCGAATCCAAAGCCTCTACCCTTAGAGATTGCTTTAGTTTTTCTACCCCTACACTTTCCCACACTTGGGAATATTTGGCTTTGAGAACTTGTTTGCAATCTAGGAAATGGTATAAATATTAGCACGCACTATCTCATCAACCTTATCTAGATAATCATGATCTTCAACAAGAGCCAACCAAAAATTTTCATCTTTAAAGGACAAAGTTTCTTGAAAATCAGAGCCAAGTTGATATTGTTGTTTATTAGCAACCAAAACCTCATTCATTGTGCATAGAGAGGAGATGAAATATCTAAATCATTTCCACTAGCCCCACAATTAAGGAGGGACTGGGGAATGATGTTCCATCGAAACCCCATGATTTCTGTAGATAAAATCAACATCTAGACTAGCCTCCTTGTGTACCCATCACTTGAGATCAAGCACACAAAGACCATTAACCGATCTAGCAAGAAAACCAACAATCTTGTGCCCAAACTAGTTTCATATGAAACAATTCTCTAGAAACCCTTCAAAGTTTAAATAATGCATCCACAAACCCTGAGAAGAGTTGATACAAACTATATGAGACAGTGGCTTGGAAATGTCAACTATTGCACACACTTTGGAAAGCTGCCTCAAAGCCAAAGAAGTATTATCTTCCATCATTATCAAAGACCCAACATGATTGCTAAGGGATTCTATTAGCCTCACACTTTGCATAATCAAAGCTAAGTTGTAAAGTAGGATCCAAATCGAAATGAAAGTGATATGAAAGTTTGTAGGATTGAAGAAAGGAGATCAAGGGGTTTCAAAAAAGTCAAATTTACTAAAGAATCATGGACTATTGTCTAGGATAAACATGTAACCCCCAGGCAATAAGAAAGTAGTCTAGAAAAAATGATGATCCAACAACTCCACCTTAAGAGTAGAGAGGTTGCCCCAAACACCCTTGCTTCACACAGAAAACTCCTCCATAGGAAATCTCTTCCCTATTGCTTTGAAAATCAAAGCCCTATATCCAACATCTATGGAAGCCTTAAAATGTAAATTATTAATATTTAATATAATAAAATTAATTATAATTTTGATTGAAGTGCTTAATGAATAAATAAATATTTTTAAAATTGAGAAGAAAAAAATAGTTTTATATAAAACTTGGATAAAATATAAGTGTCATAAAATGTAACTTAATTTATTCATAAATCAAACAAGATATATGTCTATATTATAAATATATGTTTTTAAAAATCTACATTAAATATGAAAAATACATTTCTATTTATAAATGTAGTAAAATATAAATCATAGGAAAATAAATATTAAGGAAGTTCCTTTTGAAGTTTCAAATCCCTATTAAAAGTTGTTAAAATAGTTTGTTAAAGACAAGTTGGAAGATTATTATTTATACATTTAGTGACATTTTATTGTTGATTGTTATGAATACAAAAGTTTCCAAACATGTATATGCAATAGTGAAGAAGAGCTAAAAACCAAATTTCATTTCCATGTGCATTGCACATAATTATTTTCTTTGCTAATTAAAATTTGATCTTTGACAAATTTGAAGGCAATTTCAAGATGACTGTAGCCTCCATTACATGGCATTAATATTCAATATATCCTCCTCAATGTTCATATATTGAATATCTAGAAATAACTTCAATTCTCATAAAAAGTATGAGAAATTTTAATCTCATTCAACAAAATAGATGTGATATCCCTAACATCTTATAAGTAAATTCAATAAATGAACAATTCTAAGTAAAACCAAAAGGTATATAGTATAAAATGTTTATTAGATTTCATAAATAAATAAAATTAGATAAATTAGACAAATTTTAAATTAAGAAACTATTAAAAATCAAAGTGAAAACAACTTTAATCTTTATAAATCTGTTAGCAAAAAAATCTTTATATTTCTCTCCAATCTTGCAAATTGTGAGTAATCTTCAATGCAAAATCCTTTCAAAAGTTTTGTTGAAAAATACACATAATGTCAATGGGCCCTTGGTCTACTGGTGAAGTTGTTGGGTTCTCAATAAGCCCACTAAGGATCAAGTCTTGCTGGCTGCAAAGGCTCCAGCACCATAAGGGATGAGGCCAGGATCGTGCCCCAGGTGGATTTTGGTGGAATGGATACCCTTCAGGCCTTAGCTCTTAGCCGAAGAGGTTCTTTGAACCTTCAACAAAAAAAATACACATAACCATAAGAAAATTAATGACAAGGTTCCAAGAATCAAATATTTATTAACATCTAAATTTGAAAATGTATGAATACTCATAACAATTACATTAATGTATTTTATTCAAAGTTGAGATTTACAGATTTCGTAACATGGTCATCTCCATATTGAACACTTCATGCGAATAATAAATAAAAGAAAAAAAATTCAAATAATTAAAGAAAAATATAGTGAAAGGTTAAAGAGACTACCAAAACTTGACCAAGATGTCTAAAAAGAATTAATGTGGCAAAGGTCCTTCCTATAGAAGGCCACATATTAACTAGGGAATGCCAATTATGAGCAAAGGAGGTGATGTGTTGAAAGAGGCACAATATTTCCCCCTCATTTCCACCTAATTTTCACATGAAAAGATAGACATGGAAGGATGGGTTTGGATGCCCATCAAAGCATAAATGATAGACGAGTTTCATGAGAGGAAAATAATGTTGGGATGAAGATTAAGAATGAAACAATGTAGGTTTAGAAGAGTGTAAAAGTAGAAGTAGGAGTAGAAAATCATACAACTTTCACTTTTAAGTTTGTTAATTGAGTTGCTATGATAAATAATGAACAACTAATATATGCCATTCTCTTTTATTATTTAAGATTTAATTAAATTAATAATAATACATTTAAACTTATAATAAGATGAAATAAAACAAATAAATCTTATCGAACTCCTTTCAATTTATTAATTATTTTTATATAATTTTTATTAAATACAAAACTTTAAAATTATAAAATACATCACAACCCACAAATTAATAAGAAAACATACGTTTGATTATTAAACACAATTTCTTTTTTTCAAAATATAAATATCAATGTGATATGCTCTACTCATAAACTCATACATTTTTTTTCCAAAAACATAAAAATTTATAATAGTCAATAAAATTTATCGTAACAATTTATAAATTGATCTTCAAAACACTATATAACTTCCTGAATCTTCGAAGGGAAGTTCAATCCCTTATATTTTAAGGATAATTTCAGAATCTCTCCTATATCCTCTTCTCCACTAATTAATAAATATGACCAAAAAAACCACGAATATACAAATTACTCCCAATGCCACAAACTCACTTAGAGACCATTTGAAAGGGCATCACGTTAATCTGTTAATCCGAACAGACTAAAACCGGCAACACCAATATCAGTACCGGCTATGGCGGTTGTGAAATCGCTCGCCGCAAAACAAAGTATCAAAAACAGTGTCGTAATTGTTAAAAGATTAGAAGGGAGGCCCGGGCGGTCCCGGCGGCCCAGGCGGTCCGGGAGGCCCGACCGGTCCCGGTGGTCCTGGCGGCCCGCCGAAGCACAACTCTAAAAGCCAGCAGCAACATAGAAAGGATAAGCTGTTCACATTCACCGCAATAACAAATCAATACATTAACCAACAAAAAAACAGTTTAGGCGGATAATATAAAACAGTAAGAATCGGAAAGGCTGCTTACCATTGTGTGATGCAGTCACAAAAACCACCGGAAGGCGGCGCCGGCTCCGGCGCGGCAGGGGCGGGTGGAGGTCCTAATAAGGGCGCCGCCGGACCTGAAGGGGGCCAATAGGGAGCGAGAGCAGGAGGAGGAGGAGCAGGGACTGGAGGGCCGAAACCAGGGGCTGGAGGACCGGGTGGACCGGGAGCTGGAGGGCCGAAACCAGGGCCGGGTGGTCCAGGAGCCGAGCCGGGTCCGCCTTGAGGGCCGGGATCTCCTGGTCTCATTTGTGCTCTGTTCTGTGTTCGTTTTAGCACTAGGTGTCGAGTCTTTTGTAATGCTTTTGGTGTTCCATGTGTTCGGGAAGACACTGGATGGTGTTTGCAATGCAACTACCCTTCTCTTGTAGCTACCGTTCGTGGTAGGTTAGATGGTGGGAGTCTAGTATGGAAAGGAAGGAGAAGGAATGTTATGGGTATTCATGTGGCTCCCGTAAAAACGTAACTTGGGAGTTGGGAAGGAAAACAAGATAAAAAGGAAATCGTTAGTGGAGAGACGGTGGCTCGAAGACCTATAGCTGTTGGCCAAAGTGACATGTGGGCCCATTACTTAAACAAGGTTTTGACTTAAATTTGTTTGGATATTATATTATTCTTTCAATTGCAATTTTTCTCGCAACGAAAGTTTAGGGGTTAATTATATAAACTAGCAATTGCACCTTGGTGTGTAATGGGAAAAAATGGAATTTTTTTTGTGTATGTATTTATGTTGTACATAAAGTTACTTGACACAAATATATGATTAGAGAAATGGTGATACAACAAGGTAGAGATAGAGAGGAAAAGTGATATAGATATAGAGTCATATAAAGGAGGGGAGGGGGAAATGGATGGATAAAGAAAATGAGATATGCCTAGAAATGGATAGATAAAGAGAGAATGATATAAGAATATTCGGGAAGAAAAAGGTAGGGATAGGGAGGGAAATATGGAGAGAGATACAGAGATGGGGAGATAGATGGAGGGAGAGAGATATTATGAAGAGATATAGAGGGGGAGAGGGAAAGAAATAGGTAATGGATACTACTAATGGAGAGAGAGGGAGGGGAGAGACATATACAAAGATATAGATAATGTGGGAGAAATAAGGAGTTTGTGTGTATGTGTGTGAGAGAGATATAAAGAGAGAGTTAGGGGGAGATAAATGAGGAGTGTTTGGATGTGTGTGTGAGTGAGTGAGTGCGATATGGAGATAGAGATAGAGAGGAAAAGAGATACATGATATATAGATAGATCTAATAATATAAAGATAGAGGGAGTAATAAAAGAATAAATAAGAAGAGATAGAGAGGTAAAAGATACACATATATAGAGGTCTAGAGAGAGAGAGAGAGGTAAAATTTGATAGATTTATGAATCTAAGAGATACATGTAGAGAGAGAGACATAGTAGAGAGGGCGAGAGAGACTATTAGGGAGAGGGAGAAATATAGGTAGATATGGAGAGAGATAAGAAGAGGGAGACATAGATTAATATGTAGAGGAAGAGGGAGAGGGATAAAAGGGGAGATGCAATTAAAGGGTGATATAGAGAGAGATAGAGAGGGGTAGGTAAAGATATAGGGGATAAAGGTTGATGAAGACATAGATATAAAGAGAGGAGTGAGAGAGATGGAGTGAATAAGAGAGAGAGGGAGAGAGAAAGGTAGAGAGAGAGAGATAAAAGGAATAGGGAGAGACATAGGAATATATAGGTATGACATTGATATTGGAGATGCATGGAGTAATTTGTAACTAACACATTGGGAAAGATGTTGAGATAGTTTGACACCTAGTATGGTGGCTATACCTTTAATAAATCTTTGGACCAATGGTAATTGTTTAGGGGTGAAATGGATACTAATGAATCTAACAATGTAAACTATGTGAGAGGAATTCATTAATTAATCATTCTAACACTAACACTCAAAATACAAGAGAAAGAGGGGCTTCCAGACATAACTCTTAATACAACCCAAGTTAGATTAGCAAAACCCAAGAAGATGAAGGGATGCCAATGCTAAACCCAAATTATATCAAGTAAGTATGCAAGTAAGTCTTCTTTCATGCAATGTAGGATTTGATTAAAGATGTGTAAATGTGAATGTGAAATTGAACTAGTTGATTTAATGAGAAAAGTAAGATAGATCTAGATGCTAAATGTAAGAAATCAACCCAATTAAGATATGAAAATAGGTCTAGACTAAGAAGTGAAATGAATAATAGAGTACTCACCTTGAAATGTGTAGAGGAATATGTCATTTTTCTCTAAAAATTGTAGATCTGAACCTGCGACAAAACTTTCGACTGCAGATTTGTGATCACAACAAAAAACCCAGAAAATGCTATTTTTCTCAGACCTCCAAGAACATGTTGACCTGGTGCAACATGTTTCAAACATTTTTCCACAAAGTCACTGTGGTCTCGGGACACTGTAGAAAAGTTGACCTAACTTCTTCGAAAATGTCTTGGCAAGTAGTTTCCAGATCTGTGGTTGTAATTCTTATATCCTGCTCCTGCACATAGAAAAGCTTGTTTTCAAGTTTGGGTGGATGAGGGCTTTCCTTGGTCAAGCCCTAGATTGGGGAATCGACCTTGAAATTGAGATGTAAATGTAATGATAAAGGAAATGATAACATGTAGTAGGATTGAATATATCAAATGAAAGATACAATTACCTTTGTAGATGCAATTGAATTTGATATGTGATCAGGTATGCAAATGTAATAGCCTTGACTCAAAGAAACCAAAAGGAAATCAAAGAAGACAAAACCTCATGTATAGGAATGTATGTCACATGCCATGATGAAGGATGGAAGAAATTGAATGATTTGGAATGATGGATCTCCTCCTTAGAAGCCAAACTCCACTACCACCTTGAAGGAAGAAGCTTGATGCAAGAAGGAAATGCTTGAATTTGATGAATGTTTGAAGATGCTTGCTTGAAATCTCAAGAGCGCATGTATGCTTGCTCTTGATTTCTTGTGGAATGATGATGTAGCTTGATGAGGATGAAAATGAAATGCCCAAGCCTCCTTATATACTAGTTTTCAGGATAAAAAACAAAGAAGGCCGACCCGGGAGAAAAAGAAATCAATCAACAAACCCAAGGCACTTCGGGCCCCGTAATTAAATTTCCTTAGGGATGGAATAGGTCAAGTTGGCCAAGTTGACCTACTCCCAAGGGGGGTCCTAGAGGCCTCAAAGAAGGTGCATAAAGAGTTAGGGGATGATGAAATCGCTGAAAGATATGGCCAAAAAGGTGATAAAGTAGAACCTAAAGGACCATGTCAAAAGATGAGAGAGAGACCAAAACCACACTAAGGAGAGCTAAAAGGTCTCAAAATGAAGTGCGTCTATTTTAAGATGGTACAATAATAAACAAATTTTTGAGTTATTTGTAATCAATATGTATAGCCTCATTTCTTTGGCCGCATATGCTCTATCCTTTAGTACTCTAATTCCCTTATAATTGTTAATATATAACACATTTGAGGGATATTGGACATGTCATTCATAATTGTACTAATTAGTAAGGTCAAATTTTCAAAGGAGAGAATGTCAAGGGAGGAAGCTACATGGAAATTGCATAGGACATGTCATTTTTATTGGAATTATATGAAGTTACAAAATATTTGTTGATTCAATTCTGTTGTACTTGATCTATTGTTTCTTCTTTCTTGCTTCTCTTATTTGTACTTGTTTCTCACGTTTAAAAGCCTTAAATTACATTATGACATTATTTTTCTTACATCCATACTTCTTTTCTTGCTAAAATATAATATATTTATGTTATTAGTGATATTTTTTTGATAGGTAATAGGCCGAGGCCTGCAAAATGTTTATTCATAAAATTTAAATGTTATAAAACCTGGTTCAAAGGAGTGGCAGGAGGAAAGAACTAGGTAAAGAAAACCTCCCGCTAATGCTCACAAACAACTAGAATACAAATGAAAACTTGTAGAACAAATTAGGTTGAAAATGGGTACACTCTACAGAAGGAGTGACCCAAATCTTGAATAAATCCAATCATCTAAGATATCAGTTTCATGCAGCCAACCATTCTTCCAATCCACCAGCCCCATAGGATTTTGTGAATTTGAAAAAAAATACTACCTACATATATCATTAGTATACCAACTATCCATGCTAGGTTTGATCAACCGATAAGGAGACAAAGATAGATGGCCCTAAACCACCATTGATATAGAATACAGACAACCTAGACTATATAAGAAAATGGTGATTAATGGAGATTGTAGGCACCGACCTCCTGATGAGGCCACACACGTTAGGAGAAAGTTATCCCCTCACCAACCATCTTAATTATCAACACTTTCCAAGGGACACTACTACATTTGGGGCCAAATTTTGACAAAAGTTTTCGATGGGTAACTTTTTCTTACGAATTTGGTGTTTTTTTTTTGTAATAGGCCCCGATGATGTTAGTATTCTAATGGGTGTTTAATTGACCATCGAAACTCTGAAAAATTTGGGGTATACATTTAAAAAAAAAGTGAAATAGCCTCATCATTTTTATTTCGATTGGATAGAGGGAGCGGGAGAAAAGGAGCGAAAGCTAAGTGTGGGAGAAGGTATGTGATTTCTTCATCTTTCAAGCCTTTGGCATCATATTAGAATGCATTTCATTTTATTTGATCATGAATGCTCTTTGAAATGACCGCATTCTACTGGTGTCGTGCTGTAGCCAGTGCTTTATCTCTATTATTTGATGTTATTGGTGCTTGTGCTCAAGGATATCGATTCACTGTATTCAAATTTTTGGATTCACGTTTGTTGATATTACTGGCATATATGTTTAATGACGCCATTGTAAATTTCTGTCT
>BSBK01006117.1:0-457500 GCA_027943335.1 Chamaecyparis obtusa | reverse complement strand
AATCCCCCTTCCCTCAAGGAACATTATCAACCATCCCTTCCACATAGAATTTCATTGTTGTATGAGTGGATTGTGCAGGAACAATTAACATTAAACAAGGCGCAAACTCCTCAACACATCTTGGAAACCATTGAATTCAATAATAAATGAAACCTAACACCAACACTATTCCTTCCATTCACTTCTACCAAGAATAAAGCATTTAATCCATTCAACATTACATATAATCATTAGACAGTTACATTTCCTGACTATGTAGAGGAACAGTCATGACCAAAACGATCAAAACTACTTTCACCCTTGCACAAGCTATTCCAAACTTCAAGTAAAATGAGCAATATGCTATATCAAATCATTCATATTCATAGTAACCATTTGAAGCATCATTTTGTCAATGAACCCTTTGACTGTACGCTTGTGGTAGAGAAAGGAAACCTCAAAATAGAGAAAGGAAACTTAGTAAAACTAGTCTATGCTGATGTTTGTGAGGGAATCTTAGTCACGACATCAAGTATCATCTCATCATGGTCTATTCACCATGTTTCAACACCCATTTACTTTGATCTATTCAACTTACATCATTCTTCTTCTCCAAGACTTAAAGGCTTGAAACAGTATATGTGGTAAAAATTCATGAAATACTAAAGATGACTTGCTATTTGTCAGACATATCTTCATTGTCCCCCACAAAAAACTAAGTAATAACTACTCTATCCTTAATTTATTTAACAATGCACCATATTAGATAAAGTAGGTTCTATCACACATGGCACAAACTCTCTTCAAACTCACAATATGCATCATGAGTTTTTTAGCTAACATTAGATAATTGAATTACATATGTAGGTACCCAGACTCCTTTCACGAGCATCCCACACAGTCTCATGGATCGACAGGTATAAGTCAATACACCCTATAGAGATTAATGTATTTCACATTTTGCAAAATATCTCACATTACTTGCTATCTCCCTCATTTGATGGAGTGCAGGTAGTAGCAAATAGGTATTTGTCAGATGTGTCTTCCTCGAGCGAAGAAAGTGAGTCATTTAGTATGTCTGAATTAGGAAGATCAACTAGAGGTCAAAAGACTAGAAGGAAATTCAATAGACACATGAAATTTTTCCTTGCTCAAGGGGGGTCATGTTCTTATGATGATGAGAGCAAAGGCAACATCGAGGTGCCCTCTAGGTACCAAAATCTATAGAAACAATGGGTCCCCAAGGAACTTCCTCCAATAAACACTGATTTTAGTGTTAAAGGCAAGATATATCGTATTGCACCATCGTCAATACATGGTTTGGGCTTATTTTCCATGGATGGCATAAAGGTCTCTTACAACAAAGTTTTTGAATTGATGGAGTATGTTGGACCTTGTTACAATTAAAAAGTTGGATGCAAATTGTTCAATATAAAAAAAGTATGCGTAGGTATGCACTCTTGACAGATTATATTCAACAAAAAGATAATGAGAAAAGTAAAAGAGTGGCTATATACATTGATGGAAGGCCAAAAGCATTTGGGAATATTGTAGGTTTTATAAATAGCACGCGACCTCTGTCAACTATTAAGCAACCCAATTGCATATTTGAGGCGCGCGAGGGAAATCATGTATTTGTATGTGTGATAAAATCAATAAGTGCAGGGGAAGAGTTGCTTATTGATTACAATTTGAATCACATAGATACAAATGATGTCACTATCATTAGGGTGCAGGTACATACTATGTACCATTAAATAATTGAGTTTTTTTGCCAACCACATTTAGAGAGTCTCCTCACCATCCACCTCATCTCCATCATAATCTTCTAATGAAATTTATTAATGTAGTCCTTTCTAATTATTGGTTAACTTCAAATAATAATACAGGACCACAATATGGAGCAACCACGTAGTGGGGACAATGATGTTCATGCATGCACTTCTTCCCAATAGGTAAACCTCTTTGTTATTGAACTACAAATTAGATAGAAGAAAAATGTTAAATAAAGTTTTTTATTATATTCTTTTCATCACTAATTCTAATAGTGTTAGTAATATTGTTGTCACAGATAGGTGGTCAGCAGAGAAAGGGAAAGGAACCTGCAGTCCCTAAAGAGGAGTCCTTTGACAAAAACCTAGTTGTTGATTTCGGTGCTTGTGATGAGCCGGCCTCTGCAATTAAAAAATGCCTCCACAAAATTGGAAATAGATTGGCTGAATTGACATCTATATTCCCTCTGACTCTTGAGTCACAAAAGAGGGCAACTAAACTGATTCACCTATCTCAAAATTACCGAGTAAGTATTAATGTAATTTTTAATTATAACAAAAGTTCAATAATAGTTTTTATGTTATAGTAGTCTTTTATGTCATTAAAAAATAAGTGGATGTGTTGCTTTTACAGTTTTTTTTGCGTAATTTTGATCTTTGCGGCCATGATGAGGGTACTACAAATGGTTTAGGTAGATCGCATGTTGGACTATATTTTTTTTACTCTCTAACAATATTGTCCATGCTAATCACTAGTTTTATTATGCTCTAACAATCTTATTCTTTAGCACATGTCAATGATCATTTACTATCGCCACCTCATACAATGGCAGGCTCAGATGTATTGCGTCCTACAATGTCAGCAACACAAAGCATGGCCACAGACACCATGGCACCACCTACTCATACATGTATTTTATTTTCTCTATCATTATATATATGTTTATTTCCCTTGAAGTGTTCTTTCTTAGGGCCATTTCGTAATGGATTCAATTTATGCAACAGGGGATGCAACACTTGATGGTGATTTTTTTGGATGTACTAGTATTGCTAGTATGGGAATAGTGAAGGATTGCATATTGCTTGTGTCCGAAGAAGAAGGACTTCCCTTGAAAATAGAAAAACTTCTAGGTACTTTAAAGATTGGACCTTTCTTTTACTATTCAATCGTATGTTAATTACACCTTGCATTCAATATGAGAAGCTTACATCTATTGTGTTCTTATTTTATACTATTATATCCTTTGACTAATGATCCCATGATTATTTTGTAGGGAATGATGTTTTTTATAGTAAACTTAATGATGAGTGTTTGCGGATATTCGGGCCCACCATCTGTACAGGGTGAAACATCATATCTGAACTAAAACCCCAATCCACTATTTTGATTTCATATCATTGCTAGGATAGTTATCATTACATCCATTTTTGAATCTAACACTGTTTTCTTTCTTAAAAGGTGGAAAACCCAAAATCAAAAGTTAAAGGATGATCTCGTAGAGAGTATGACAAACTTGTTTGGACCTCGTGCATTTGAGAAGGGTAAGCTCCTTCAAAGAGCTAGGATATGTTTGAGGTATATTAGGGACCAGTACAGGTGTACATTAACCAAAAGCCCACATTACTAGCGCCCCCTTGCATTCCTGATTTAGAGTGGAAATCTATTATTCTGGATGCGAATGAGAAAACTGAAGTAAAAAAAGGAAATACACCACTAGAGAACAGAAGAAGGTATGTGATACTGTTAAGAATGTAATTGTGTAATAAATACTCTTCATATTTATATGAACTAACATATTTCAATCTCTTTATAGTTTGCCTGACACATCAAGGGAAACAAAGACAAGATTGCAAAAGCATGGGCAACACAAGCTAGGCTCTGGTGGTTATTCGAAACTTGCTGCACGAGTTGTAAGTGTTGGAAAAATACAATCTTTACATGGCTTTTAACACTGAAAATAATTTTTTGATCTTTAAATATTTATTTATAATTTGAAATCTTTTTTTATTTTGATGAAAAAATAAAATAAAATTTGATGATACCAAGCAAAAAATGCAGGGTACGAAGTTCAATATAAGTCTCACAGAAGAGGACAAGAAAATTGGCTTCCAACAAGGCTATAAAGCCATGGTAGAAAGAATAAGAAGTGCACAAGGTTCTACTAATGGATCCGTCGGGGTAAGTAAGCTAAATAGATGATATTTCAAATTTAATTATTTACCAATTAGTTTATTTGATGTTAAGTTCCAACATAAAGTGAGTAAATTTGTTTTAAGTAAGAAAACAATGATAACATGAATGTGTATGAAATTGAAATGCAACCTGCTGATTCTTGCTGTACACAACCTGTGGGTGTTGATGACAATGAGGATGTGCATCACATTAATACAAGTAAACATCTTAAATTGATTGGTGTAGTAATACAAATTTAATTGCAATTGGTGTTTGGATTAATGTAACAATTTGTATTGTAGCTGTAGAGAGTGTAGAGGCTGCTGTTAATGAACATGTTGAGGTTGAGGCCGAGGTCAGACAAGCTGACCTTGATGTTGATGATGTGACTAGATCAGGTAAAGAGCTATATGATTATGGCCTGCAAAGTATTGAAATACTTTAAAATGTTTATAATGTTTTTAATTATAATAACATGTTTTTAATTTAACCCTTTTATATGTTATTGTAGATGACCCCCCTTTGCATCAACAGAGAACTAGGCGTGCATTGAGATCTAATGAGAGGGTAGATGATCATGATGATGATATCGATACTCATCTTAACAATTACATCTTAAAAAATAGAAATCAAAAGAAAAAAAAGAAATGATTGTCATGTATGCACTTTAATTGATAATGACTGATTTTTATATGCCAATGAATTTAATTATGTGGTAGTGAATGTTCATAAATTTTATAATTTGTTAATGAATGTTATCGTGTGATAATTAATGAATGTCACATTTTATTAATGTGTGAATGAATGTTAGATGTTAGATGAATTTTATTAGATGAACTTTAGATGAATGTTAGATGAACTTTAGATGTTAGATGAATTTTATTAATGGATGAAATAATAAATGAATGTTAGATGTTAACAGGGAATTTAGAGTGATGTTAGGGGGGGGGGGGGGGGGTTGGGCCAAATGAGCTTCCACCTTCACGTGGTTGGCCCTATTTAGTACAGAATATAAAACTATTCTCGAAACAAAGTGAAGCTCAATAAGTTTGTTCCTTATATAGGGTCTCAAGTGTAGCTTTTATCCCACTCTCAACATTGCAAGGCTTCAAGTGGTGTTCTGATATTGGTTTCTCCATCTCCCACTAACATCTTGTCTTTCTCCTAAGAACTCTCACCGGGCTATGATACATGGATGAGTAGAAGATGTCTCTTACAGGCTACACATATATAATATGGTAGATCTAGGGAACAAATATACTACAACATAGAATGAGTCAACTTGAATCTACAGTTTCTTCATTCATAATGAAAATTCAAATTACAAGCCATATTTTAGATTTAATATTCATATTTATCTTCATCATGATCATAGCCATCACAGTCAACATTTGGTTCAACTTCATTTGAACCACAGTCCATGTCAGGTACCATTATAAGGCATGGAGTGTGGTCATACCCATGTTACCATAATAATGAGTTAGCCTATAAAATTATGAATAAAATACCTTGTGTATCATATTTATAATACTGCAGGTGCACCCGGGATTGGCCCAGGCACCCAAGTTCCTACCAAAGGAACCCAAGTCAAACCCAGAGGAGAACAAAAGTAGAATCAGAACCTAGCCTCAAACAAAGAACTAGATAACTTGGCTTTTTTCTAATTCAAGTTTATTTCTGAATTCTTCTCCAATTCCAACCTAATTATTCCATATTTTGTTTTCCAATTTTCCTTCTTCCTCACTCCAAATTCAAGGATCACCACCCATGACTTATGTTGTTATTTCCTTTTACTAATTGTGCTATTTCAAGGATCACCACCCATGACTTGGTTAAGATGATGAATGCTGGCAATGCCTTTATTACCAAGGAATCACCACCCACCATTAATGAATATTAATGATCATTATTTCCTAAGGGTAATCACTGTTTGTGTATGCTGATCACCCAAGTCTTTGGCTATGATTTGCATGCTGTGAGGTTTGTCAAAAGTGGGGGTATGACATGCTAGTTGGATTATAAAATATTGACACTTACACCATGAAAAAGACAAATAATTAAATAGAAAGAGAGGACCAACTGAACCATCTTGTGGTCAGTCTATATCACATTGAGAAACAATGTCAAGACTCGAGAATCAAAACAATCAAAAGTTTCTTCAAGACCATGAATGATCAACAACATTCCATTAGAAAATAAAACACTAATCTATATTATCATTAAGCCATACAATATGTCTTTAAAGTTTAGAAGCATCACAAGAACTTTCAAGAAACATAGTACTATCCAAGGACCAAAATGAATACCCTCCAAATGATTATGATTATGTTGATGTAAATGTCTATAATTTATGTCTAATGATTATGATGATGTTGATGTTGATGTCTATAATTTATTTCACTTACTAATGCTTGCCTAGATTGAATTTTGAATTGCCAAGCTGGAGAACGCTTTCAAAGTTTAGGGTCTATTCTACATGATACTCTTAGTTACAGCTCAAATGCAACTCAACATATTTTTGATGCTGGGCAATCCATTGCAGAAACTCATCCATAGGTGAAATTTAATGCTGTGAATCTTGGAATTGTTAATGTTATTACTTTTCCTCACGTTTCATATTTGTGAAAATGTTTCTTGGTACTATCTTATTCTTATTACAATGTTCTTTGTTGTGGGGCAGGAGGTCAATCTTCATTGTCTTCATTGTGGGGGATAGTGAAGATTTCTCTGACAAATAGCAGGGCTTCTTTAGTATTTGATAATAACATGCTAAACTGATAAAGGTGTTATGGGCATTTAATCTGCAATTACTAATAGACTAAGCATATTATTACTATGCTTAATGTTCCATTTAAATGCATTTAACACAAAAAACAAATTCACAAAATTGAACCAATGGCATGTTTACAACAAAGATGTGTTGAGGAGTTTGCTCCTTATTTAATGTTAACTGTTCCTGTACAAGCCACTCATACAACCGTGAAATGCTATGTGGAAGGGATGGTTGATAGTGTTCCTTGAGGGAAGCGGGATTGTGAAAGACTTGTTATCATTGTATTGTGTATTTCCAATATGTTTGGTTGTAGGGAAAACTAGGAGAATGAAGGATCACTCACCGAGTGCATGATAACCCAGTTTTGAAGGGTCACTGGAAGAGGGGAATGAAGGATCACTCAGTGATTTCATGATAACCCCACCAAGCATTCTTTCCTTTAATTTTCCACAATATCTCAAAGTATGATCATTATTCTTTACTTTCTTCTATATACTATTCTTTCTATGGTTTTGTTATCTTAGAAATATATCAAAAACATTGCAGATGTGCATATAAGAGTAAAATATTGTCCTTCAATTGTTCCACATTGAAGCATTTCCTCTTTGGAGTATTGTCTTTGTTTGTACAATATCTGTAAAAAATGGTTCCCATATTTCTTCAAGATCTATTTTAATCTTTATATTGCAATTTTGATTAGATTTGACCTATAGTTGATTTCATTAGTATTTTATAACATATACTCCTAATGTGAAATGTGGAGAGAAAGAAAGAGACACACTAGGTATGAATTACATGATATACCCATCATCACTTAGCACTTAAATAATAAATTATGGACAGGGAACAATCCCCTAACCTCTGGATGTTTGTTTCATGTTGGCCTCTTATTATATGCAAAGGTAGGCCTCTCTTAATTAGGCTAACAACCACAGTGTAGGGGCCATAAATTATGGAACCCAAAATAGTGCACACTTGTATTAAATTAGGTTCAGTATACTACAAGGGAATGGAAACTATGCAATAGTGCCTCATGGGGATGGAAGAAACCCTTCACCAAGAAGATGGTTCTGTCTGCAACATTTACTAGAGGCAAAGAACATAATTTGGTTCCAACAATTACCCCTAGAAGATAATGGCACCCACAAAACACTTGGAAAATATAACACTCACTATATCTTTTATCACTCTTTTAAAGATGGGACAATAAATCTCAAAGATTGATCAACAAATTCTTGAACACAAAGAACCATTGACAGATATGATTCATGTGTACAATAGCCAACAACTAGTTGTTCCAATCATGGTGTCCAATAATTATGTTAGAAAAAGCATCTACAAATCCCTTACACAACCATAATAGATTCAAACCATGAACTATAAGAACCTAACAATGGGACTAACAAAGATACAGCCTAAACAAATCTTGATCATATTCCACCCTATTGTAAGGCCCAAGAAGTAACTCTATCTTAAAGCTACACATTCCTCTACGTGAAGCTCAAAGGTCAGGTAGCTGAAGCATAGCAATACTTGAATGAATAAAGGAATAATTTGATGTACAATCATTTGCTAGCTTGGTTTGTGGGTTTTCCACATAATATTTTCCCTTTAACCACATTTATAGTTTGAGAAAATTAGAAAAAATTATTTGAGATTTATATTATCCTTTTGAACTAGCACACTGCCATCAAAATGCATAATCATTGGTCATCTCAAGAAAATTCCTATTGATTAGTAGGATATCCTTATAAAAATTTGATGCATGGATTTCTTGTGAATTATCGACTGCTATGTATCCTGCAACTATGGAAGGAATAGTGTTGGTGTTAGGTTTCATTTATTATTGAATTCAATGGTTTCCAAGATGTGTTGAGGAGTTTGCTCCTTGTTTAATGTTAACTGTTCCTGCACAATCCACTCATACAATAGTGAAGTTACAAAACTAAACCGATGGCATGTTTACAACAAAGAAATAGAATGATAATAATATGCTGAAAATTCTATTCTGTTTAATGCATGCCAAAGGACCGCATTGTAAATTGTTATCATTGAAATGACCACATTCTACTGGTGTCATGCCCTAGCCCATGCTTTAACTCCATTATTTGATGTTATTAGTGCTTGTGCTCAAGGATATCAATTTTTTTGAAATGTTGACTATGGTTATCAAATGGACAGCCCGTGAGCTTCTAGCTAGGTGCCATTTGTATTGATAGCTTAGGGCATCAAATGTATTATATCATTGATAGTTGATACTTTGTTAAAAGGAAATAGGACAAAGAACAATTTTTATTTAGTTTCTCTATTTTGATCCCTAAGTGGCTTACAACCCTAGAGAAGTATATGTAGATTTACGGATGCAGTTGCAGGATACATAGCAGCCGATAATTCAAAATAAATCCATGCATCCAATTTGAATAGCAATTAATACAAAGAACTAGGGTCCTCCAATGGCCCAATCATTCGGACCTTGACTATCCCCTCAACCAGTGACCCTTCAAAACTAAGTTATCATGCAATCAGTGAGTGCTCATTCATTCTCCTGGTGAGCTTCTAGGTAGGCACCATTTGTATATTTGATAGCTTAGGGCATCAAATGTCTATTGTATCATTGATAGTTGAGACTTTGTTAAAAGGAAATAGGAAAAAGAATGATTTTGATTTAGTTTCTCTATTTTGATTTGTAAGTGGCTTACAACTGTAGAGAAGTATATGCAGATTTACAGATGCAGTTGCAAGATACATAGCAGCTGCTAGTTCACAAGAAATCCATGCATCTAGTTTGGATAGAAATTAATACAAATAAATAGGGTCCTCCAATGGCCCAATCATCGGGACCTTGACTGTCCCCTCAACCAGTGACCCTTCAAAATCGGGTTATCATGCAATCGATGAGTGATCCTTCATTCTCCCAGTCTTCCCTGCAACCAAACATATTGGAAATACACAATACAATGATAACAAGTCTTTCACAATCCCCCTTCCCTCAAGGAACACTATCAACTATCCCTTCCACATAGCATTTCATTGTTGTATGAGTGGATTGTGCAGGAACAGTTAACATTAAACAAGGAGCAAACTCCTCAACACATCTTGGAAACCATTGAATTCAATAATAAATGAAACCTAACACCAACACTATTCCTTCCATTCACTTCTACCAAGAATAAATAATTTAATCCATTCAACATTACATATAATCATTAGACAGTTACATTTCCTGACTGTGTAGAGGAACAGTCATGACCAAAATGATCAAAACTACTTTCACCCTTGCATAAGCTATTCCAAACTTTAAGTAAAATGAGCAATATGCTATATCAAACATTCATATTCATAGTAACCATTCAAAGGATCATTTTGTCAATGAACCCTTTGACTGTACCCCTGCGGTAGAGAAAGGAAACCTCAAAATAGAGAAAGGAAACTTAGTAAAACCAGTCTATGCCGATGTTTGTGAGGGTACATTCATGATAAGTGCCTCTCAAACCTCTCCAAACATGTGAGATTTTCTTTAAATACTTTATTGATCTCTTCTAAATATTAACCAAATCAAACCTACATTTGAATCCACACACAATAACCCCAAAATGAAGGGTTTTGTATCCTTTAATGAATCTCAGTCACTGGTAGCGCATGGATAGTCAAACCAGTAGTCTCCAAAGCATTCAATAAGTGACTGGATTGTATTTAATACACACTATTCCTTCCATTCACTTCTACCAAGAATAAAGCATTTAATCCATTCAACATTACATATAATCATTAGACAGTTACATTTCCTGACTGTGTACTAGAGGAACAGTCAGGAAATGTAACTGTTTAAATGATCCAAACATTTGAAAATAGTGAATCGATATCGTTGAGCACAAGCATGAATAATATCAAATAATGGAGATAAAGCATGGGCTAGGGCATGTCACCAGTAGAATGCAGTCATTTCAGAGAGCATTTGTGATCAAATAAAATGCAATGCATTTGAAATTTGTAGTCGAATATGATGCCAGATGCTTGAAAGATGAAGAAATGACATACCTTCTCTCGCGCTCAACTTTCGCTCCTCTATCCAATAGAAATAAAAATGATGAGGCCGTTTCACTTTTTTTTTTCATATCCAAATCTTCCTTGTACCACACGAAGAACATGCCATTGGTTCAGTTTTGTAATTTGTTTTTTGTGTAATTAGTAATTGGTAGATTAAATGTAGATAACACCTTTATCAGTTTAATTAGCATGTTATTATCATATCAGATAAAGTATGTTTAAGAATTGTTGGGATTGGTCCTTTTGCGTGTATTAAACATAATAGAATTTTTAGCATATTATTATCAATCTATTTCTTTGTTCTAAACATGCCATTGGTTCAGTTTTGTAGATTTGTTTTTTGTGTTAAATGCATTTTTCGTGAGGAGGGGTCTTGTTCTGAGGAGATTGATGAAGATTGTGCACCTCAAAAACCAATTTATAAGGTACCAATCCATGTTTCCTATTCGCTTATATTTTTGGTTTGGTAAATCTCCTTATAAGTTTCATGTCCTTTCTTTTGATTACTATGGATGAGATATATATCTTACATTTAACATTCAACTTCTTTACATTTTAGAACATGTAGTGTGTGTTTTAAGGATTTTACCAAATCAACTTTTAACATAAACCAAAAACACCAAACTGATATCTTGCCCTTGCAACGTGACAAAATATTTGCATTTGACCAATAACTGCAAGCAACTAAATGATAAATCCACATACCTGTATCTTTGTAAAATACCTGGAACATCAAAAAGATGGCTAAGTGGCTGCCGCCATGATTTTTATCTACTGAATATGGGAAAAAAACACACCAAAAGGAATCGAATAGAAAACATGATTGGTTATTTCAGAGAGCATTTATGATCAAATAAAATGCAATGCCTTCTCTCACTCTCGATCAGCTTTCACCCGCTCATTTTCTCCCACTCCTTTTCTCTATAATCAAAATAAAAATGATTTGGCCATTTTAAAATAGTGAATCGATATCCTTGAGCACAAGCACCAATAACATCAACTATTTTGATCTGTGGGTACCCTAATGTTGGCAAGAGTTCTTTTATTAATAAGATTACTTTGCAAGCTTGAAGAAGCGATATATTTTGGCAAATGAAGAGTGGAAAGATGATGTTCCTAAGATCATGGATGGACACAATGTTGCAGACAGAATGGGAAGACATCTTTTGAGCCTAGCCCTGGATCCTTCGACAATTGGGGTAGGATCGAGACCCAGGCTAAAAAGATGTCTTCCTTTTTGTTGTGGAATATAGGCTCTGCTATTGCAACAACGACAGACTGCGATGTACATATCACAATAGCTGAGAAACATAAATGTAGGCATCATGGTCACAATTTTTTGGAGACACAACATAATGAGTGCTATTCCCAGATGATGCAAAGCAACCACTACTTTGCATCATCTCAGAAAACCACTCAATTATGTCGTGTCTCCAAAAAATTGTGACCATGATGCCTACATTTATGTTTCTCAGCTGTTGTGTCCCAGGACCCCTTATGACCCTTTACGATCCCTAAGAATACATCTTAGAGGTCTTAAAATGTCGTAAAGGGTCATAAGAGGCTCCTAGGAGGGGCTAGGTGAGCTTCCACCTTCACGTGGTTGGCCCAATTAAGTAGAGAATGTTAAACTATTCTCAAAACAAAGAGAAGCTCAATAATTTAAGGTCTCAGTCCACGAAGATGCTGAAAAAACAATGAGAATCAATGATGGAGAGTTTTTAGATTCTGAGAAGACATATATGGAGTGGAGGCCATATTGAGTACCAGTGTAGAGATGATGATTCAGTAACCTACATCTATAAAACCTTCACAATTATCCCTTCTTTGGCCTCCACTCATTCCTCTTCTAAAAAATGGTTATCTAGAAACTTTGGATAGTGTTTTCTCATCCATGCACAAAATGTGCTAGTGATCATATAAAATTACTTTAGGCCTCCAGTATTGATGAGATGTACAAGTGTAAAATGTTTTTGCGAGACTGTGATCAAGTTTTTTAGTGTACATAAATGCAAGGCGATGATTATTCTCGATGATCAACAGGTAGCTAGGACTAAAGATAACACAGCTCAAGAGACCATCATAGGTTGTCTCTTTCTTTGGTCTATATTATTGACAGAATGTTTTACCTTTCATTAGCTCATCAAATCTGGGGATTTGAAAGAATTTAATAGAATATTTTCATGACAATGTATATTATTTAAGTTGACGTTGCATGAATTTATCTACTTCGCGCACTTGTATACTATGAAGACGGTGATAAAGAAGCATCTCCTCCCATGGCAATGCTTCTTTATCACCGTCCTCATAGTCTACAAGTGCACGAAGTAGATAAATTCGTGTAACGTCAACTTAAATAATATACGTTGTCATGAAAATATTCTATTAAATTCTTTCAAATCCCCGGATTTGATGAGCTAATGAAAGGTAAAACATTCTATCAATAATATAGACCGAAGAAAGAGAAAACCTATGATGGTCTCTTGAGCTGTGTTAACTTTAATGTGCCTATTCGTCAGTTTTTTGACAATTCATAATTAATTTTGACAGAAGCTCTATGCATTCGACAAACAAAATGTTAGAAAAAAATAATTTATGACATTTCATGTGACAGTAATGCTATATGTTCGACAGGGAACCTTGTCGGAGAATAGTGCAGAACTGTCACTATTTCGACAGTTTAAGTGTCGTAAAGAGGATATATTCGATAAAACTTTTGACAGTGAAGCCATATCACCGACATGTAGATCTGTTGGAATATGATGCTAATTGTTGGTATTCCAACAATTATACTGTCAAAAATAATATGGTTTGACAGTTAGTTCGGACAGAGATTGTATATTTCCGATAGGTCTTGTTATCAGAATTTTGATGGATGAACCACAGGAAATGCCATTTTGAAGCTATTGTCATTTGGAACTTTTTGACATAAGATGGTGTCAGTAAACTGATAGGTAGGTCTTCTGTCGCAATCTTCTATGCAAAAATGGCGACAGACTCATGTGTCAAAATTTTGACAAATGAGCGTTGCAAATCTGACAAATGGCCGTCAAAATGTGGCCCCAAATGTAGTAGTGGGAGGTGCTTCCTTCCTTGGATTTTGAGGACTTCTCTGAGTTATCATGCAAGGAAGATTTCTCTTGTAAAAGCTGATACACTGCCCTAATGTTATCTAATAGAATTGATTGGAGTGTCAGGCACAAGCTTCATGCATCCCCATTGCAACTATATTTCCTAGGTTCCCTTGAGTAGGCAAGGGAAATACCCAGTTTAGGCATCATATGAGCTCCAAATCCAATTCTTAGTTTTGGTTTATCCATTGGGATCATTGTGTCTGATTCTAAATTGGGAGTGTCCATTTCAAAATTTCCTCTACTATCCACCACATCACTGGGAACCGATAAGTAAGGGGTTGCAGATACATTTTTTTCTCTTAATCCTGAGGCCTCCCTCTCCTTGACTTCATCAGCATGTAATATTTTCTAAAGGTTGGGAGGCTGTAAAAATAGATACAACATTTCTAAGACTCTTCTCTTTAGATGCCAACATTATTTTAAGGGCCAAGTCTGATGGATATTTAGATTTCTGGAGAGAGCCTACACCTTTGTCCATGCTATCATGTAGAACATGTGTGATTTTCTCCTTTAATTCAGACCCATTGATATCATTAGGTAACCAGAGATTTGTGATTTTTTTGGGGCCTTCTGTAATCCTTGGTAGAGTGATTTCTTTTTCTACAGCAAAGGCAAAATAATTTCCCCTCTTTGATTTCGATTTGCTGCTCCTAGTAAGACCCCCTAACCTTGAAAATCAACTTCTTTTGGATTTTCCTAATAGAAACCACCTTTATCCTTGCATAATGCACTAATACATTTGGTGCCAAATTTTGATGCCTAATTGTCAGACAAATGACAATAAGCTGTCATAATTAGTTGTTAGAGTTTTTGTGTCGTTAAGTGCGATGACCAGGGATGTCATCACAATTCTAATGGTCATGGCATCAGAACTAGCCACTCATCCATTGTTTGATGAGTACTCATTTCCAATGTCAAATTCCGTCGGGAGCACTGACATGTCATTGCAATTGCAATAGGTTGTTGTGTAAACATTTTTGACAGGGATGCTATCGCAAGTACATTCCTGTAAAAAAAAACTGTTGAAAACTAATTTTCTGTTGAAATTGCGACAGTTATCAATAATTAAAAAAACTATTTAAGGTATGCATTCAAGTGGGTGATAAAGCAACACAAAATTGGAAATTAAAAATATGGATTACAATAATATGGAAAATGCTATCAAAGGCAAGCTTTCCATCTCACATGTGTACTAAGAGATGAATGATGTTGTAGAACTTTTGGCCAACTAAAGTGTAGAACAAAATAATAAATTTATTCTACATGCAAGTCCTTATCCTTGTCCAAACCTAGTGAAATGGATCAGAAAAGAAACAGTTAAGATATTAAAATTAAAAATAGATAGGACTCTTTACATGACAAAAGTGTCTCAAAAACTAATAGGTACATTGAACATAGAAGGGCTTGAACTTTTCCATTCATTCTACACTAAAGACAAATATGCTAAAATATAATTTGTGTGGTCATGCATTTTTTCACCAAAGTGGTTTATTTTTATACTTCTAAGCGAACACATGAAATCTATGTCAGTTGCCATGATGGCCTTTCTTGGTATGGACAAATTCCTTACCAATTGAGCATCGATTATATCCAACATGCTTCCAAACTCACAAGGAAATGTAACAATACTCTGAGCTAGGAAGTTCAAGACATGCCAAAATCTAGATTTCCCCAAAAAAAAGCACTCTGACCAAAATCTAGGTTTATCTAAATCCCATTATTAGAATAAATAGTGGGGATCACATTATGAAGCATTGGCTAGATTCTATAATCTTCTGCTATCAGAAAGATTTGACTAAACCAATTGGTAACATAATCTAAAGTGTCTCTTGCATTATCAATATGGTGGGAAGATGTGTCTTGAATCAAACCAATAGAGCTATACATACAAGACTAGATAATATAAGAAACATAATGTAAAAAATGGCTAAGAGCTTTGGTGTGAAATGCAGATATGGATGGGAGCCATGTGAGGAATCATGGGAGGAACAAATCAATGCCTTATTTTCCTTAACGGATAAGGATGAGGGTCAAGACATATGGTACATGTATATGGTGAGAAGGTAACATCCATAATAGAGACATTTATGAAAAAAAATCATCCCTTTTGTCCACACTATGGGGTATCCACTATAGGGCATTTAGTTGGCAAAAAAGATCATTGTACAGCTAACTGTGATATTGTATAAGAGGCAGTGGACAAGCTCCCCGTTACTGTGAGATCTAGTGTGGTACTAGGGATGTGGGATCTCAACACTAAACACTAAAAGTCAATGAATGATAGACATGAAAAGTATGGAAAAGAGAAACTATAACTTACATAAAATATCAAAGAGAAGGTATTGGCATTACTGATTATAGATAAGTTTTTATGATGTCACATGACGTGTGTGATGAAGTCATGATGAAAGGTTCATCAATTATTTAGAAAAATAAGGTATTGGATTGGTTGGTTAGATATTTTATTTATTTTAGTGATTAATAAGCATCTCTATATTAAGAAGCTTTGGGAATTCTTTAACATCCATGTATTAAATTTTCTTTCATGTCTAGTTCAAGCTATAATGTGAGTTTTGTTACCTCCATCCTCTCAATTATAGCATTCTAACAATGATGTCTAATGAAAAAAGAATTTGAATCAAGAGAATTTTAAAAAATGTCAATATGATTGACTGATTGAAGATGAATCTCAAATTGGATGAGCAAACCATGCCAACATTGTGAACTTCTCTTGATAAATAGTATGAATGAATGCTCAATGTGCATATAGCATATCCTAGGTAAATTAAAAATGTACTTACCCTTATTATGTAGTCTATCTAAATGCTCTCCTTCAAACCCTTAATTGTAGTTGCCTATGACCAAGCAGTGGCAGAATTAAGTTATGAAAAGAACAATAGTGAATCTCAAACTTATAGTTTTAAAATCTATCACCAAAAATTAAAAATTCAGCATTTCACTAACTTTCATATATGTGTCTATGTCTACTTCTACAAGAATCACAAATTTTTTCTCTCTTTTTCCAATTTCCAGTAATAGTTCTATAGATAATACAAAAATTCATAAGCACATAGAATACAATGTTAGAAATTAACTGTCCATTATTGTTTATGGAACAAATATTTCAACTATTTTATAAAGACCAAAGTTGAAAACATAGTAAAGTCAAGAATACAAGTCCCATATACCATGTTTGGAGGAAACTCATTGGCATCTAGCTGCAAAATCGAGTGTTTCTCTCACTGTCATCTCAACAATATGCAAATCAGGTTGACTAATATAAGCTATTGTCTTTTGAGGAAAAAATTCATTGAGCTTGAGTCCATTGTATGAGATATCTCTTGTCATCTTCTATAAAAACATTCAACATTGAGCATGGTAGAATAATGGATATTCTAGATAAACTAATCTATCAACATAGACTATCCAAGTCTGAAATCATAGAAATTACATGACAATGAAGTTACAAAACTTTCTTAAGTATAACCTTCAAATCTGGATCCAATCTTCCTGCAAGGGCTAGGAGAAAGGTTGTATTCCCACACACTGGCGGTCCTATACAAGTGTCATCCTGTATAATAGATAGAGAGTATAATATTAGGCTCTATATAAAATTAAGGATCTGCAAATTTTCACATGGTTATTAAGATAAAAACATGGAGATGAAACTGTCTCCTCTTTTGGAAAAAAATTATGGTACCATACCACTAGTGCAAATGCCTAGCTGATAGTGGCTTCTTCTGTTAAACTAAATCTTTTAGATCTACATAAGAGAAAAATAAAGACATACACCTGCTTCAATAACAAATATCAAGTGGCAATAAAAGACAAGACCAAGGTGACCCCACAATAGTGGGTTACACTTTTTTAGACATGCTGATTTTTGCTGAAATAACACTTTTTTAATAAAATATGATGATTTAAGCCTTGAGAGGTTCCATTTGAAGTAATTAATTACAAATGGTTAGCTCAAAGCCTCTTAGATAAAAAAAACATGGATATAACATCTATACTCCCTATTCATACCTACAATGGAGTCTCCTTCGCACCTATTAAAATCCTGACAAAAAATCACTTTGAATTTATCTTTTGGCAGATCAAATGAATCCATTTGACAAACCTATCTATGTAGTAAGGTACTACTGAGGAAAATATTTCTAATGATTATAATGTTAATATATATTAAGTTTATTATGACTTTGTATTTTTAGTTTTACTAAACATAAATATTTC
This sequence comes from Chamaecyparis obtusa, assembly GCA_027943335.1. Lineage (NCBI taxonomy): Eukaryota > Viridiplantae > Streptophyta > Pinopsida > Cupressales > Cupressaceae > Chamaecyparis > Chamaecyparis obtusa. The sequence continues at coordinate 439,389 of BSBK01006117.1, read as the reverse complement.
ACTGTATGTCTACCTCTATGTTTGATGCTTATGGAAAAATAGTAAATGGGAGAAAAAAAATTCTAAAAAATATCTATGCCCTAGGTATTGAAGTTCTCTTTCTATAAAAAAAAATAAAAATAAAATTGGACAAATATACGACAAGTTATAAGTTATGTAGTCAAGGTATGTCAAAATTACGGTTTAGTAAACTTCAAACGTTAATAAAATATGCAATAATCATGATAATGTCATCAAACCAATTTCATGCCCTTTGTATGGATGTTACAAAACTAAATTATAAAGAAGCACATTGATATCTATTTTAGAAAAAAAGTTATGCTCGATGAAAACAATGTAACTCTTTGAAAATGACATTTTCAACAACATACAAGTTTTCGTGGGAGAAAGAAAAACCATTCAAATCAATTCAAATATAAAAATAAAAAATATATTTATAATTTAGACGGAAAATATTAAAAGACTCTAATTTACTTCATCTTCCAATTTCAAATGGTTTAACGAGAATATGCATCCGAATGATTTTTTTTTTCAAAATGTAGAGTTCAGTGTTCGTTTAGGCTAAAAAGTGTGACCCACTATTGCGGGTTCACCCACCAGTTAGGAATAGCCATGGCTGCCAACTAGCAATAAAATGGGGACTGCAATTGGTTCCATTCAAAGTCATATTCAAAGTTCTTATAAGGAATTCACATTTGGAGGAATGTTTTATTAAGTCCCTTCATTGAAAAACTCACTGTTTCCTTCATACTTGACCTCTCTACATATGCATGCCTAGATATTTTCAAGACCGGTGATGAGAAGGATAAAAACTCTCCATAACCTGAAAGGTATCTTGCCCATAAAAGAGAGTTTCAAACCACTTTGATTGTGAGCAAGAAATTTGTCATTTCTAACCTAAGAAGATAATAAACATGTAATGTAGTAAAGGATATTTTGAACATATAGAAAAAATCAAGTTCGAGATGTTTAAGAGAAGAATTACACATTTATACATGGACGTTATTGATTGATATGTTCTCTTTAAATTCTCCTATGAAGGTAACATTTTGTATTGCAAGCATGATCTGAACTAGTTATAATCCCTTTGACACTAGAGGCAACAAGAAATAGGTACGCTATAGTCTAGAACAATTACTATAAGTCACAAATCCATAACATTCAATAGTGGGGATAGATGGGTAAACTTAATAGATCTTTTGGTAATGAGTATTGTGGAAGTGGGACTAATATGACATGAAAGTTGATATTCATATTCAAATAACAATAATTTATTACATTGTTTGAAAAAGGCTTGTGCCCTATATTATGTGAATTGGAAATATTTAAAATTAAAATTGAGAAAAATTGTGTACCAATGATTCAAATCACATTTTATGATACATCATAAAGATAAAAAAAAATGTGATATGGTATATGTTTATGAAAGCCTTCTATCCAATGTCTCTTTTCTCTTAACTCTATTATCAAGTGAAATTATCATAATTATTTAGTATAATTAGTTTCAAATATGATGGGTTTTTCCATTTGGGTTACCCCTAAATTTATTCCTCTATGGTGATTTCGTTGGAATCCATTAGAGTTAACACATGTTTTGGCCAACAAAGTGACCGTGAACAATCACAGTAAAGGTTTTGACTATGACATGGTTAAAGATGGGCTTTGTCCACAAGAGTAATGAAGTCTATGGTCTTGGAGGCTTGAAGGAAGGTTGGAGGGGAGAGTATAAAACATATTAAAGGTCTTGGAGAAGGCATGGTGCCCAAGGGTAGGGATATACAAGTAAGGGTTAAGAGATTGGTCATGGTTGTCACAGTACAATAGTGGCACAGTAAGTTTGTTTTTCTTATTTGGAAGTTGAGTTAATGAATCAAATGGATATTAGGGACTGTGGACAGGGCCTTAAGAGTCTAAGGGAGAGTATTGAGGGTGTCTCAAGTGGTTATGGGGAAAGGGACCCTTTACATAGGGTGTTTGAAGTGACTATTTCTAAGGTATGTGTTGATTGTCAAGTTGGACAGTAAGATTGTGTTTTGCACTCCAATGTAGGAATGTGTAACAAATTGGTTGGGTGAAGATAGTAGTGAGTCCATATAGAGTGGTCCAAGTTAAGGGATTTTTGAAGGAGATTGGAATGCTTGTGGTTGGGATAGTCACATGACATAATCCAATATGTGTGGAAGGATCAGATGAGTGTATGCAAACTTTAGGGCGTGGAGTCTAGTGGAAGGAAAGATAGCTAATATAAGAGCACTGACCATTAAGAGGTCTTGGGGAAGGGTATCCAGTTGGGTCCTTGAAGTGATCTAAAATTGGTGAATTGTGAACTAGATTGGGATGCATGATATCAGTAGTTGTATCTCACAAGATCTTTTATGAATTTTTCCTTGATGAATAGGATTTGAGAAGCGATCCACTTGGCTCTACATTAGGGTGTCTTGGTTCTTAAAACAAGAGTGAATATGCTTCTCCATATGATAGAGTGCATGGTGACTCAAGTTAAGGGTATTTGATCTAATAAAGTGATCTAGAGTGGGATAGGTTTAAGACATGTTGAAGGATATTGAGTACAAGAAACCAAAACAGGGGATGTTAAATAGTGAACATGATCCAATAGAGATCAAAGTTTGAGAGGATATTGATATTTGGAGAATAGTGGATCCTAGGAGGAGTTTTGACCACTGGTAGGTCTTAAGGAAAGGACTCGGGGTAAATGGTCTAGGAGTGATCCTTTTGGTCAGATTGTAGAGGTGTGGGTCCACTATTCCTCTACACCAAGGTGCCATCATAAGGAGGCATTATGATTTTGTCCCATTGATCCCTACTGATAATAAGTGTTCAAGGATTGGAGTGACTAATTTCATTTTTGAGAAAAGTGTGTTATCTTATTGAGCTTCTCTTTGTTTCGAGAATAGTATAATATTCTTTACTTAACAAGGCCAACCACATGAAGGTGGAAGCTCATATGCCCCCCCTAACATCACTCTACATTCCCCATTAACATCTAACATTCATTCATTATTTGATCCATTAATAAAATATAACATTCATTCATTCATTATAACATGACATTCATTAACACATAACATTCATTAACATTCATCAACACACAACATTCATCAATATTCATTAACACATATCATTCATGAACATTCACTAGCACATAAATACATTCATTAACACATAAAATTCAGTCATTATCAAATAAGGTAGATTACAATCATTTCCTTTTTTTTTTTTTTTTTAAAGCTATGTAAAGACTAAGTGGAGCATCATTTTCTTCATCATTTCCCCCCTTTTCAGTTGTTCTGCATTCTTCTCATGATCTCAATCTATGACTAGTCATATACCGAGGATGAAGACGCTAATGCAAAGGGGGGTCCTCTGCAAAACAAAAGAAATGGGTTAAATTCAAAATATATTTTTATTATTGTTACAAGTATTTCATCAATTTAAAGAACATAACCATGGTGCTCTTTTACCTAATGGGGCCATATCATCTTATGTATCATTTTTTCTCACCTCAACCTCAACATGTTGAACACCCTCTGGAGTTGAAATACAAAAAAGTCACATTAATCAATAAACCAATTGAAATTAAATTCATTTAAAAGAATAAGAGTGGCCCTCTTTACCTGATGGGGCAACATCACATTCTTGATGTTGTGTACCTAGGTCATGCTCCACTTGGTCACCACTGACTACATGCTCTAAAATATTAACAAAAAAGGTTACATTAATTAATACACCAATTTCAATTTAAGATGTTTAATTGTATTAATAATTACATAAATTTTTTTTAATCACAACTGAATACTTGCACTACTGGGATGCACATCTGGACCTTCATCATGTGCATGTTGTGTTTCGGGATTAACATGCTGCATTCCAATGTCATGTGCAATGTTATCATTGCTTGCTTATTTAAAAAAAATATTGTCACTTTATGTTGGAATTTAACATCAAATAGATTAATTGGTAAAGTATTCAATTTGAAATAATTCTCATTTAGCTTATTTACCTATGCAACAGATCCATCACTAGAACCTTGCGCACTTAGTTCTCATAGCCATTCAACCACAACTCTATAGCCTTGTTGGAAGCTAATTCTCTTGTCATCTTCTATGAGTGGCCTATTGAACTCAAAGCCCTACATTTTTGCTCGATATCGTGATTTTTTCTTGCATTGTTTCATCAAAACCAAATTGTTTGCAATTTATAAATATTTTGATACAATTTTCATTTAGTAATACTTACAACTTGTGTAGAAAGTTTTGAATAACCACCAAAGCCGAGCTTGTGTTGGCCGTGCTTTTCTACTCTTACCTTGGTTGCCTTTGATGTGTCACTCAGTCTATGAAAAGTTTGAAATATGTTAGATCATATAAATATAAAGATTAATTAGTACATAATTACATTCTTCATAGTATCACATACCTCCTTCTGGCATCTAGTGGTGTATTTCCTTTCTTCCTTTCAATTCTCTCCTTTGGATCCAAAATTACATTTTGCCACTAATCCTCAGGAATGTAGGGGGGATGCTTGTACTTCAAGTTATTCTCTAATGTTGTCTTGTAATGGTCCCTCAGATACTTCATATAACATAACTCAATTTTCTCAAGGATCCTATTTTTATCAAATGCACGAGCTCCAAACAACTTGGTAATATTCTCTATGAGATCATTCTTTAACCTTTTATCTTGGTTATTCCACCTTTTAAGCAAAAAACCCGTTAGATTCATAAATGAAGTGAAGCTACCTTTAATATATCTCAAGAAATGGATCAAAGGAAAACTATTCTAGCAATGATATGAAATCAAAATAGTGATTTGGGATTTTAGTTCGGATATGATGTTCCACCATTTACGTATGGTGGGCCCGAATATTCGCAAAATCTCATCATTAAGTTTTCTATAAAAAACATCATTCCCTACAAAAAAATCATGGGATCATTAGTCGAAATAGAGTGATCAATATGTAAATTACTATTACACTATATATAATGATAACTTTAAAGTATCTGTCCAACCTTCGCTACTTTTAAGGGAACCATTTCTCTATCGCTCACGAGCAATATGCAGTCTGTCACCGTTCCTATACTAGCAATACATGCACATCAAGGAAATTATGTTGCATCGTCATGTGCTACATCTCCTACTACATAAAATGAATCCATTATGAAATGACCCCAAGAAAGAATACTTCGAGGGAAATAAACACATGATAACAAAATAAAGAGCACAAGAGGGATCTATGTACCAATAGGTGGTGTAGTAGTGGGTGTCTTCATGTTGTGTGTTGTTGATATTGCAATTGGAAATACAATTGTGGTTGTCCTCTTTTGAGGTGGTGTTGGCATAGGATCATTGACATGAGTTGAAGAATAATATTTTTAGAGCATAAAAAAATAATATTGTTAGAGCATATTGTCATTGATTATGATCATTCCTATATATTCAATGGAAAACAAAAGTGTGGGATAGAAGATGTGATCTACCTGAACCTACTACATTACCCTCATCATGGCCATGAGGTTCAAAATTACGCAAAAAAAGATGTAAAAACAACACGTCAATATTTTAGTTAATGACATAAAAGAGTATAAAATAAGAACCATTATTGAGCTTTTGTTATAATTAAAAATTTCATTAATACTTACTCTCAAGTTTTCTTCTCAGTGCATCAATTTTTTCACCCTCTCTTGTGACTCATGAGTTTGAAGGTATATGGATGATAAATAAAAATTTTCATTTGTAATTTTTCGCAGACACTTTTTAATCCCACCGATCGAGTCATCAGATTGTGTGAAATCAACAAATAGCAGATCCTCATCAAAGGTGTCCTCATGAGGGATTGCAAGTTCCTTTCCCTTTCTCAGAGCATCCGTTTGTGATAACAATATTATGAGCACTATCAAAATTACTCCAAAACAGTCAAGAAAAGAACATGACAAAATAACATTTTTCTTCTATCTAATATGTACAATTACAATGAGGTTTACCTGCAGGGTAGAAGAGCTGAGAGTATTAACATTGTCCCTTCTATGTGGTTGCTCCATGTGGCCCTATGACAAAGATCAAATATAAAAGCGTTAGAAAAAAAACTTAATAATAAAATGGTGTGTTGGAGTCATTGATTGGAGGTTGGTTTAAATGGTGCATAGTGTGTACCTGCACCCCCATGATAGTATCTTTGTTTGTATCTATGTGATTCAAATTGTAATTGATAAGTAGCTCTTCCCCTTCATGTATTGATTTTATCACACATATGAATACACGATTTCCCTCCTGCCCCTCAAATATGCAATTGGATTGCTTAATAGTTGACCTAGGTTGCATACTATTTATAAAACCTGTAATATCCTTGTTTCTTTTGGCCTTCCATCAATGTATATAGCCACTCTTTTACTTTGATTACTATCTTTTTGTTGTATATAATTTTTTGAGAGTACATATCTACACATACTTTTTTTATATCGAACAATTTGCATCCAACTTTTTTAATCATAACAAGGTCTGACAAACTCCATCAATTCAACAACTTTGTTGTAAGAGAACTTTATGTCCTCCATGGGAAATAGGTCTGAACCATGTAATAATGATGGTGCTATGTGATATATCCTCTCGTTAACACAAAAATCAGTGTTTATTCGAGGAATTTCCTTGGGTGCCCATTGTTCTTGTAGATGTTGGTACCTCAAGGGCACCTCGATGTCTCTTTTGGTCTCATCAAATCATAAGAACATGACCCCCCTTGAGAAAGGAAAAATTTCATGTGTTTATTCAATTTCCTTCTAGTCTTTTGACACCTACTTTATCTCCCTATTTTAGACCTACTACATGTCTCACTTTCAGTCTTCTATTCCCATATTTTCCTCACTCAAGGAAGACACATCTAAAAAATACCTATTTGTTGATACCCACACTCCATCAAATGAGAGAGATAGCTAGTAATGAGAGAGATATTTTGTAAATGGGAGAGATATCTTACAAGACATTAATCTTACTATTGATAACTATATTAAATAAACTATCTCTATAGGGTGTATTGACTAATACCTATCGATCCATGAGATTGTTTGGGATGCTTGTGAAAGGGGTTCGGGTTTCTGCATATGTAATTCAATTATCTTATGTTAGCTAAAAATTTCATGATATGTATACTCAAAATTACATAGTAGACAACATGAATAGTATGCAGTCATCATAATCATTGTATATTTTTTGTATTCCTTACCTTTACTTTATGTTGTCTATAAAGGATCCTAAATAGAAGCTGGGTTGACTATGTCTATAGTCAATTACCTATTTCCACCAAGGGTGGCAACATTGCACAAAATATATACATGAATTCAACACCAAAAATAAATACATATGTATCACATCCATTATAAGCATAACATATGAATTCAAAATATTTAAAGGTACATCATGAATTAATTATGTAATGGCATTAGAATTCTATACATAATGAATAAACTATGTAACCATATAAGTCAAATATATTTCTATCAAGAAATCAATATTAAATAGATTAAGGATTGATCACATAACTTTACATATCATTCATGTTATTGATCTTCTTCTTCATCCAACTCATCATCATGATCATCGTCATTGCCATCGTCATCATCCTCACCACCACCACCACCACCACCACCACCATCTTCGTCATCGTCAACGTCATCATCGTCATCTTCTTCTTCTTCTTCATGAAAATTTGCGTTAGGAACATCATCAAATAATTGTCAATCATGATCATCATCTACATCATCTTTTACTTCTTTGGTATCTTCCTCTTCCATCACATTATACTTTATCAACCTTCCTCTTGGATCATGTCTAACAATAAATGACCAAACCGGTTTATGTGGAACCTCTGAGTAAAATACCTGCTCACATTGTCTTGGAAGAACATAGGTCTCATTCCCAACTAGCTCAAATGACCTTGTATTAACCATTGTAAATCCATTATCATGTTCAATAAAAATTCTATCATGATCATTTTGATTAAGTCATACCTTGTACTATTTGACGACGAAGACAACTAGTTTGAAGGAATTAAAGTCACACTCAAGTATATCATCTAAAATTCTATCGTATCAATTTTGAGACTCTCGAGGATGTAAGTCATTTCTAGATGAAATATTAGTCACCTGAAAGACTGTAGTTATCCCATAATCACAAGTTTTCTTCACGTCATCCAACTTTTTGATGCAAAATTTATGACTATTGCACAACATAGCCTTGTGGTGTTTGACCTGTTTATCTCTTAAACCATATGCTAAATCTATTTTCATTTGCGTAACATTAGAATTTCCATTACAATGAGCTTCTTTAACCAATGAAGACACACTTTCCCATGTTAATGTGTGACCAAAATTTTGACATCATTTAATCCATATCATCATCCAATTAAGATTATTTTCAATATACAAATGAAGTGCATCCCACTCTCGACCAACTGTACAAAAAATAAATAGATGAATTACACCCAATTTATTTTAAAGATTAAGAATTAATTAACTATAATAACATATTATAATTAATTACCTCTCACTTTCCTCAATCTACCTTTCTCCATCAAGTACTCCCCTTCAAATTTTTTAATGGGGTTGGGATCCCAAATGCGATCTACATGCATATTTGCTACAAAATTAGGAAGATATTCAGTAATGTACACCATAGTATGGTATACCATATATCCTTCCACCATAGAACCCTCAAGATGTTCTCTTTGTCAAACCAAAGCCTTTAAATATTTCAAGTGCCTCTCAACTATCCACTTTGACCTAGTGTGTATAGGTCCACACAATTCAATCTCTTCAACTTGGTGTATGACATAGTATTCTTGTGCATTGAAAAAAGTTAAAGGTAGAAACTTTTGCATTTAACACATTAGATGAGGATTTTTCTCTTCCAATATTTTATATCTTCTTTATGGATTTCTTTAGATGACAACCACCTACAAGAGATTCAAGACGCAAAAATATATAAATATGAGACTCTAAAAAATAATATATAATATATTACATAACAAAAAAAACAAATTGTGAATATAATTTAAATATATACAACAAATTGAACAAATATCGCTGCTTACCTCATGTATTTTCCAAGATCACATATCACTTGTTTGAAGTTATTGTCTAAGTGCTCTGGGAGAGATAGACGAAGCACATATTGCAACAATTATAAACTGATCATTTCATTATTTTCTAACATAATACAATAAAAAGTACACATAGTTTACAAATATATTGTAAATACAAAAGAACATGAATTACCTTGATGAAGGTATGCCAATCATGCATTTTCATCTCTGGCCCAAATTCACTTTTCTTTGATATGAGATTGTTTATGTTCACAACAAATCCTGTGGAAAATTGCATTCTTCATATGACTTCTTTTATAGAATTGCTTTGCTGGCCCATTAATAACCAAAGAAGGGCACTTATGCTAATCTGGTCTCCATTTCTATTTGATTGAATGAAATTTTTCATTTCATAATTAGATTAATGAATGTCACTACAAATTTTGACAATTTTTTGTTTGTCACACCTTCCATCCAATATTTTTCATAATATCTTTGTTATATTCTTTCCAATATGCATAGTATCAAACAAATGCACAATTTGTAGTTTCTTGTAGTAGAGAAACCTACTAAATTATCTGGGATAACTTTTTAGTCCCTTTGGAAGGTGGTTATTAATACCTTGATGACCTTCACAATCATCAATTACATAATCTGTAAATAAAACACAATAGAAAAATATAAATTCCAAACATAAATCTTTATGTGGAATGAAATTACTTTGATGATTAATTCTATTATACTCCAACTTCCATAGGTAAGGTGTCATTCTTTGTGGCTTTGATGTAGTCTCTTTTTCTCCATTGAAAAGATATTTTTTGGTACTTCGATACTTATGATTTTTGTGGAGGAAGTGCCTATACTCATCAAACACCTAGGTCAATGCACAAAGTTGGGTACCAATTTCACAGAAGTCCGCTTCCAAAAAAATTTGCAATTAGAAACGAGCAACCATTTTTTACAAATCGGGCGTCCGTTTAGGTTCAAGAGCCCAATCTATATTTAAAAATCAGGTGCCCGTTTCAGATTGGGTGCCTGATTTTTACAAATCGGGTGCCCATTTTGCAAATCTATTTATTTATTTTTAAAACTATTTTCTTTGTCATTTTCACTATTTCAAGAATGAGATCACGTTTTGCAGAGCTTGGGTGCCCGTTTCAGATTCTCTTGCCAACCCCTTCAGCCGTTTTCTCTTGTTTCAAGTATGTACTATTGTTTTTTATTATTTTTTTAATAAAAATTATAGTTTCAAGTTATTTTTAATTAAAAAATATAGTTTAATATTGTTTTCTAAATTATCATATAAATTTAATTATATTTTATGTTTTAATTAGTTCTTTTTAGTTTTAATTTACTTTGTAAATTATCCTACCAAAGTAGAAAACTGTTAAAACTTTTAATTTAACCCTAGGTAGTAAAAGAAAAATGTAAACCTAGACACAATTGAATTATGAAACCCTAAGTAGAAAACTAAAACATAAATTTAGACATGTAAATAAAATAAAAAACCATAGGTAGAAAAAAGTTATTTACCTAAACAAAACTAAAATAAAAAAATTGTACTTGTAGAAAACATGAACCTACACACAGTTCTAAAACAAGAAACTGTGTGTGTGTGTGTGTGTAAGGTAAAGTGTTTAAATTATTTGTTAATTTTTAATTATTTAAGTCATTCTTTGTAAGGTAAAATGTAATTTATAGTACGTTAATTGTAAATTTTCATATTTTTATATGTACGTAGATTAAAAATATGGATGATTTTAACATTGATGAGCTTATAGGTCAGCATTGACCACCTCCACGTCCACCTACAGAGTTGAGAGTTAGTATTAGGAGAAATGTAGAGGCACTAATGAGAGATGTAAATATTATTAGGAATGATCCCCATCCATCGACCCAACTACTACACCTTGCAGATAGCATGCAAGGCATAGTAGATTCAATACATACATTAGACTCTGAGCTTGATAGTTTCCAGTCATGGAGGGAGACTATGCGTGGATATTATGCTGATGACCTCTCTTATAAAGAGGTTAATAATTTAAAAATTACAAAAAGTGATATGACACATTATTTTTTGAACCCTAAAATGGGTGAGGAGATATTTGACAAGAAGCCACGTATTTCTATTAGATGGTGTAGACACCTTGGTATAGCAGAGCATTTTTGGGAGCAGTGGTGGATGGTATTTGACCATCCATCACACGCTAATCATGAGGTCCCACTTTATTTTTTGAAAAAATTATGTGCTGAATTTGAATTGGGTAGGAAACCCAATTATTTTGACATGAGAGAATTCCAGGGGGTTGGTCGGGGCACGCCATAGGAAAGGATGGAGTCCAAATTGAGTGATAGAACTAGAAATCATGTGCGCAATGAGCCCCTTGTTCCTCTTCCTTCTCTTGTAGTTCCTGCACCTATCCATTATCGAGCAGTGCAGTCAGCTCTCGGTTCATTGAGTGCCCTTACGGGAAATTTGTTACAACACTTGACCCAGGTGAAGGCTGCCCCCAACATAGCACATGTTTGCACGAGTTGTGGGGATATATGTAGGGGTCCCGAGACTGATCTCGATGCCCATGGTGGATATGCTAATGATGATGGTGGCACACATGGTGGATATGCTGATGATGATGGTGGCACACATGGTGATGTTTGAGATGATATCACATCATATGTTGATTTTCTCAATGCAGACGATGATCATCCCACAAAGGTAAATTTAATTATAATTTATATACTTCAATATAAAATTTCATTTTTATACAACTATGAACCATAACATGTGGATTTCTTGGTGAAAAAAGGAGGGTTGACCCTCCATCATTCATTAGCTGTCATCATATGACATCCACACCTCAACATCTTGGTGCCCCGTTCATGGTATGCACTTTGATCTCGATACATTTAAACTTTAAACAAAATAAACTTTAATTGATAATGTGTTTGACATATTTTTTGTGATTTTGTAGGGTCTCTCATGTAACACTGAGATTGGCAGTCCTTCATTCTCCGCCCCACCAGTCACCGAGAGTTAGCCATATATACCTATAGTATGTTTTTCATTGATTAATTTTAAGTGTTTAAATCTTACTAATTTATGTATAACTTTGATTTGCACTTATTTTTTTGCAATTGTAGGCTTTTGGATTGTTTCATGTTGCACAATCACATTTACATCCTAACTCATCAGTGACATTATCTACGTGTCACACACAAGTAATGTACATGCTTTTATTCTATAAATTTATAGTCAAGTTATATATACTTTATAATTTATGTATATGCACTATAAGTTTGATTCATGCTTTATATATGTTGTTCAAGTCGACACCACCATGAGTCTTGACATGGCTACAGGATTAAGTCAAATGCAACCATCGACACTATCCTTTGAGGTCATGATTAAAAGTAATTTCTCAATGTCCATTGTGTATCTAGATCTTTTACACCTAATTATTAAAAATTTGTACTTTTTATTTTTACAGGACTTGGCTACATCCACTTTTGATGTAGTTGAGGGAGGACCTTCATGTCCCACTGAGGGAATTACCGAGCATGGACACATGGTAAAATATTAAATGTTCAAATTTTTATTAATTATTTTTTAAGTGAATTTTTTAATGGTCTTTTGATGAGAACTTTTAAAAATTTACAGGAGGATGAGGGCACTCAGGACCAAACACAACATGTTGGTGCATCATAGTCCTTTTCACATGGAGTGAAGAGGACTGCAGATCAACTAGATGACTAGAGTTAGATTATACTATTCACATATATTATTTTCACTTTTTATATGATGGACATTTTATGATGACTTGTCATATTATTTTTACTTGTTGTTAGAGTAGGAATTGCATTGTACTAGTCCACTTGTTATCATATATTACTTGGACTTCTTTTTAGAGTAGGACTTTGTTGTGTGATTGTATATATCATGAGTTGATATGATGGACATTATGATACATATTATTCTAGGACTTGTTATGTTATTTATCTTATTCAAGGAATTTTAATCCTATTTCATGATTTTTTCAAATAGTGGTTTGAATGTAGATATATGAGCTTATGTAATATGATCATTTTTAATATCAATTGCAATTAAATATCAATATCCTAAAAAAACCATCTATCTAACAATGAGATCTATTAATTCATGTGTAATTTAGGAGAACAATATAGATATATTGCAAGTAATATGAACACTTTGATTAACTATAAAAAAACTATCTATCTAACAATGAGATCTATTAATACATGTAATTGACAAGAACAATATCGATGTTACAAGTAATATTGACTTTGATAATTAACTATTAAAAACTATCTATAGATAGCTCAATGAGATCTATTAATTCATGTAATTGACAAGAACAATATCGATGTTACAAGTAATTTATTGACTTTGATTAACTATTAAAAACCATCTATCTAACAATGAGATCTATTAATTTGAACAATGAATATGGATGCACAAATAAATCTATCATAATCTATTAAGTGAACATAATCTGACCAATGTGCATAGTTTAATATTTAGAGAAAAATTAGGTGAATACAACTATGAATTTAACTTAAATATTTAAAACAAAATTGGATGAATTAAAGTGAGTTCATGAACCTTTTACAAAACAAAAATTGGATGAATACAAGAGTGCATTGTACTGCATAAATAGTTCATGTCTATGTTCTTCCATACATCCTGCATCATAAAAATAAATGTTAAAATGTTATAATTTATACATGTATTTAAATGTAAAGTTCATTTAAAGTTCATTTTAATTTATTTCAAATCTATATCTCTAAATTATAAATTATATGACACTTGAAAGAAGACATAGATATTTATATATATAAAAGCATATAAAAATAAGACAAATTGAGAAAAAAATTACATGTATAAATTTGATTCAACCTAATGTACAATCAAGATCCTCTCTTTTTTGCAATGCATCTATGATTGCCTCATGCTCTTCCATTGTAAGTTTCCATAATATTTTATTAGAAGGTCTCCCTTTGTATCTTTCCAATTTGATATTTGTTGCCACTACCAAATGGGAGTAGTGCATAATCTTCTTTTCTGATTGGTAGTCTTCAAAAGCTGGTAAACCATTCCTTCTTGTTAGGTATTTGTGTAGCCATGTACCAACTACCACTACAGACCCAATTGGATATTGAAAATCATCATCATCTACTTGATGACATATCAAATTTTTCTTAGGTTCTACAAATCAAGCTAACCAATACTTTGTCTGCTCTTTATTATCCTCAGGTGCAACAACAACATACACATGTCCTGCAAAATAAAATTAAGTACATGCACAAATAAAACTTGTTTAAAGGTTTATAATTAAAATATAATCATAAATTATATGACATACACATGTAACTAATATAATTTAAAGTTTTACAATAAATTGAATTAAATTACCAAGTTGTATAAGGTCTGAAACACGATCATAATCTTCTGATGCAAAGGCATGATCCAGGTCTTCATTTATTATATCATCTTCATCTTGTGTCTCACTAGGTGTTAAGGATTTTTGTTTCCATTCTTCAACCCATTTTGTATTCTTGCATTCTTCCCATTCACTTGCAACACACAATTGACAAAAACATGCAAGCTCCCTAGTCCATATAGTCCAAGTGTTAGAATTAGAACTCCTAAATGAATGCCATTTAGCTGAACCACTGATTGTATTACAATCATATCTTGAAAGGATATTCTTCTCTTAAACTAGCCAGAAAAATGTCTGATTGTAGTATTCTGACTTGATCCTGTAGAAAAATTTGTTTTACACCATTCAACAATTGCATGTGCATCTTTAAATTTTGATTTTGCCTCAAATTTGAGTTTCTCTCTACAAAGGGCTCTCTTAACACATGCACTAGCACCATCATATTCTCCCTTCCCATGTCCAGCCTAAAAAAACTCCAGATATATTGGATATTTATTTTCTTATGTGTCCTACCCAACCAATAAAATATTCTAGCATTCTTGAATTACCCCATGCAATTATCTGACTATATTAGATGTTGTGTTCTATGAATTTCTCTCTCCCTTAAATTTTCATAAAAAGTCTTAAAGCAATACTGGACAAACTCTGATGAGTGTAACTTACTATTACTCATATAGAAATGGTACCCTCTCAATATTTTTCTATCCTCTTCTGTACTATCAGGTGCATGCCTATAGACAATATGAACAAAAAATGTTACTTGTACTAAATTATAATATTGTGCTTGGATCTCATCTTGTGGTGCAAGCGTATAGTTCTCTACAAAGTCAACAACTGAAAGTATACTAGGTCAATTGGAAATGTATTCTTGCATATGTGAAATTTTCCATCAAGCCATCTAGAATTTTGAGAGTGTTTCACATATTTAGGTATGATCTTACTCTTAAATTCATTCATAAAAGAACGAATACTAAGTTTTTTAGTTATTAGATCGCATCATTTTCTGTCTTTTCCATCCTTTAATGGATACTCAATAGTTTTAAATCTTTTTACATCAACTAATTATTGTCCAAAATCAATTAAAATATTTTCATGCAAACATTCGTCTAATAATGTAAGATTTCCACATACATCACATACACCATAAACACATGCATTCAAAAGATAAAATTGCTCATTAGGTGGGTTACAAAATAAACTTGATATAAACTCCTTTACAATTTGAGGTGGTATATTTATACCACATTCCTGCAACATTTCATTAGTATGTATAGTAGAACGTATAGATCAAAAAATATCATAATGATAAAAAAATTGAACATGAGTTTTGTAACAATAGGTGATTCTTTTTTTGTTAATCCTTACATACCATGGTTTACATTTTTCAAAAGATCTTTGACTAATACTAATAGTTAACACCTTATCATCCACAAATTTTTTATACAATTTAGTTTTAGTCATATCCAAAAGGTGTTTTGGATGTGGATCATGAACTTTTGAACCAACTCTTAATTTAAGAACATCTCTAGCATTAGGGGATACTCTTGTATTATTGTGCCACAAATTTTCAATCAAAGTTTTGACTTCACTAGTAAGTTTCATGTTAAACCTCAGGAGTCTGCCACTGAAGCTCCATAAATGGTTTGCTGGATCACTTTCAAAGCTAACTCTTCTCTTTACAACTCTTGTTAAAGTTTTATGATGAATATTAAGATATCCACTTATGTTTGAAACCATTCTTTTATTAGTAGTAGTTTTGTTTACTAAAGCTGTTGTTATTGCTCGTCGTGCCGCATTACTATCTTTAGAATGACTTTTCTTTTCAATTGTGTCAACGACACTAGCAACAGTTGATACAACTTTTTCTAGAGACTCATCCTTCTTCTTGTATTTCACATAAATTCCTAACCTCTTCATCACTTTTCGCATTTTAGACATTCTAATTAATTGTGGGTAAAAGTACAAAGTTTTGTCACACTTTTATAAAGGAAAAAGTCAACAACACACATTTTTTAACTTTAACGACATAAAAATGACATTTATGTTTAGAATTTGGAGATGATGTAAACTAATGAAATGTGTAAAAGTGAATGAATTTTATGCCTATAATTTTTTAATTTTTTTTTAAACAAGAATTCACATAGTTTTTTAATTTTTGAAGTCCATTTTTTACTTGCTGAAAAATGAGGGTTTTGTTCCCACCAAAAAAGTATATGCAAATTTTTTTTTTCCCTTTGATTCCAAAATATGTTATAGATGAAATGTATAGCTAGTGTAGAAAAAAAAGAAACTTAGTTTTCAATGTATATTTTCTCCGTGATAGCTATTCAAAGTCGAACATACTCGAAATCAACAATTTTCATCTCCCACCAAATTTCCCCTATCAAATCTACACCATTCAAAAAAAAATTACACATTCTTGAAGAGAACTCTCTCCTCTAGTGTTAAATATAAAATTTTAATTTTTTTGACAAGCTTTACTATTTTTTTCTATTTTTGAAGCAACTTGTTCTCGAATGTTAAAATACCTGCTTGGAGTATTTTGAAATTATAATATATTAGATCTAATTAAAATACTATAAAAATTATATGATGATAATCTTGACTCTATGCTCTAAAAAAAGGTATTTTTATATTTGTAAAAAAATATCATTAAAAAGAGTAGGAGTTATTGAAACATTGCTTTTCTGGAATAATTTTATTTCTTTAGTAATTGGTATAAAACATGCATTTAATAGATATTTCCAATTGGAAAATTTGAAAGCACTTATCTAAATTAGCTAGAATGAATCTAGCTAGACTATATATTTGACAAAAAATAATTTTAGTTAGAAATACTCAAATTCAGCTGTGCTGATAAGTTAGCCTGAAACATGACACAACTTTGCGCTTTACCCTAATTGTAACATTAATTGACATTGAAACCTAAATTTCTTATTATAAAAAAATTATCTAAACAATCTGGTCACGTGTGTCCTAATTTGTCTCCACGAAACCAAACCACGCAGACTGTCTAGCACATCATTTTTTATTTGAAATTGTTTATTTATTTCATTATCATTCAAAGGAGTTTCTTTATCAATCGGTGTTTCTATGTATACATCCACCTTGTTGATTTCAATTTGAATTGGTGTTTGATTTTCAGTTTCAATTAGGGTTTGACTTTTAGTTCCTTTATCATTATGATTAACATTACTAGTTTGCAAAATTTGATGTGCAATTAAATTTGTTATTCTATTTTTAGGAATAAAATTTAAATCATTTATATTGTAATCCGCTTCTAGGAATTGATGAACTTCTTTATCAGAATAAGTTACATTTGGCTGTGAAGAAATACCTGTATCTAATACTGGATTAGAAGATGCACATGAATTTTCTTCTCTAACCTCTGCATCCATTATGGTGTCTTCATTGTCCTCCTTTGCTGAAACAATTGTTGAACTCAATGCTCCAACATTATTCACTTTTTGAAGTCTTTCTCTTCTTTCCCATTGTTGTTTTGCCTCCTCTCTATTTGTTGCAACCTCCTTAGTTGTCAGAACCTTCCTTAGCCTATTTCTACGTTGGTTTGATCCCATTTTTGCACCAAGATTCAAGTTCAAATGATTCTTTTCATGTCAGATCCAAAAAAAGACAAAAAAAGAGAATGTTGATCAAAATATTCTGTTTGCCTAGTACGGATCATTAAAAAAATGATTGAAAACTCGTCAATCTTTGAGATCAGGCCTACAATCCTATTTTTTGGCTGCAACGAATCTTTATAAAATGGGCACCCATTATTTAAATGAAATGAACACTCGATATTTAAATGAAATGAGCACTCATTTTTTAATTTCATAAAACGGGTGCCCGTTTTTTGAATTTAAAAAAATGGGTGCTTGTTTTGTAAAACTATGAGCAGGAACCATACCCAATGGCTTGGTTTTTGGTTCGGGATAGGCTTGGTGGGACCAAGCCTATGCTTGGCCCTACAAAAATATGACTAAGGCATTACAGCATAAAATTTTTTCTTTGCCATAATTTTTTGGACACCTTCCCAAATAAATTTTTTGATAAAACAAAAACCCATTTTAGTTCTTATTGTGCAAATTATAAAAATAATTTTTTTATAGTGATATGATAAATTTTAATTTTTTTACAATATTTATCAAGCCAACGTGGTACCTAAACTTGAAATACTAAGGTTAACTAAAATTTTAATAACTTTTTTAATTTTACATTTTTTGAAAAATGAGTTATATGACATCAATCTACATAGAATTTCCTTCAAATTTATTTTTTATTTTTGAAAAAAGTGAAGTTATTATCAAATTATGGTGGCCGTACACCAGAGGTTTAAAAAATGTACTTTATAGTCAATTAAAAATTAATTAAAAAAAATTCAATAAAAAAAGATAAAATATTCTCATCAATCTTCAATGTTTTAGGTACCTTTTCCCAAAAGGATTCACAAAAATACATTTATTTACTTCAAAAAAGGGTGGTCGTACACTGTGAGGTGTGGTCCTATAACAGACATTTTGAAAAAGTGGTTTTTAAACATGCTTACTAAAATTCAATTTATACCATGTGGGTATTGAAATAAATTACATATTTAAAAAGTAGACTCCGAGCACTAAATTTTATATTATTGAAGTTTTTCAAGATTCAATCTTTGAGTGCCTCAAATTTCGACATCAATTGATAGAAAATTTGAAAAATAGAAAAAACACTTCCACTTTTTTCCTAAAAGTGGGACTCAACTTCTTACAGCCACCCACCTACTTTCCTAATTTTTTTGAATGACGAGATTTCATCTTTGGACCACAAACTAAACATGCAAATTTTCCCTTTGTTTGAATACCTACATGATAATGATATAATTGGATTAAATATGTTAATTTTTATAATTAGAATTATCATACACAACTTGAATTCACTATAACATACCACAAAAATTTGTTAGCCTTAGGGCATCATGTATTGTCCATATAAGCATTGCATGGAATTAAAATTAGCTTTGTCCTACTAGTCTAGAGACATTATACATAGTGACACCATTGCATAAATTTAGCAACTCGTTGATAAGAGGCTCAATATATATATTCATATATTTAACTTGGTACTTACCTAGTTGAATTAACAACAATATTACACAATTATTGTGACCATTTTATTGCAAAATTTATAATTACATGTAGATAACTATTAAATGATAAAATACTTGGAACAATCATTGCCAACATAATGTGCTCCCTCTTTATTGACATCCATGGAGGAATGCTATTGTTGATAACAAAAACAGGCCATACTGAGTAAATAGATCTCAGATCTCTAAATGGATTGACACCATCCGCTGCCAATGAAAGCCTGAGATTACGAGGTTCTTCTTTAAAGTGTGGCCAATTTTTCTCTGTCTATAAATGTCAAACCATCTGTAGGCATTCGAATAATGTCATCTCGACTTCTACTGCGTGCATGGTAATCCATAAATTATGTCAAGCTACTGCACCTGAATAATCATTGCATATGTGGAATAATGAGAATGTAAAGAAGAACCTTGCGAGGCACATTTTTTGTTATTTGATCTATTCGATATCTACTTGTATGACATTCAAGGCATTCGGTTGCAAATTCATGTTCTTTATGATATATAATATGATCATTGGAACATGCATTTGTTGCTTCGTACTCCATTCCAATATCTTTCATAGTGGCACATAATTCTCGGTATGAGTGAGCTAGAATATTTGATGGTGGTAAAAAAATCTCACCTATCAATCTACAACAAAAAATATAAGTTATTAATATAAACAATATTAATGGTACACATGATTTTACCCTTTATTAACTATAATAAAATATATGACATACCTTAATATACGCAACATTGTTACATTGGATAACCATTCATAACCTTCAAGTTTACCAAAAAAAATACAACAGAGAGAAGAGTTGTTTGGGAGACTTCGTGAAGGGTCGTGCCTGCTTTCTCAAGTAAAGGTATATCATAGACGACATCAAGGTCATTTTGATCATCATCATCAGTTGCGCCAATACCAAATGTGTCATGGATCAATGTATTTGTACTATCATCTTCAAATGTTTTTTTGGGTGCATGATCGACATCTTATATGGGATCATTATCTTTAGCTTTGATATTCACACCTCCATGTTCCTCTACTTTGAAAACCATATTCTCCGGGTTGTGGTGGTCCATATCATGTTACCTAGGGAGATCAACCTATATAAAAATGATGAACATAAATAAATCATGATCATGATCTCATAATCAAGTGATTTATTATGTATATAAATTGTTAAAATGATATAATGAACAACTTACCAATGGATGATAATCATGTCCCCCTTCAATGTGACCATTCTCCCTACAATGTATCCTAGTTATTTTGATTAGCAGTCTTCTAGTGTTTAAGCATTACAAATTGTGTAGGGATAATAACATTTTCCATCACCTTTTCTTTTGAAGTTAGACTACAATCTAGCGATTGTCTCCCTATCTTGTTCTCCACTTATATTATTTGACATGATCCTTATTTATAGGAAAAAAAATTGAGCTATGGAAACTTCAGTCTATAACCTTCACAAACTAAAAAAAATGATGCCGAAAGTACACAAATCTTCTTAGACCTAGTTATAAATAGAAATTGAAAAGTTAGTTATGAAAAGATGTTTTAGTATAGTATACCAAATTGAAATACTTGAACATAGAGACTTTCAAAATCCACAGTACATCAATTACAAGATCTCGAGGGAGTGCAATGGAGGTTTAAAGAAAAATGGAGTCTAAAAGACCTATAAGGTCTTTAAATAATGTAAACATGGCCATTTGAGCCATTCAATATAAACATTATAGAATATATATTGAGATTAATAAGTTTAAATCTTTAATTAAAGCTTATTTAATCATTTATTGATTCTAGTTGTCTCTAGGTCTCACATGGAGACATTAGAAAAGATATATTGATTATTGTTGTCTGTAGCCCCTGTAGCCCTATGAGCTTATAAACTTGCATTTACTAGTGATAATGGAGTCTTTAAGCCCTTACAAATTTTGTAGGGACAATAGCATTTTCCATCACCTTTTCTTTTCAAGTTAGACCAAAATCTAGCAATTGTCTCCTTATTTTATTTTTCACTGATATTATCTGATATGGTGTATTGTTTGGTCTTGTCCTTTTCAAGTTATCATTCTAAGTCTCAAGAAGACCATAATTAAAAAAACATAAGTATGGATACATGATTGTAGATCTTCAATTAGGAATTGTTGCTTTCCATTGTATCACATCATAGGCCATGTCCCATTCCATTGTAATAGTCAAGTGTAGTGAGTTCAAATGACTCAAGGCAGGCCCAAGACTAGTCCTAGAACTAAGCCTTTGAACTAAGTCATGTTGGGGATTATAGAAACACCTTTCCATATGTTGTGTTAAGTCTTATAAAGCCTTCCTCTGCATTAGAGTGCAAGATATTTGTTACCTATTTTTTCACTTTGTGCAAAAAATAGGCTTCATTACACCTTAGGTCATCTAAGTTTCTTACAAGTATTTTAAGGACCTTTATCATTGATCCTAAAATGAGAAATATACTTATTTAATACTTTTATGCCTTGTAGTTTCTTGTTTGAAATCAAAGTGGTGAGAAAAATATATGGTTTTTTATTTGAGAGGGAGTTTTAGTTTCATGTGTTCAGACTCTCAAAGACACACCTCAAAATCATGGTCAAGGTGTAGTTAGAGTGCAGGGAGCCCTAAAATATGCCAACATAATTTACTTTCCCCGCCTTGTCAACAAAGAATGAAGATCTTGAATGATTTGTTCAACAATGTGCACATAATGTGCTATGCATCTAATTATTTTTAGGATTATGAGATTTTTTTTGTTAGGTGTATTTTTTTTAAATTCAGTCTCTATTTCTGTCTTGTGAGTTCAAGATTTGGAAGGAAGATCTATATGAGTGACAGTACGACATTATCTAGGCCATCCCAAACTGAAGATTGAACTTGTGGATTGACATTGCAAAATGGGTGAAAGGATGATTAATTTCCTTAGTGGTTTATTCTTATAAGGGCTATGCTAATGATTAGTTTTTACATTCTGATAAAAAATGCCATGCAACTTATTTGGAGAATAGAAAATCAACATCACCTAATAGAAAATTTTGAGCTGGTTGATTAAAATAATTGAAGTATTTTTAATGATAATGACCATTAATTACATAAAGAGTTTTTGGCATTAGCTTTTGTTTAGTTCATTAGGGTGCAATAGAATATTTTTTATGCACTCTACTTGGTGTATACCATTTCCTCTCGCTTTTATCTCTCTAAATTATTGTGTTTAGTTGTTATTATGATATAACCATATACATAAACATAAACATTTCCTAGTTATGCTTTTCCCATTAGCTTATAATATGACTCATAATGGTTTGTAGTATTTATTTAGGATTATCATATAGGCCTTAACATTGTTAAATATGAAAATTACAAAAAAAATTTAGTGCTTGCACAATGATATATCAAAGAACTTAGCTAGGGAATTTCAAAAAATTTCCATATAATTGCCCAGAATAGTGAGTTCCAAGGGAGGAAACTATAATGAATATAATAGAGATTGAACTATCACCAGGGGTAGCAGATATATCATTAATCACCATGGAATGAAATGAATGACTTTGTTAAACTTGGCTTTGAGTTCAAGAATAGCTAGGTTCTCTTTAGTTTGTATGATCCTATAGCTCGTCAAAGTACTACAATGTTGTTTAAGCACATTTTCTGCCAGTAAAAGAGGAAAGTTTATTTTCTATTTGAAAGTGCAGTTGGATAATCTAAAAAAATTTCAACTTTCTAAGCATTTAAGTGAGAGAAATCTAGTTAGCAATAATACTTTTGACAAATCTATCACAAATCAATCCTAGAAAAGCAAGCACCTAAAGGAGTTAGCAAGTTTTTCCAATTTATCAGACTTCAATCATACCAAAGCAAGCTCCAAAAGTTTTTTTTCAAGATAGGTGTTAGCTATATGTTATCTATAGGTAAGATAGTTTATTTATGTAAAAGTTAGTTAGTTTTTAAGTTATAGGTTGAGTGTCAATATTTGAATTTTTCTTTAACATTGATGAATAAGAGGAGAAAATATTTAGTTTTGTGTAGATTAATGAAAAGAAAATCTGTGAAATGTAATTTTAATGACATCAATTTGAGTCTTTTTGGTTATACTAGGTTGTCTATAATTATGTTTTGGTTGTACCAGGTTGCCTGTAATAGTATGAGTTGAGTGTGAATACTTAGATTTTGCACATATACATCAGAGGAGAAAGCTATAGTTATATAATCAAATTTAAGTCTTTTTGGTTGTACTAGGTTGATCTTACATGAAAAGAAAACTATCAAATGTAATTGTAATGCCATCAAGTTTGAGTATTTTTCATTATACCATGTTGCCTATAATCGTGTTTTGGTTGTATCAGGTTTCTTGTAATTGTACGAGTTCTTCCAAAACTTCTTGAGGATGAAAAATTGTAAAGGTCTGCCCTAGTTTTTAAGTTTTTTTTGTAGTTGTAATTAATATCAAATCCATCCAAACAAAGAAATGTTTTATTACATCTATTAAACCAATAATGGTGATAAAAAATAAATATA
This sequence comes from Chamaecyparis obtusa, assembly GCA_027943335.1. Lineage (NCBI taxonomy): Eukaryota > Viridiplantae > Streptophyta > Pinopsida > Cupressales > Cupressaceae > Chamaecyparis > Chamaecyparis obtusa. Next base: position 415,196 of record BSBK01006117.1, on the reverse strand, counting down.
GAATGACTCTAATGCACAAACATCAAATGTTGTCCAAACTTCAGTCTTAGACCTGGGACAACCCCCAATGGATATGTGCGACACACTTGAAGAGCTTCAGAATTGTATGTCACCCCCTTCTTCTCTTTCTTAACTTGTACAACCTATATCAAAATGGAATCATCATATATCAAAATGAATTTTGTTTGTAGATGACATACCCTACCTCTGAATGACTTCACACTCCTTTTCTCTTGCGGCATACTTAACATCAAAATGATTTGGTTTTCACTTTTTTTTTTCTTGTATAGCCTGCAGAAGTCATAATTTTGACAGTCTACTAAATAGGCTTAGGAAAATAAAACCAAATGTAAATTAGTGATGAAACAAGTCTCCATTTTCTGTCCAAATCTATGTCTACAAGGGTGCCAAGTGATCTCTCAATTTTTCTAAACATGTCTTTAGAATAGTATTACATTCGGAGATAATTTCACTTGATCTATATAGGTTTATCATACATGGATTAGTTTTCCATGCATCAAATTTTTGATGCCATTTCTGCATATAAAGAGGAGCATAATTCATGGACCACAACCCATACAGGAGAAATTTTGATCACTCTTCCTTAGAGGCAAAGATTACCACAAAGAACTATCTGGGTAAATAGTTGATTGGAGTCAAATTTTTCCAGACCTCCTCTGCCCATTTGGTGATCTTGGATCTTTTAGTTTTTAAACCCAAGAATCTACAAATGAGCCCTAGTTTTTCCATGTAATCAACATCTTCCCCTACTTTAGTAGTGAGATCAATCTCCATTGTAGCATGCAAGTATTTCTCTTCAAGAAAATCATGATCGAAGGAGGCATTAAATTAATCCCCCAATGCCCTAGGCTGCAATAGGGGGAAACAATCATTATTAGTCCCATTCTATAATGGCCAAGTGTTAATGCAATGTTTATCTTGTGTAGTAGCTAGAATCACTAGTAATGTTCTTCTCCCTCCATCCACTTCAATATGGGCATCAGTGTTGTGAACACCTAGTTTCACACCATCTTCACAATCCTACATTGCCCTTCTACAAGTATTTTTGTAGTTCTTTGCTTCCCACACTCCATTAATTCCCCCTGTAGGCATTATGAGTGAGATTATTACAATGATTCATTTTTTTTGTTATGACTAGGATGAGAAAATTGAACCCGTGGCTATAAGAAAATCACAAAGGAGAGTTCCCCCCACCTCAAAAAAGAATTTTTTTTTAAGTGTCTCTTTTGTATAAATTGTTTATAATTGGCTGCTTAAATGTTTCCATAAAATGACATGAATGTTTGGCAAATAGTTTTTTAAAGTGATATTCTAGAGTGTGAATTTTCTAGGAACTATTGGAGTTGATATTTTTTGTGAAATAATATTATAATAAGTCAATTTCTTATTACAATGTGGTGGGAGAAAATGTGAGATGTAGTTTTTAAAAGAGGTTTGCATAAATAAACTAACTCAAACATTTTAATCAAACACTATCAGTTCTTCTGAATGCAACATCACCCAATTGTCCTCATATTCAATTTCAATTCTTGTTATTAGTGCTATTGTTATTGATAAACAAAACATAACTAATTTATAAGAATATTTAAAATATCTGAATAAATCTATAGATTTAAAAATCATATTATTGTAATATAATTAGCAAATTTCGGGCATTTTATTTCACAAATTTGATATTTAATTTCTTGTGTCTTTGAAGAAAAAATTAATGTTTAGTAGAAATTTTTTTTTCATAAATTTCTTTGATTAAGAAAGATTCCATCAAAATTAAATTTGATTAACTATATTAATTTCATATTATTAAAATGGGGTGGAAGATCAATAGTCTATTGATTTCACACCTAAATTTAAAATTAGAGGCGAATCTTATTAAATGTATAAATTTGACATGAAAGAAATAGAATTATACAAAATTAATTTTTTTTATAAATATCTCAAAGAAATCTTAGGATTTATAGCCGGGTTTTTTCAAAAATATTGGAGCATTTTAGGACCAGAGATAGTTGAAGCCCTAGAATCAACAAGAATCTTAGAAAGATTTTTGAGGGAAATCAATAATACCTTTATTGTCTTAATTTGTAAGGAGAATGCATTCATATTGTATGATTACAAGACAATATCATTATGCAATACAATATATAAGGTTTTAGTGAAAGCCCTAGCAAATAGGGTTAGAAAGATCATCCCATCCATCATTTTGGAGGAACAAACAGGTTTATGCTTGGAAGATCTATATTTGATGGAGTTATTATAGCTCAATAACCCATTCATTCGATCCAAAATAATAAAGAAGTAAGTATGACTATCAAATTGGATATAAAAAAATCCTATGATAAAGTGGATTGGAGGTTTCTTTGTAAATGTATGGAAGCTTTTGGATTTAGTAAAGCATGAATAAACCTTATTTTATTTTGTATATTTAGTCCAAGATTTTCAATTTAGTGAATGGAGTAGAAGGTTTTTTTGAAATTTCTAAGGGGATTAAACAAGGGGATCATATCTCCCCATTTCTCTTTATCATTATACAATAAGAAAATGGAGGCAACAGATAGATCCTATTTCCTTATCACATAAATAGAAGGAAGATGACCCAATATGCTCAAGTAGGTCTTAAGCAATAAATGAGTCAATGATCCTTCACTGATAATGTTTGATTGAGATGATTTAGAGGAATGATACAAGATATAAGGCTAAATAAGTGAAATTGATAACTTTTAGCAAGATGCAGACTAGCAGAAATAGATAGCAACATGTATGTATTTAAAAAAATAACATGAAAGCATATTTGACCCATTGTTAAAATTCGAAGCTATTTTGGGAGGTATATAATGGTTTGGGGGTTCTGTACCCAAGTACATAATGGTTTTCTTTCTATATACCATATAATTTTTTTTGAAACTTTCCTAGATTGTGCTTCAGAACTAGTATTGCTCAAATTTTCTTTAGTAGGCTTGAAACTTGTTCCTATAGACAAAAAGATTAGTAAGAAGGTTGTAAATAGGGGTTTTCATGAGTCAAACACATATTTGGAATCAACCTTGAAATGAAATAAAGTAAATGAGACCATACTATCATATACCAGAGGCTAAATCAAATAAATAAAGTATATCATACCTTAGCAATGCAAATTCTTCTTTGAATGTGATAAAATATGTTGATATAATAGATTTGAATTAACAAAACAATCGAAAAGGAAATCATGAAAGACAAAAACCTTGTGTAATAAATGTTGTAGTTTGCCATAATGCTTGATTGAGAAGAAGAGAGAAAACTTGAAGATATGTAGACTTGAATGCTTGAATGTGTGTAGATCTTCTCCCTTGATGGTGGACACCTTTTATTGGCCTTTAATGAGGGAAATAATCTTAATCCATGGAGAAGATTTCCTTGAAAACACCTTGAATTCTTGAAAATGCTCGAGTGCAAAGAGCTCTTCAAATATTGATTTCTTGATTAGATTCCTTCCTTATGAACTTAATTCCTAAAATAAGGAGAGATGGCGTGTTTATATAATTATCAAAACATTTTCAGATTTAATCTAGATTGACCCAAAATATGAAAATCCCACCAAATTGTCAATACGGGGCCCCAGTTCAAATTTCAACCCAAAACATAGGGTATAAAATGCCAAAACCTTTCTATACGTAGGTGTAGAACATAAAAACTATTGTATACCCATCAAACATGGCTCAAACTTAAATCCTAGGTCTCAGATAACTAGGAGATACCATATTACAAGGTAATATGTGATTTCAAGGTAAAAAATAAGTACAAAGTCTACAAATGTATATAGGGCCTATATAGGCTAATAAATGATTGAAGAGGAGAAATAATCAAATAGAACACTTTAAAATAAGGGCTTATCTCAAGTTTTAATCAAATATAAATAACATAGGAACCATATTTAAATTTAAGTGTCCATTAAGTGCCATACGAAATCCTATTATGCATGATAAGATGAAAAAACACTAAGGTGGGTGCTAAAAAATATGAAAATGTATACACCAATAAGGTGCTTAGAATTTATAATGGTATATTTAGCCCCCACTTTTGTAGGAGTATGGGACAATCTCATGCTTATGGTAAAGGGGGAGAGAGAGAGAGAGAGAGAGAGAGAGATCATGGGAAAACTACAAAGAGATAAGACATCACTAATTTTAAGGATGAAAGCCCTCAAATGAAGGATCTCAACTCAGAAAACCATGCACAAGGCCTCAAAACAAAATTACCAAAGCCAAAAAACAATAAAATTTACAAACAAAACATGGGTTAGTACTAGAAACAAAACTCCAAATCAACTAGTTGAAGAGACCTCGATTGAGAAAATGTTCTAACCACTAGCATCATATACATAAATCTATTACAAGAGAATAAATGGTGACATGGAAAGGGAAAGAGCACACACCAAGGATGAAACAACACTCTATGATCTAATCCACTAGCAATGCTATGAGATCATGGAAAGAAAGAGAGGAACCATGAATCCAACAACCCATCAAGTTGTGTTATGCTAGGTGATCCATGAGAGAGGAAGAGGAGGAAATAGTAGAAACAATATAAATATGTATTATGATAGTTACACTCATCCCAAGAGAGAGAAGGATAATTGATGGTTTAGCAAGCTATGTTATGTTGTTCAACTCTACCTTGAAAAATTTATGCACATGGTGATTTATGAAATTTTGTGCACATGAAGGCTTATGAGATATTGTGTATAGGGTGGCTTATGAGATTAGTGTTAGAATAACTAAGAGTGGGGGTGAATTAGTTAGATAAGTTATCCTATAGTCCCAAATACAAAGATGTAACACTCAAAACAATTTCAACAAATTCTGCAGCTTGGTAACATAAACTATTAAACTATCTGTGCCTTTTACCGATTACCAGTTAAATAACTTACTATAATTACTGACCAAATCAAATATGTAGTATGTAAAGTATGACAATAAAATAATCATCATAGAAACACATAACACAGTGATTTAACATGGAAACACTATTAAGGGAAAAACCACCTAGGACCGGTAACCCAAAATAATTTTCACTCTTCTGAAGTGAGCTCAGTGAAGAGCCAACCCTGTTAAAGGTTACAAACACACTGTTAGGTGTGACCTTGTTAGAGGATTTAAGACTAACAGTTAAATTTTGACCAGCATTCACTATGGGGTCAATAAGATAACAATGTACATTCCTTGAATGACATAGGGGCATAACATAAGACAGTTAAGTCCACTCAGTTAGGAGATTTTTCTGTATCAATGGTTAAATTGAAACATTAGTTGATCTAATTATAGTACAACTTAATTTGTAGATGTTCAGATTTATTCTAAGCCCATACAAATCCTCTCATCAATAGTTCAATTCACTTCCTCAACTTACTTTCACTTGGTAATAGCTCTCTGCCACTCGGTACTGTTCTGCAGTTTGGTTCTCCTTCAACCAGTCTGATTAGGCATGCATGAAACTATGTTCACACAAAATCTCTGGAGTCTTCTTTCTTTCAATATAGTTTCAACAATGAAACCTATGTCTCTTAAATAGACAGATAAACCATTTTCATATCAACAATCAGATTTTGCCACTTATTCTTCTTCTTTGATTTTTCCTCGTAAACCTTCCTCAACAGTTGTGTCAATAAAATGTTTCAATTCCATCCTTTAGATCTTCTCTGAATTTTGTCAGCCGTGGATCTCATAACAAACTTTATCCTCAATCTTGAAATCATAACAATTTTTAGCTCATCATTTTCTGTTGGCTAAACTAAGCATTTAATACTTTCATCCATACTCGATTAACAAAGAAATGCATCGACGAATACAAGATCAGTTAATATTGTCACTTGGTATACACTACAATGGCTCGATATATACTGAAGTGCTTCATTTACTGACCACATTGCCTTGTACAAATTTTCTTCCATCTTCATAATAGATTAATGCAATATAATCAAGTCAATATTATGAGATCATAGACTCATCAATAAGTTACCCAAAGTATTTCTTATCCTCATCTATCATATCCATCTTCCTCCATGTAGGTATCTTAGTTCTTCATTTTTTCTTCATTTTTATAGATTTTTAGATGTTTGTAACTAACATGATAAGTACTATCAAAACTAGTTGACATCAATGATAATATAATGACTAATTTAATTATCTTACATATCATTTCAGTAACTCGGTGATCTCTAATCACTCATCTTCAGTCATTTAGGTATTCAATCAGTTGTAGTTCATTAATCTCTCCCTTTGGCATTGATGGCAACACAAGAAATATGAAATATGCCATACACATACCAAACATGTATTCCACAACTATGTAAATAATGTTGTAGCTTGGTAAGCTCTCCCTAGCTTGATTTTTAATATGTTTAATCGCTATGTTACATAAAAACATTACATGTGTAGAATCTTCTATGCGGATTTGATCTTTTCAGCTCTCAGATTCCTTTTGTTCTCAGCAACAAATCTTCAAATCTCTCCCTGACTTTCCAGATTATCTCTCCCTTAGATAGATATTTCATGTTCGAGCTATCTCCCCCTTTGACAACAATGCCAAAGAAAAACATAAAACATACATCTCTGCAGTAGCCAAGTAACTCTTTGTTGTTCGGTGTAGACATTGTATCTATGTAAGGCCCACCCCATTTCCACCTTTTCCTTGACAGTTTGATGTCGGAGGATTAAGGGGTGTTGTAGTATCTGGATGATTGGTAAATCCCTAACGGAATTGTACCTCGGAATAGACCTATATATTGTACCTTCATATCAGGACCTATCAACTAAGTGTCGCAATGATAGAGGTGATATCTCTAGGTTATTAATTGTGAAAGTGAATCTTGGATGCAGTATGTTACCCTGCGGATCATAGATCCAGCTAGACTATTAAGGTTCCATTGAGTACTTTTGTCGAAAGGATTTGATTCGAGAAGTCGAGATGTAAATGCCAAATTAGTTATGTGTTAAGTCTTAAGTTTATCTTGGATTTAATTAATAGTTGATGTGATGATTCTAGTAACTCCTACGAGGAGGATGAGTAATGTTTTGACGATGTATTATATGATTATACCATAGTGATGTTTTGGTGATATTATTAGAACCTTGAACAAGGATTTGTTAGATCCTAGACTAATAGGATTATTCTGCATTTTGTTTTCCTAGATTAGGAAATTTAATCATACTTGTGATAAGAATTTTATAGGACCCGACTGTTATGGTTACCCCTTACCGATGTTGAACCATCGATTTATCTTAAATATTATACTAAGAAAAATTAAGATACTTGGACTCATTCGATTTACTGTTATATTATGATGGACATGTTAGACTATACATTTTGTTGACTCTGTATGTGGATCCATGATTAGTGGATTTGGATTTGATCATGTTAGACTTTATTATTATCTTCATGTTTTGAGAACCTGAAGATTATCTTATAATGATGATAGATTATGGATGATCTTGATTTCAATTGAACTATGAATTGAATTATGCAAATTAAATTATGAATTATATATGCAATTGAAGTATGAATTGAGTTATGCAAATTGAATTTATTTGATGTGATTATTGAATCCTATATGATTACGTGCAGACAATTGAATTATGACATTTCATTCTGTGATTGAATGTTCAATTGAATTGTGTAAGATCATTACTTGTTGTGTGATTTCATGTATGCAATTGAGTTATGAATAATGTGTGGATATTACATCTTATATGTTTATATGTGATGGTTTTCTTCCTTGAATTACTGATGCTGCATTAAGGTTTTGCAGGTGGAAGGACCATGGAAATATTCAGGGAAACCACATTGAATGCTTGTGCTATCGGTAAAGCCAAGGCCCCATCTATTGAAGAGACCAGGGCCTCGTTGTGAAGTGTTTTATTTTGTAACCGTAATGTGAATGTATGTGTAGGATTGTTAAGTGTTGTAATATGTTGGACATACCTTAATTGTGATGTTAATTATGTGAGTGTCACTTGACACTAGAGTTATTTGTTAACTAAGGTATGTCGTGTGATTGGAGTGCGAGAACAAGTCCTAGAAGCTTCCTAGAGGGGGTATTCTAAGTGCATCCTCTTGTCTTAGGACCCCTAAGTGAAGTCATACCTTACATTTTCGTGCATTAACTAAACCATGGCTTTTGGAGGGTTAAATGGGACCCTAGGGGGTAGTTTCATGCTTTTTAGGTAGCCCATTCCTTGTACCCATAGGTTAGGGATAATTTAAGCATGGGAGAAGCCATATTTTGACCTTTTTGTCCCCTCCAATAGTTCCCATTTAATCTTGAACGAATTTGCAACTTGCATCATGGACCCAGAAGTACTTCCTAGGACCATCTTTATGAGGGTTGTGGAGAGTTGGTAGGGGGTCCCTTTTTAGTAGAACTTTTAGAGGGGTTTGGGTTGTTCACCCACTCTCTATCTTTAGAGACCACTAAACTTGGAGAAGGAGAAAGCTAGGGATAGAAGAAGGAGAAGGCTCAAAACTTCATCATTTTGCATTGGATCATAGGTTGGAGGATCTTGCTCTTCATTTCTCTCATTTTTGTTGTAGTAGTTGTATGTGTTGTGTATTTGTTCTTTGGCTCCCCATGGTTGGTCATGGAGGAAGCTTGCATTTCTTATTTGTTGTGTTTTAGCTCCCCATGGTTGGTCATGGTGAGAGCAAGCATGTATTGTGTTTTTCTTGTAATTGGATTTGGGGTTGTTTACTCTTGGATTCACTCACCCTTGGGAGGGAAGAGCAATCAAGAGGGGGTGTGGGAAATGGAGACAACTCCATGTGTAGAGTCTCCTCCATGTGTGGGGAAGGATGAAACTTGGGTGAGTGATTTTCCCCAAGTAACCTTGCATATAGCCCATGAGACATTGGGGTTATAAGGAGGGAAGATTGGCCATGTGAGCCTTGTTATGATAATGTGCTTATTTGGGTCCATGTGTGGCCTTGTTTTGATATTGAGCATGTTTGGGTCCATGTGTGGCCTTGTTTTGATACTGAGCATATTTGGGTCCATGTGTGGCCTTGTTTTCATGCAATGGTTATCTCCATGGGTTGTCCACCCACACCCCACAAAAGGAGTTCATGGAATTCCTTAGTTATACCCTTGAGGGAATTTTGGGTTCTTGCAATTGTATGTTTCTTGTGAGTGTTGTATATGAGTGAATGTATCCTATTTGATGTGGTTTCCCCAAGCTCGAGGGTGGCCTCATGAGAGGCCTAGGATGGGAGGTGAGCTCCCATGGTCTTTCCCTTGCCTTGAATATATTAGCAGATTTGTGGAAGCTCAAAGAGGAGCTATCATGGAGGTTTTCATCTTTTGGGTGGTTGTGAGAAGACAACCCGTTCGTTCCTTTGTGTAACCTCTCTTTGTATTTGGACTTCTATTGATGTAAAAGAGTTAATGTAATGTTTTTTACTTGGAGCTATTGTGAAGATGAAATGGATGAGAGACTGTCATTATCTTGATCTTTCATTGTGTGGAACTATTCATTGCAATGCTTTGTTGAAACTAGGATGTTGGAAACTTTATTGATGTATTTGTAAATGAGTTGAAATGGATTTCTTAATGTTTATGATGAATTCTTGCATATGTTATAAAAGATCTCTCTCTCTCTTTATAGTTGAAATTACTCTTTCTTTGCAAATGAGTTATCAACATTGATAGATTTTAATATTGTAACAAATCCATTATGATTCCAGATTTGGGTTGATATAAGAATATTGTAGTTCCTACAAGATGATTTAATTGTCATGATCATTGAAAATAATCTCTATATATGATTCATATCTCACTTTTAGTCCTTTCAATTGTAATGAAACATCTATGAAGGAATGAACAAAATAGTTATTTTGTTGATATCTCTATTGATTTGCAATCAAACCATATTTAATTCTTAATGATACACTATCAATTTTAAGACTATAGACTTCCTAATGCAACAAGGAAACTAATAAATGATAATGCTATTCTACTCATTGCTGTGAAGGAAATAGATAATATTCTTATACTTAGGAAAAATCATTTTCAAAGAGAAGTTGGTTTTCAACTCTCTGGAAATTGTATGGGAAAAGAATTCCCATACAATGTCTTACCACAGTCATATTTAAATAATAAATCCTGCCACCTCAACATGCAATAAACAAATAATTTAACATTGAAATATATTTCCCATACCTTATTTAATACTTCCCCCTAAACTAGGCGCATGTGGAGGGAGGTCTTGACTTGCATGAAGTTTCAAACCTTTTGATTAATGCTCCTGTCATAGTCCACATCACCCTTGAGCAGCGTGAGTTTTGGTTGGGTCCCACTACCCATACTATCTTCCTTGTGCGCCACCCTTTGTTGATTTTTCATTCCCTTGTTGCAGGCGCTGTTTGATTGAGGAATTAATTTCTCTTACCTTTGCCTTTAGCTTAGCATGGGGGCGCACTCCCATGCTTTAATACTCTTGTCCCCTCCCTTAAATGGCGCCAGCTTTTGGGAGACCATTTCAACTCCCTTAAACAGCGCACCCTCTTCCTTGCCTTGTGATGGTGACTCCTTATCTTGGGCACGTGGATTGAGGGAGATTCCTAGGGAGCTAGGAAGTGGGATAGGGAGCTAGGCTAGGAAGCTAGGGAGATAGGAAGTAGCTTAGGTTGTTTAGGTAGTTTACTTTATTGTTAAGTTAGTTTAGGAAGTTAGTTTATTTTGTTGTAATAATGTTATGTGTAATAACAATAGATAGTTATTACTTTATTTAGTATGTATATATATTTAATTAATATATTATAGTTTATTAATTAATTAATATATTATAATTATTAATTAATTTTATTTATATATTATTTAATTTTAATCATTAATTACATGCTATTAATTAATGTTTTATAATATATTAATTAATTAGTATATTATAATTGTAAATTGAATTAATATATGTTTATTAAATTATGGTTATTGATTTATTTGATTACTTATTTTTATGTACAACATTTTATATTGGCAATCTAATTATTATAATCAATTTGACATTTATTTATATATAGAAAATTATTAATCTATATTTATAAGGAAATTATTTAAGGAATATATATATATATTGGGAATATTCTTTTACTCTTGATAACCTATATGATTATTATATTAACATTATTAAATAAACATTCAATTTCTCTTAGATAACCTATACACTTTATAGATCGATGATCTACGATATTGATCGAGAAGGTGGTCAACGATCTTCTTCGATTATATTGATATCATCTAGCATCCTACGGGTATTAAAACAACTTTGTTGAGGTTTGACCTCTTGTCTCTTTTGGACCTCGTCATTAGCACTTTTGTCCCGCATCATAAACTTGGATCTTTTACCCATTAAAATTTTTTTTTGTTGCTTGTGTTTTGGCCTGAACTTTTGGGCATTACAATCTATGTATACTGATATGCAAATCTATGTTGTAGCTCCTCAAATCTTTCGTAGCCTTAGGCATAGTCCAAAGTGTGAACTATGTTGCATCAACATGAATGATCTTCTGATAAGAATAGGCTGATGCAACCTCTAGATCACATTAGTGACCAGTAGACAGGGGACAAACCCCAAGTCTAGTCCTCAAGTATTCAAAAGTGTCCTTCGGTAGAGGCTTGGTAAAAATATCAGCAAGTTGCTCTTTTGATGTAACATATTCCAGTTTGACTTGCTTCTCCTATACTTGTTCTCTTAAGTAGTGATACTTAATTGATATATGCTTTGTCTTTGAATGCATTACATGATTCTTAGAAATATTAATTGCACTAGTGTTGTCACAATATATAATCATTGGCTCAGTGATTACCTCATTCATCCTTTCCAACACTTGTTTGATAGAAGCAATGTTTGAACAGTTTGTAGAAGCAACAACATATTCTACTTCATCAGTAGACTGAGAAATACAAGGTTGTTTCTTACTTGTCCAAGTTACAAGTCTTTCACCAAAGAAAAATGCTCCTCCTGTTGTGCTCTTTCTGTTATCTATATTTCCAACCCAATCTGTGTCGGTGTAAACTCTTAGTTCAAATTTTCCTTCCTTAGGATACCATAAACCATAATCCTTTTTTTTCTTCAGGTATCTCAAGATTCTTTTCACTGCAACCATGTGTGAATCCTTCAGATTTGCAGAGAATCTAGCCACAATCCCCATTGCATGTGCAATATCAGACCTACTATGTACAACATACATTAGTTTACCAATCATGGATCCGTACAATTTTTTATTTACCTCTGTAGATTCATCATCTTTTGTTAATTTTCAGCCTCTAACCATCGGTGTTCCTATTGGTTTAGCATCTTCCATGCCAAATGTTCTCAATACTTCCTTAATGTACTTTGGTTATGTGATGAAAATTCCATCATTTTGCTAAATAACCTGCAAGCCTAGAAAGAATTTAATCTCTCCAAACATTGACATTTCAAATTCCTTTCTCATCTCATCAGCAAAAGATTTACAAATATGATCTTATCCTCCAAAAATTATATGATCCACAAATATTTCAACAATCAAAATAGTATCATCAGATCCTCCTTTCATGTATAAATTGTTGTTTTCACTAGTTCTTACAAAACCAATACTTAAAAGATAAGTATGTAACCTTTCATACCATGCCCTCGATGCTTTCTTTAATCCATATAAGGCTTTTTGCAGTCTACATACCATGTCTTTCTGATTCAGATCAACAAACCCTTCTGGTTGTTCTATGTAGACCTCCTCCTCTAGTATTCCATTTAGAAAAGCTGACTTCACATCCATTTGATAGACTTTAAATTTCTTATGTGCAGCATATGCAAGTAACATGTGGAATCCTTCTAATCTAGCAATAGGTGCAAAAGTTTCACCATAACCAATACCTTATTCTTGTGCATATTCCTTGCAAACTAGTCTAGCTTTGTTCCTAGTGACTTCTCCATTCTCATTCAGCTTATTTCTAAAAATCCATTTAGTACTGATAATATTTTTATCTTTCAGCCTAGGTACTAAAGTCCATGTCTTATTTTTCTCAATTTTTTCTATCTCTTCATTCATAGCATTGATCCATTCATCATTCTCAAGTGCAACCTTAACATTCTTCAGTTCAAACTCACAAACTAAGCATGTGTTGTGTCTTAAATTACTTCTTGTCAACATCCCAGCTTGCTTGTATCCAATGATTTGGTTCTCAGGATGATGTCTTCTGACAAATCTTGCTAGCACTTGATCTCTTCTTTGTTCTTCATTCTGTTCAGGTTCATTTCTTTGCTCGGTAGCTTCTTCTTGATCCTCGGTTTCCCTTTTCTATTCCTCGGTGTTATTTTCCTGATGCTCAGTCGACTCAGCCTATGGCTTTGGCAGGTACTCTAAATCCTCAACATAATCAAATCTACCATAGTCTTCTGACTCTTTAGTGATTTCTTCATCATTTTTATCAGCAAATTCATCAACTCTGACATTATCACTTTCAATCATCTTATTAGCAACTTTGTTTAGACACTTGTAAGATTTACTTTTAGTAGAATATCCAAGAAATATTCCCTCATCCCCTTTAGAGTCAAATTTCCTAGTCCTATCATCTTTCAAAATAAAACATTTTCTACCAAAAATTATGAAGTAACTTACCATTGGTGTGTATCCAAACCGTAACTCGTAGGGTGATTTGTGTGTGTCTTTCTTTAATTGTACTCGGTTTAGGACATATACAACTGTGCTAATTGCTTCTCTCTAGTACATCTGTGCAACATTTTTCTCTATCATTAGTGTTCTTGCACAATCAACAATAGATCTGTTTCTCCTTTCAGCAATCCCAATCTTTTGCGATGTTCTAGGTGCAGAAACTTGTCTTTTGATGCCATGCTCATTACAATAGTTAGTGAATTCATCAAAAATAAACTCACCACCTCTATCAGACCTCAAGCATTTCAGTTCTTTTCTGGTTTCTTTTTATACTTTAGCTTTGTACCATTGAAACATCTTAAATGCCTCAGATTTCTCTTTTAGAAACATAACAGTCATCAATCTAGTGTAATAATCAACAAACAGAGTAAAGTATCTATCACCATAGTAGCTTTGAGTTCTCATGGGACCACATAGGTCGGTATGAACTAACTCCAAGATTCTTTTTTTTGAATAGTCTTTACTTTTAAAACTAGATTTTCTCATCTTCCCTTTCTGACATTGATGACACATAACATAATCCGGTTTAGTTAGGCTAGGAATTCCTCTAAATTTTCTCTTTCTACCAATCTTAATCATGTTGTCAAAGTTTACATGGCATCACCTTCTATGCCATAACCATGCATCTTCATTTTTCACCAGTAAACAAGAAGTCTCAGCATTGTTAAGATAAAATAAGTTACCTTTTGATTGTCCTCCTATTCCGACAAGCTTTCTACTTTCATTATAGATCTTCACCTTCTTGCTTTCAAATGCTACTTTGTGACCTGAGTTGTTAAGCTGTGCCACACTTAGCAAATTATAATTTAGTCTTTTTACCCAATAAGCATTATCACATCTAATTTTATCATTTATCAATAAAGATCCTTTTCCTTTAACCATGCAAGTTGTATCATTACCCATTTTTATTGATCCCCCATTATAATGCTCAAGATGATCAAACTTATCTTCATCACCAGTCATATGATGTGCACAACCACTATCAATGATGCAAGTATCATTTTTACTAACTTTAGAAATGAGTGTTGTTTCTACATACCTTTCTTCTTCCTCATAATCATCTTTCATCGCAACAAATACTACCTCATTGTCATCATCGGTGTCGATGTCGGTGTCCTCATCTTAAACTAAATAACATTCCTTTTTGCCCTTATCTTTGTAATATCGATTATTTCTGTTGTAGTGTCGGTAACCTCTATTGTTTCTTCTTCCATAGCTTCCATCACTAGATCGGTCTTGGTCTTTATCTTCCTCCTTCATGTTGGGACATCTAGCAGCAATATGGCCAAATTCTTTATAGTTAAAACAAGCTAAAGGTAATTTTCCCTTATATCTACCTTTCCCTTTAGGTAGTCTCCAGGCCATAAGAGCTTCAAGTCCATCAAGATCATCATCAGTATTACTATAACTGTCATTCCTTATATTATGTCTACTTCTAGATTTACCAATCTTCAGAGAAGACATAAAAGCAGACTCAACAGATGGTACAACACTGTTATCAAAATTGTTTAGCTCAAAAGTTGTTAACTTACCAATTAGACTATCAAGAGTAAGAGTGCTACTAGGTGCAGACCTGATTTCATGTATAGTAGATATTCTGATTGCATATGTAGGAAACAAAGTTCTTAGAATTTTACTTACCACTATATCTTCATCAATGATACCACCAAATCCTCGGATAGCCTTGACTACCTCTTTGATTCGGTTTGAATATTGTGTAATGTTTTCTCCTTCCTTCATTTTCATATCATCAAATCCACCTCTTAAGCTTTCATCTCTGACTCTCTTCACATTTGCATCACCACCATAGACTCGAGCAAGTTTATCCCACATTTCCTATGCAGTAGTGCAAGTCTTGGCATCCTCAAATTCAACATCGGATAGAGCAGCAACTATCTCTATCATAGTAAGGTCATGTTCATGTCGGTCTCTCAACTAATCAAGAGTTAAAGATCCAGACGACGGTGCTATGTAGCCATTTTCTAGTAAGGTTATAGTAGAATTACCAATTCTAGATATGTGAAGTTTCATTCGACTTTTCCATATGGTAAAGTTTTCCTTATTCAGCTTCGACACTTCCCTCCTATACATCTTGTAAACTTTATGCTGAAGTCCTTAAAAATTTGTTCCAAGCAACCAATGCTCTGATACCAATTATTAGAATAACTGAGAGGGGGGGGGGGGGGGGGGGGTGAATCAGTTAGATCAGTTATCCTACAATCCCAAATACAAAGATGTAACACTCAACAATTTCAACAAATTCTACAGTTCAGTAACATAAACTATTAAACTATCTGTGCCTTTTACCAATTACCAGTTAAATAACTTACTGTAATTAGCAACCAAATCAAATATGTAATATGTAAAGTATGAAAATAAAAAAATCATCATAGAAACACATAACACAATGATTTAACGTGGAAACCTTGTTAAGGGAAAAACCACCTAGGACCGATAACCCAAAATAATTTTCACTCTTTTGAAGTGAGCTCAGTGAAGAGCCAACCTTGTTAAAGATTACAAATACACTATTAGGTGTGACCTTGTTAGAGGATTTAAGAAGTTAACATTTAAATTTCGACCAACATTCACTATGAGGTCAATAAGATAACAATGTACATTCCTTGAATGACATAGGGACATAACATAAGATAGTTAAGTCCACTCGGTTAGGATATTTTTTTGTATCAATGGTTAAACTGAAACAATAGTTGATCCGATTACAATACAACTTAATTTTTAGATGTTTAGATCTATTCTAAGCCCATACAAATCCTCTGATCAATACTTCAATTCACTTCCTCAACTTACTTTCACTCAGTAATAGCTCTCTGACGCTCGATACTATTTTGCATTTCGGTTCTCCTTCAACCAGTCTGATTAGGCATGCATGAAACTGTGTTCATGCAAAATCTCTACAGTCTTCTTTCTTCTGGCATATTTTCAACAATGAAACCTATGTCTCTTAAATAGACAGATAAACCATTTTCATATCAACCGTCAGATTTTTCTGCTTATTCTTCTTCATTGATTTTGCCTCTTAAACCTTCCTCGACATTTGTGTCAATAACACATTTCAATTCCATCCTTTATATCTTCTCCAAATTTTGTCAGCCATGGATCTCATAACAAACTTTATCCTCAATCTTGAAATCATAACAATTTCTAGCTCATCATTTTCTGTTGGCTAAACTAAGCATTTAATACTTTCATCCATACTCAGTTAACAAAGAAATGCATTGGTGAATACAAGCTTGGTTAATATTTTCACTTGGTATACACTACATTGGCTCAATGTATATTGAAGTGCTTCATTTACCGACCACATTTCCTTGTACAATTTTGCTTCCATCTTCATAATAGATGAATGCAACATAATCAAGTCAACATTATGAGATCATAGACTCATCAATAAGTTACCCAAAGTATTTCTTATCCTCATATGTCATATCCATCTTCCTCCATGTAGATATCTCAGTTCTTCATTTTTTCTTCCTTTTTACAGATGTTTAGATGTTTGTAACTAACATGATAAGTACTGTCAAAACTAGTTGACATCAATGACAACATAATGACTGATTTAATTATCTTACATATCATTTTAGTAACTCAGTGATCTCTAATCACTGATCTTCAAGACATTTAGGTATTCAATCAGTTGTAGTTCATCAAATAGTCCCATAGAAATAATATTCTTTGCATGAATCCATAAAAGCTTATCAGTCTAAGGATCAATAAAATTGGTCAGTCTAAGGACCAAAAAATAATTAGTCTAAGGATTGATAAAAAGTAGTCAGTCTAAGAACCAAAAAGTGACCAATCTAAGGATCAATAAAAATGAGTCAATCTAAGGACCAAAAAGTGATTAGTGCTAATGAAATAATAGTATCCTTAGGGATCAATAAGGATTCATAATGTATGAGGAGGTTGCATGTATGCACCCCTTCTTATGATGGTGACATAGGACTATGGTGGTATCATAAGGAAAATAGAACAAAGATACCTACTTACAACAACAAGGAGACATCCTTAAAACAACAATGTGTTATGTAACCTTAGAAAAGAGTGATTACACTTGTTAACCAAGGAATAGATAATTGTGAAAGGATATTCACAAGAGGGAAGATACCATTGAAAGAAAGAAATATTGGCTATAAGACATCTACCTTCAAAAACAGTTCTTGAACAAGGATGACATCAAGATAAGAAAGGGGAGGAGAACAAGAAGACACCCTTTTAGCCCCCCATTGATAGGTGAAAAAATGATTCTTGATGAAAAATGCCACACTTTAAGCCCCCAAGAAAGGGTATTTTTTTAGTATGAGAATGGTTTTACAAATACAGAAGAGGTTGTGATCAAGGATACACACCTCTTGCATAAGAGAGAGTCCCGAATCAATATGAACACTTCCATATATGAAAAGAATGTCACATGATTAAAAAAATTCCATTTTACCAAGGAAAGTGGATCCTTATCTAGAGAGAAGTAAAAGGAATATTGATAAATTAAACCTTTCCCCTTAAGGGTTAAGGAAAGGGAAAATATAATGAATTGTATATCCTAAGTGATAGATCTTTTATAATAAACATGTACTTTCAAGTAAGAATAAGTTGCATGTTACTCCTAAAGAGTATTAATGGTTTTCATTAGTATCATTCAGTCATACAGTTGGTAAAGGAGACAAGACATGACAGTTGGTTAATACACAGAGCCTAGACAATGAGCATAACACAAGGTAGATCACTAAGTTAAGCAAACATAGTTTTGACTGAGCACTCTTACCAAGCCAGATGATCACCGAGTACTAAGAATAGTAGTTACCAAGCATTCATATGAACTGAGCACCAGTTAACTACCGAGTGATGAATGCAGTATACACTGAGTGAAACAAGAAATGACACAAACTACAAGGCAAACGGTTTACATCGATTAGAAAATGGTTTACCAAGATTGAGACAAAATTTAATATGGATGTAATCATTAAATTGTTGATGATTCATATGTAATGATGATCTAGGTTATTCATTTCTATCATTGATCTTAGGTTTTATTAGATAGAGTCTAAACCCTAATTAGGTCAAGATCAGTTTGATATATAACTTGTCTAGATTTCATTTTAACAAGTATCACCACACATGTAGTAGCTACCACATTGGAAGACATTCAAGATCATATAGGGTTATGATTGAAAAGAATTGATAGAACATTCAATTTATCAGAAAAAGAAGGCTACCAAGTAGAATTCAGAGAAGAGATCAATCACATTAAGGTGATAACATATAAGTACATTATAGATTTGAATCAGGCATGTTAAGTTTCTATTTATAGATCAAAACCTACTGTTACTCTTTAGCCATTGTTGCAGATTTTTATATCTCTTAACATAGAACTTAATAGTTCTTTTGTAAATCTCCTAACTAAGTGCACACTTAATTGTGTTGTTAAAATCCTTTAACTAGGTAGATCTAGCTAATCTCATTGTTACTCCTAATAGGGTAAGATTACCAAAAGTGATCAAAATATTTGTAGCCTTAACTGAAAAAATTTGTTACTGTAGTAGTGAATATTTGTGGGTATCATCCCCATCGTAGTTTTAACCTTCTAACAAGGGTTTCTGCAATACCAAAATACTTGAGTTATGTGTATGAAGTTTCATGAATGGTTTATTGATTAGATTACATGAATTTACATTTTAGTTATGTTTTGGATGTATGTTAAATACAATTGATACAATTGGTTAGTGATATTTATGTTTGAAAAGATTTAGTTTGAAAATTTTAAGGGTACTGATTCATCCCTCCCCTCTCAGTGCACATCTTTCCATAATCCCAACAATTGGTATCAGAGTTTTTTGTCTTGTTTTGGAAGTTTAATCACTGAAGAGAAAATATCTTAAGCATGGAAAGGTATAAGCTTGAAAAGACCATTGAGAATTAGAAATTGCAGATGCACATCTACATTGAAAAATTTAAAGAAGCCAAAGAAAAAATGAGAGAGCTAGGGGTCAAAAGGAAGGATATAGAATTTCGGTATAATGAGATTGATTATCATGAAGAAGAGATAAATGATCCATTTGAGGCACCTGGATATGGATCTGGTAGCATATCTGATGCATCTAAAGGAACCATATCAGATCTATCTGAAAAGAATCAACATCTTACTGAACAAGTGAAAGCACTGCAGATTGGTCAAGAGACACAAATGGTTAGAATGATTGATGTCATGAACAATGCAAGACAGGATGAACACCGAAGGAACTTGGCTATTGAAGATAGGAGGCAAATAATTGAAAAGATGGAAGAAAATGAATCTAAGATATTGAGACTCACCAAGTATCATTTTTAAATTTCCAATTAGATGGTTGTCATGAGTCAAGAATTCAATTGAGTAAACAATGAGCTTACTAGGAAACTATAAGAAATTGGTGAATTGAGAGAAGAAAATGAAATAAATTGAAGAATGAAGTAAAGATTCAACTATAACATAATGATATGATTAAGAAAGCTGAAACAAGTACTAAAAGGATGGATGAATTCCTAAGCAATCAAAGAAGACTTGACAACACTACTGGTTTAGGCTATACTGAGCAGGGAGAGTCATCAAGACAAGCTGAACAAAAGAGTGCCTATGAAAATCCAAGGCCAAAGAAGATCTCATGGTATCATTGTGGAAAACTAGGCCACACATCAAATATTTACAGAAGCAAAGAAAAAGGTATTTCTAAATCCACTCCTAAATTTGATGGTTATTGTTATAATTGCAATAAGTATGGACATCAAGCACATAAGTGTAGATCAAAGTTGAATAGGCCACACAAGAATCACTGCATGGAAAACACTGCCACACTTGCAAAATTCATGGACACACATCACATGAATGCATGACAAAGATGAAGCAAGTTTGGAAACTAAAATGATAAAACAAGACATATTAACCGAGAAGGCAAGGTAATGCATCTACTTGGGATTCCAACACTTGGACTAGTTACACAACACATGGTAGATATGGACATATTGCAGAAAATTGCATGAGAAATAACTAGAGAGGAAGATCTTGAAATTGGATAAATTCTGGAATGGCATGCTTGCATTGTCACAGGGTCAGTCACTTGAGCAAAGACTCTAGAGACCGAGCACCAGAGGTAAATGCTAATATAAATGGTAACACAATTAAAGAAATCACGAGGATAAGAAATCAAATGTGGAGAAAAAAAAATGATAATGCTGGACCAAGTACAACAGTCGGTGAGACCTCATCTTTTGGATTAGGTGATTTCACTACCCCCACCTAAGCAATTAAAGTAAGTATGGAACTGAATTTAAATTGGTTATATCTTACAACAGTTCCTTATATCCATTGAATGGACACTGAATTAGCATGAAATAAGATGCACTAGGGTATTGTATGTTTTGAGTATAAAATGTATATAGTCGGTAAAAGCATGACCGAGTAAAATATTGTTAGTTAGTGAAAATGGCAAGGTTAACTGAGTTGAAGTATCAATTGAGAAATATCTAGAATTAACTGAGATGAAGCTTCAAAGTGATAACTGAATGTCACTGTGTTTAGCAAATTATGGTAGGTAAAGCATTTAATGCATAACTTTAAGTGGGAAAAAGAATTTTAGGTATAAAAAAATGATGATGCAAGTAATTTTGACACACAACGATCAAGAATAGAACTAGATCGATTTGAGAAAAATTAAGAAAAGAGTTTTTTGAGAATTTGAGCAGTTCCCAAGTAGTTTATCATGATTCCAATTTAGTTCTTAGCTACCAGATTATTTTTTTAAAGATTTCATGAAGCCCTAAACTTGAAAGAACCATGGCATCTTCATCCAAGACTATGAAATCCAAGACTGAAAGTGACAAGAAGGTCACACTGATCAAGTCCACAACATATGAGGAACCTAAATATAAATTGCATCCCGAGATTGCTTCACAAGTTGATCAAACAGGTGTAATTTATAGCATACCACCTAGGGTTTTACTGGTATAGGATATATATGCTTATATCCAGTGTTCGATAAGTGAAATTGGAGACTTTGAACTTAAATCAACATACTAGGAGCTGAGTGAGAATGGAAAGCTCAAGGATGAGCACAAACACCTAGAAGTTAAAGGATTGAATAATGCCCTATATTTCCTGAGGGAGTTTAAGTATGAATGGATTAGGGTTGTACTTATCCACATTCATGAATGTAAAATTTGGTTGGAAGAACTATTTAAAATATCTGAGGATGTCATTCATGTGGTTACCAGATATCCCACTAGTGATAAGGAAAAGGCTATAAGGAATCTAACAAGGGAAGAAACTGAGAAGCTAACAAGAGCTAGACAAGTGGGATGGCAAATGAATGAGAGATAACGCCATCACCAATCCAGAAACAAGGTTTGGAGCCTATGTCATTGGCTACAACATTTTTCAATCTAGTAGGCCCAACAATGTCCCATGTAGAGTAGTAGATATAACATACAAAATTTTCAAGAAAGGTCTACAGTTAGACCTCACCAAGCTACTATTGAAATAATTGGAAGAGAATATGAGAAACATTCAGGTAGAAAAGACCAATACATATAAGTCTGGTTCATTACTAGTTTGCATATTTTTATACTTGCAAAACTACTTCCCACCTATCGGTAGTGTAGATTGGGATGTCGACTGAGTAGTCACCATTCAAATAAATAAGTTTATCAAGAATTTAGGTTAGAACTTTGTGACTCTCATGGATGATTACTTTGGAAATTTTAAGGATAGAATGCATAAAAGGAGTAGAATTCCAGGTCAGTTAGTTGAAAAGCATAAGGAAGATATAGTTTTCTGGTGGACACCGACACCACCTTGATCAAGGTTGTTGAGCTAAGAACTGCTTGGCTACCTCCTATGGGCTATGAATTGGATATTGATCGAGCCTCTAGGTCAATAAAGGATTGCTGGCTGAGCCTAAAGATCCTAAAGCTACTAGGTTTGGAACCTATGAAGAAGCTAAATTAAGGATAAAAATGGATCTAGTTAGAGTAAAGGTTAGTAGGAAATCTAAGAAAATGATGGAAAAATTGGTGAAACAATTAGGAGAAGATGAAGAAGAAGAATCAGATAAGCCGGTTGAAGAAGCAACAAGGAAAAACTTCTGATAAGGAATAGTGAACATGAGGAGGAAACCAAGTCAGATAAAGAACTTCAAGTTGAACCGATAAAGGCCACAGGGAAGAGGAAACAAGCAGAGACACCTACACAATCAAGGAAAAGATCCTTTACAACCACTTCTCCATCCCCAATTACAAAAATGACAAGGCCTAATCCCACAAAGACTTATCATAAGAAGAAAAGAGGTGCACAAGTCACCACCATGCAACCAAAGAAGAGGAGAAGACTAATAAGAGAAAAAGATGATGTAGACTCTAAAGAAGAAGATGATCAAAGTAAGTTTAAAGTTTTTGTAAATAAGAATCAATTTGTTGATGAGTTAGTTAACAACATAAATGAAATGGGTAGACTAGGTCATCCTAAGATGAATCCATACACACACATGTCAACCGAGGAATAGGAGAAAGTAGAAGAGGCAACCATCCACATGATGATTAAATTTAAGAGACTACTTATTGAATTTGTAAAATATATCCCTAAGGAACTTCATGACAAGGTATCAACAAGGTGGACATATGCCTTGCATACATAAAAGAAAATGAGGGAACATTCTTTAATTTTGGCAATACCTACTCTGTTAGTAACCGAGGTTGATGAGATGATGAAACAATATGCCAATTGATTTTTGATGAAAGGTAGAGCACTTAACATTTTAGCAGGTAAACTTGAAGAATCTGATGAAAATAGAAAGATGTTATGAACAAATTTTTTGGAATCAAGGGTAGAAGAAGATAAAGTTGCATTGGTTATAATCCTTGAGAAGAAAGTTAAAAGAAAAGGGAAGGGAGTACATTTAGATGATGCTGACATAGCCCCAAAGGAGCCAATTCATATATCCAACACTGAGTTACAAGATGACACTTATGCTGAGGACTTCTATTTAGATGAATATACTCAAGAGGACAAACAAGACACTCCCGAGCAATTAGTAACTACCGGGACTGATGAAGTCTTAATAGAAGACATTACAAATAGAGATCATGATGATAATGCTAAGGTTGATGAAGACATCAATATGGATACAGGTAATACTGAAGAAGATCAAGCTATCGAGGCAACAAAAATAGACATACCATGAAATTTGCCAATATTAGTAAAAGCAATTGATATTTCTATACAAGGGCAACCCGAGGAGCAAAAAATTGAGAAGCAGAAGGACACAACCAAAGGACAGGGTAAAAAAGAGAAAAAGGACACAAATGATCCTGAGCACAAAAAGGCAGAAAGTAAAGATCCTGAAATTGAAACAAATGTAGACACATCTACAACAAAACCAAGCAAGAAGCCCAAGGACATCAAACTGAGACAACAATCAAAGGGTGGGATAAGGAAGAGAGCGTGTCTACCGAGCAAGAAAAGTCTAATCCAAAGACTAAAGCTCTAGTACCATATGAGAAATCTCCCACATCTAGTACACAAGAGAAGAAAAAGAAAAAAAACATAGTAAGGGTTCAGTCACATTAGATGAAATAATAGAAAGTCCCACATGTGACCTGAGGAATCTAGACCCAGAAGCATTACGAAGGTATGGAGAATTGCGCACAAGGAAGGTTGGACAAGAAAAAATAAGATAAGAAAGTAAAAATAAATAGGTTTTAAAAGACGTTAGAGAAATTTTGATGCAAGTAGTCCCTAATATTAATGTTGATGAGACAACTCCCATCATTGATCAACTTTCTACTCTAACCAGCCATATAAATGCTCCAAATATAGATGCAGAGAAAAGAAGTGAAGAAAGAGGAGATGCCAAGATACAATTGAATCTAGAAGATTGAATCAGCCAGTAAAGAGGAAGAGAAAAACCATACACTCAAACCTTGTTTTTGCAAAAAATATTCAATTGATTAAATATCATGGTAGACCTCTTAACAAGAATTTGTGGAAAGTTTGTGAATCTAATCACGAGGTAATACTTGAGACACTAAGGGTTAGAGATGACCAGAAGGTTCACTTGATTGATTTTGGGCCATGTAGAAGAATAATTCTATAATATGGTAGAATAATTTTGACAATAGTGTATATATATTTTATGAAATGTTGTAACTTCACTTTTTTGGAGGTTCTCTATATGCATATGAGTTGTAATGTGCATATTTACATACCAAATTTTGCATATAAAACAATCAATGAGTTGTAATGTGCATATTTAGATGCTACATTTTGCATATAAAAATAATGTAATGAGTTGTAATGTGCATATTTAGATACAAAATTTTGAATATATAAATAATAATGAGCTTGATCATGCTTATTAGATGCCAAATTTTATATATAAAAGTGCCCATGGGGATGGTTTGCAAATAATGAGAGCCCAAATTTGTACCATTTGATTATAAATACATATTGAATTTCTTATCATTACATTTGTATCCTCTTAATGCCATGCAAAGTGCAAAAAATATTGTCTTCATTATATTTTATCATTATTAAATTTCTCATTACACGCAAAGTGCAAAAAATATTATCTTCATACTTCCATGTGGTAATTATTGAACTCATATTTCATGTTAATGCTCAAAATAGTTGAAGTCATTTTTCATGTTAATGCCCAAAATAACTTGATACCCTACATGGTGGAATAAAGTGCACAAAATCTTAATTATGAATCTTTGAAGTCATTTCATATTTCATGTTAATGTTAGCTAAATTAAAACATTGGACTATAGGTAGCTACCCTTTGTAAAATGAGGAGTGAGTTTTCCCTGCCAAAGGTGGCAATAAATAACATTGAAGAGATATATGTAGCTTTGGTCCCATATTCATCAAGAATATTCCTTGCACTAAAGAGCTTCGGTCACCAGTAGGGTATGTCGATGAGCATTTCAGTGAGTGGGGAGAAAAAAATAGACCATGCCTTGGGTATACTCCCCCAACTAATTTGTTGGTGGTGGTAGTTCATGCCCAAAAAGAATGCAAAGAGATTTGGGCTACCTTGCACCTTTCTATTGAATACCTCTGATAGTTTTTGCATCAAAATAAAAATCACTGCCCTAAAAAAACCACTTGGAGTCTTCAGAATATGAGATACACTATTTTAGAGGGGCCTCTCACAATCTTGCAACTTCAGATGGATCATACATAGGTGCCCCAAATTGAGAGAAATACCCCAGCAAAGTTCATCATTTTTGTGCACTTAGGGCACCTAAGGGACAATATCGCTAGGGTATGTTGGTGGGTATTTCATTTGTCATGACATCAAAATGTCTTTGCCATTAGCTCTAGTTGGCTAGGTAAACATAAGGAACAACCTTATTTTTCCCATGGAGTTACTCGAACATTTACAACCATGCTGGGACAAAGTGTCTCTAAAGTACACTAAGCAACATTGGGAAATGATCTTTTAAGGTCCATATCTAGGAGCTCGTGTGAGGTATCGATGAACCGTTAGGTGTTAAAGGACCATGTTATGGAGGCCTACAATAACCTATCCCAGTTTTGAGAGATTCAACTTTATTTAAATTTGGAAATGCAATCTCGGTTTATGTCAAAACTTGCAATGTGCATTAGTTGAAATGAGAAACACTACATATCTTTCAAAATATTCTTCGTGACCTCGAACCATCTATGCCATTAGCTCTAGTTGGCCAGGTAAACCCTAGGAAAAACCTTGTTTCACCCATGGAACTGCTTGAACATTCATGACCATGTTGGACCAAAGTGTCCCTAAGGTGCACTAAGCAACATTAGGCAACAATATTTTGAGGCCCATATCTCAGGCCTCATACAAGGTATCGATGAAATGAAAGGCTTTATAAGACCATGTTATGGAGGCATACAATAACCTATCTTAGTTTTGGGAGATTCAACTTTGTTTTAATTTGGAAAGGAAATCTTGGTATATGTCAAAACTTGCAATGTGGCTTAGTTGAAATGAGAAACACTGCGTATCTTTCAAACCATTTTTCATGGCCTCAAACTATTTGTGTCATTAGCTCAAGTTGATTAGATAAACCCTAAGAAAAACCTCATTTCACCCATGGAGTCTCTCAAATGTTTGCGACCACGCCAGAATGAAGTGTCCCTAAGGTGCACTAAGTAACATTGGGAAATGATATTTTGAGGCCCATATCTCAGAGTTTGTGTGAGGTATCAAAAAACCATAAGTGTTACAAGACCATGTTATCATGTTATGGAGGCCTATAATAACCTATCTCAGTTTTGGGAGATTCAACTTAATTTTAATTTTGCATGACAATCTTGGTTTACGTGAAAACTTGCAATGTGGCTTAGTCAAAATTAGAAACACTATGTATCTTTCAAACCATTCACCATGGCCTCAAACCAACTATGCCATTAGTTCCAATCAACTAGGTAAACCGTAGGAACAACCTCGTTTCACCTACAGAGTCTCTTAAACATTTGCAACCATGCCGAATTGAAGTGTCCCTAAGGTGCACTATGCGACTTTGGACAACGATCTTTTGAGGCCCATATATCAAACCTCATGTGAGGTATTGATGAATTGTTAGGTGTTACAAGATGGTGTTATAGAGGCCTATAATAACCTATCCCAGTTTTGGGAGATTCAACTTTTTTTTAATTTGGAAAGGACATCTTGGTATATGTCAAAACATGTAATGTGCCTCAATTGAAATGAACAAAACTATGTATCTTTCAAACTGTTTGTTGTGGGATTGAACTAGCTACACCATTAGCTATGGTTGGCTAGGTAAAGCCTAGTAACAACCTCATTTCTCCCACAAATTCTCTTAAACATTTGCGACCATGCCAGACCGAAGTGTCCCTAAGGTGCACTAAGCAACATTAGGCAACAATCATTCATGGCCCATATCTCAGAGCTCATGCAAGGTATTGGAAAAATGTTAGGCATTACAAAACCATGTTATGAAGGCCTATAATAACTTATCTGAGTTTTGGAAGATTCAATTTCATTTTAATTTGGAAAGGAAATCTCATTTTATGTCAAAACTTACAATTTGGCTTAGTTGAAATGAGAAACACTGCATATCTTTCAAATTATTCATCGTATCCTCAAACCATCTATGCCATCAGCTCTAGTTGGTTAGGTAAACCCCATGAACAATCTCATCTCACCCATGAAGTTTCTTGACCATTCACAACCATGCCAGACCGAAGTGTCCCTAAGGTGCACTAAGCACCATTGGGTATCTTGTCAAGCATTCTAGCATGCTAAGAGGAAAAGTGGAACCATGCCTATAGAAAACTTGCTCAACTAGAGTCGATGGAAGTGTCGGTTCCTACCCATGATGAACATAAAATGATATGGGCTACTTGGTGACTTTTTACTAAGTGCATCTGGTGGATTTTACATCAATAGAAAATTTGTTGCCGTGAAAAAAATGACTTCAAGTCTTCAAAAATGAGACACGTTATTGTAGGGGGGCCTAACATGACTCCATAGGTTCAAATAGATCATGCACAAGTGCCATAGTTTTCAAGAAATATTATGTCAAAGTTTGTCAATTTTTTGCACTTAGGGCACCTAAGGGACATTGTCGATAAGGTATGTTGGCAAGAATTCCAATGTGCAAAGAGGAAAAGTGGGATGATGCCTACGGTAAACCTACCCAACCAGATGTGATGGAAGTGTTAGTTTGTGCCCATTATGAACATAAACATTGCTTCTCAAAGTCAATTACACAAGGGACATCATCGATAGGGTATGTCAATAAGCGTTCCAATGTGCCAAGAGGAAAAGTGGGACCATGCTTAGGGTAAACCAACCCAACTGGATGCGATGGAAGTGTCAGTTCATGCCAACAATGAAAAAAAATGTTTCTTCCCTAAGTGCATATGAGGGCTAATTAGGACTATTTTACAAAGCACCTACCCTCTATACATTCTCCCAAATTAAAAAAAATTACTCCAATAGCCTAGTAAAGGTTCAAATAGACAAAATTGACAATTTTTATTTGTTAAAACATGTTAAAAGGTATCCAAAGAGTTAGATAGATCAAATTGATCTTTCATAATGTGTATTCCAATAATGAAATTTAGTAGCATTGATGGCTATTGTAATGAACAAATTAAATCATATTTAAATTTTAAATATTCACATTTCAAAGTATGAATACATACACACAATGAACATGTAGGATCACATTTAAATTGTAAATATGTACGTTTCATAGTATCAAGACATACACACAATGAACAAGTTTGATCACATTTCAATTGCAAATAACTAAGTTTTGAAGTACAAAGATATGCACACAATGAACAAATTAGATCAAATATCAAGTTTCATATCTAACAAACTGACCAATAATTGTGTACATATAAAAAAATGGCGTAAATGCCAAATCAATAATAGTTACAAAAATGTGGCATGTACCATATCAATGCCAATATATACAATTAAAATGTCAAATATTTACAAAAAAAAATCATTCAATGACCACAACTAGATCTATATGTCTCTATCAATATCTGTGACTGTGCTCGATCATCAAAATTGAGCCTTTTCTAAGTAGTGCATGGCTCACTAAGTGTTTGCACAAGAATAATTCAAATGCTAAATCAGATATCTTTTCTCAAAATAATATTAAAATAACTAAATACTGAACCGTAATTTGTTAGCAGTTGAATTGTTGATTACCTCATCTCTTTCTTTTGCACTTGGGTTGTATAGTAAAGTTGATGGTATCCTTCATGGGTAAATGAGAATCCTTATGAGGAAGGGTAGAGGATCCATGGGAAGTCATGAAGGGATTTGTAATAGGTAAAAAAATAATAATACAAGTTAATAACATATATGTCAAGAAACACTTAAAAACTAAAAATGCATGGACTAAAAAACAAAATCATACTAGAGCCTTGGATGGATCTCCTATGTTGGTAGGAGGCACAACTACTAATGAATCAACTATGATCTTTTCCTGTATGGTAAGTGATAAAAGATGTTATAGTCACAGAGGGAGGAATTGTGGCTTTCTAAGGAACAAGAAAGTAATCCAAAACCAGTTGACAAGAGGGTTTCAACTAAGAAGACATGCATACCTCTTTCCTTTTTTGTGCTGAACCTCCTCTTCAATAATTGAGATTCCTTATGAGGAATGGTAGAGGATCCATGGGAAGTTGTGAAGGGGGTTGTAACAGGTAAAACAAAATTAATACAAGTTAATAAAATATATGTCAAGAAACACTAAAAAAACTAAAATGCATGGACTAAAATAAAAATGCATACGAGAGCCTCAGATGGATCTCTTATGCTCGTAGGAGGAAAAGTCACTAATGAATCAATTATGATCATTTCCTATATGGTAAGTGATAAAAGATATTATAGTCATCCTTGAAGGAAGTAGGGATTTCAAACAAACAAAAGATAAATCCTAAAGGAGTTAACAAGAGGGCTTCAACTCCATTATGCACTTAGTAAAAAGGAGTTAAGAAGACAAGCACACCTCTTCCCTCTATTGTGTTGGAACCCATTTTTGGTGAGTATGAATTCTAATGAAATAGAATGGTAGAGCATCAGTGGGAGGTTTTGAAGGGGGCTATAATAGGCAAAAAACAATTAATACAAGTTAATAACCCAAAGTTGTTGACAAACTCTAAAAAACTAAAAATGAGTGTACTTATATCTAAATAGATATGTTTAACATATGTAGAACAAATGAACATCAAAGCCTTAGATAGTTCTCTTGTACTCTTAGGAGGTATCATTAGATCTGAGACAACTATTTCCATTTCTTGTATGAAAAATGATAACACATGTTATAACTTCATAAAAGGATTTAGAGATTTTGAATAAGAAAGAGTGAAATCCAAAGTGAATATGAAGATGTTACCTATTCTCTCTCCTAAACATCATCGACATCAGGTGCATATATTAATTCTGTAAATCCCATTTGTTTCTATATATAGAACAAATAAATTAGGTGCATTTTTCAATATCTACATATACATGTTTAATCATAATATATTTTAATAAATGAGTTTAAATTGTACTAAATTACCTTTTGTTGTTTGGGTTTCCAGGAGGATTTCTTTTTCTGCCTCAGAGTGCTAGAGGATGGCTTTCTCATACAAGATGTCCTCGAGGCAGGTGGGGTAGACTAACATAAAAAAAATTAAAATAAGGGAAAAGAACATGTATAATATTAAATCTAAGTAAAAAGTATCTAAATCTAAATGGTACCACAAAGCTATCTAGGCAAAAGTCAATGGCCGAAAGTGTGATATCATCAAGTTGGGACATTTGAGCCCTAGATGAGCCCTATAAAACACCAAGTAATGATACACACACACACACACACACATATTGAAACCAATGTATTATTATATTTTTCACAAATTTACAAATCTTTACCTCCAGTGGTGAAACTACTTGTGACCATGGAGTCAACTAAAAATTACATGGTGTACTCCTACCACTTGCTACTCCCTACAATGCATAGTATTTATATGTCACTTTTAATTATTCTAAAAAAATATTTACTTTTATAAGATTTAGGTGATTAATTGATAACATGTCATAAATAGAAATAAACACACCTGTGTCTTCTCACGAGATAACAATATAGTCATCAGGTCCTCAATGAGGTCCATATCCTCTGAAGTGGAAGCATGGCATCTAATCCTGAAACATGTACATGAATGGGTTAACATGTACCAAATGATGCATCTATTGTGATGGAGGTGCTATAGGTGCTGGTCTATCCTCTGCTACAACTAAGTGCATGACATGCTAAACAATGACATTAGTCAATGATGCAACTTCCTGAAGAGTCTGTAACTCCATAGAATCCTTCATGGCTATTGGGATAGTGACATGAACCAAGGGTTTAGGAGCTACATGCCTCCTATGCTATGAGTCTACCACCCTACGATTCCTAGGTTTATATTGCACAGAGCCTCTCCCTCTACCCTGGAATTGTCAGATGTCAAATTAATTCAAGTTCAAGCTAAGGATAAACTCACAATAAAGATTTCTCAAAAAATATAGTGGATCCTCCCAATTGTTACAAGATGGTTGGTCAAAGACCATATACCATCTATCCCAAAAATCTTCTTTCATCCTAGCGTGAAGAAACCAATTTATAGGAAATTGATTCGTATTAGTAAGTAGGTTGTCACTAGTGCTAGGATCAATGAAAAGAGCACATATGGCATATTTAAGTATGCCCTTTCTTTTCACATCATGTATCATATGATAACCCATTTGCATAAAATGCACGACATTTGTTCCCCCATGAACCCAATTTTGTGACCTCTCTAGATACCTTGTTCACAAGGGATGAGTGGTACTCCTGATTAGAGGACATCAACGTATTCACCAATATAGAAATTTGGATAGTGTTTTATGTTAGGCGATTGATAAGATCATCTTGTGTGGCCTCTACATGATCTTTTGGAGGACATGGATGGTTTAGGGGTGGCGGTGGTTGTTCAATAGAGAAATCTTGAGGATTTTGTGTAGGTGGAATGATGCCTTGAGGGTTTTCTTGTTGCCTATGTTCATTATTTTTAGGGTTTTCTTATATTGGTTGTGCATGAAGAGGTCTTTGTTGTAGAATCTAACATCAAATTAATAAAAAAAACTAACATCAAATTATCTTTAGAATATAACATCAAATTAATAAAAAAAACTTAAATCAATTTAAAAACCCTGCTTCAATTAAAATGCAAATAAAAACAATCAAAATAATGAAGTCTTACTTGTTTGATGTGGTGAAATTATTGGAAATTTCTCTAAACATTGATAAAATGCAATTGCAAGAAGAATGCACACGGGTTTTAAGTTTTTTTCTTCCTCCAAGTCACTGTTTCAATATTTTTGGCATTGAAAATGGCCCAAATCTAAGACCTTTGAAAATATGTAATGTTTCTCATAACTTGTACGAGTTACATGAGAAACTTTTTTTCCTCAAAACCCACATAGGTTTTGAGAAAATTTTTCTTTTTTTTAATGTTTTCTATTAGGCTTGGTGTTACCAAGCCAATGACATTTTTGAATTTAAGGAACCTGATCGAGTTATGAATAAATTATTTTTTTCTTGCATGTGGCCACTTTTTTGACTAGCATACTGGTGCACTTACCCTGCCAATTACTATGATTGTATATATATATATATATATATATATATATATATATATATATATATATATATATATATATATATATATATATATATATATATATATATATATATATATATATATATATATATATATATATATATATATATATATATATATATATATATATATATATATATATATATATATATATATAGGTGGAGGAATTCTTTTCAATATAACACATTCATTGTATACATACATACATACATACATAGATATGTGTGTGTGTGTGTGTGTAATCATATTTACATGTATATTTCTTTTCTTTAGAAAGTATGTTAAAAATTTATTGAATTCAAAGGCCATATGTTTATTAATAATACATGTCGATTTAGAGATTATATTTTTTGCATCATATTTAAACACACATATATATACATGACCACAAACATGTACAACAACAATATGGAAAATAAATTAGATAAGAACAACAATTACAGTTTAGAAAGTATAAGAATTATAGAAACATGGAGAGAATGAGAGCCAAGATAGTGTAAAATTAAGAAAATAAATATTTTATAATAATAATGGATACATCATGACAATGAAATGGTCTAAAAGGCCATTTTGTGAAAACATGAAAAAGCATGATCTCTCATTTGGAATACAAAACAATGATACCCAAAATTATGTGATCCCCCTTTCATAGGTAGTGGATCTCAAATCAAAAACTAATTGTGAACTATTCAATTCCACAGTGTTGGTCTCCATCTTCATCTAAAAAATTCTTGCCTTGGATGTAAGTGGGAACGTGAATATGGTTTTAGAGTACAACTATTAGGGAAATATATTTCAAAGAACTCTTCGTGATTGAGTGGTGAAACAAATCTATCAATAGTCACACCCGACCACCAACAATCACCGTCTAGAACTTCAATTGAAAACATGGGTGGTATATATCAAGGAAACCTAATCACAGGTGGAATAGGTCTCATATAGTCTAAAAATACTTCCTCAACTAGGGGTTCTAAAGCTTATTTGTTGGTAATGAAGTGATCATATCTTAAATAAAACTTTAGTTTTTTTGAATTTTTTACAATTTTTATCACTGTTCCTTCAAACCATCCCCCCTCGACACCCACCTCATCATAGCTAAATTCTACCTTCATTTCCATATGGACCTCCATTAGTATCCCTTATGCATGATTACAAAAAAAACCATTTCAACTTATAAATTAAAAGATATAATACAATCCCTAATAGTAAACTTAATTTTAATGTATCCCAAATAACTAACCTAACCTAGGGACTAACTGTGTGAAAATGAACATATTCATTTGTAAATCAAACTATTTTTAATGAATCTAACTATTAAAATCACTATAAATCACTATATTAAAATGCTCATTAATATGATAGCATTGCATTCCATATTTGAGAAAATATTTTAAAAACAATATTTAAATCAAAGTATCTAAATTTGATATTCAAACTAGTAATATTAAAATCTAAGAAAGTATTTAAATCACTAATATAAAACAACTTTAGTAGCCAAATTATTAAAAAAAAACATTAAAGATGACTACATTGAAACAATGAAAAAAATGGCGGCATTGCCCTCCAGTTTTTAAGTAATCCTACAAAAATAAATCTAAATATTAAAACTAACAACTAAATATAAATATTAAAACTTATAAATAAAATCTAATAATTAAGACCAAAAATCTAAATCGAAATATTAAATCTAAAAATCTAAATCGAAATATTAAATCTAAAAATCTAAATCTTAATATTAAATCTAAAAACTAAATCTTAATATTAAAACTAAATCTAAAAATGAAATTTATATAAAAAACTAATTATTAAAACAAAAATACAAAATAAAAGCCTCACCTTGATATGTGGTTGCTTTCT
The DNA here is from genome assembly GCA_027943335.1 of Chamaecyparis obtusa. Lineage (NCBI taxonomy): Eukaryota > Viridiplantae > Streptophyta > Pinopsida > Cupressales > Cupressaceae > Chamaecyparis > Chamaecyparis obtusa. The sequence goes on along the minus strand of BSBK01006117.1, from coordinate 380,437 downwards.
TGCTCTCCAAATAGGCTTCCTCTTCAAATCTCCTCCAACTCTCTTTGTTGATGGAAAGCTCTCACTTGCTCTGCAAAATAATAAATGAATTGAGGAGATGCTCTTTTATAATATGAGAGTGTCTCCTCATATTCCCCAAAAGGTGCCTCTCCAAATTCCCCTCAAAAAATCCCTAGAACTCGAAAAAGCTCGTTAGTGGCCATGCAATTAAAAAAAAATTAATGCCCATAAGGGCATTTGGCATATAACAACAAATAATAATAAAAAAAATGATTGGGGGCATGGGGCCACCACCCCCCACCCCTCCTTGCCTCATGACACATGGTGGTAGTGATAGTTGCACTGCCCGTCGTGCAGTATACACTACCGACGACAGGTAGCTTGCCAAGGCCGCAATGGGGTCCCCGCTGGCAGGGACCCTCACGGGCTATCCTATTGGTGTGTGGAGCTCCCCAACCGTGGGGTTCCTGTGGCGGGTCTCGCTAGCAGGGCCCCCGCACCCCACGTGGTGGGGTTTTAAATTATTATTATTATTATTATTTTAAAACATTTTCTTAAAATGTACAAATGCACTTTTAAAAAAAATATATATATAGATGGGGTTTTATATTTTTTTGGACCTATTTTTTATTTATTTCAATGCCTTTTGGTATTTTTGAATTTAATTTTGATTTTTGAATTTAATTTAAATGTAACTGATCTCAATTCTTTTTTATGTACATGACATATTCTCAGAAAATGCCCGTGTTGGTATCCTGGCTTGTGCTACAACTATATAGATGCCTCTCAACGTAATTATAGTGATAATTTAACAAAATGTATGTTATTAATATAATATTTGTGTTGTATATTATCATATATAAGTGACATTAATTTTATGATAAAGGTATTATTAATTGATGTATTTCATTTATTATGATATTACTTATCATACATTTATTACATGTATATGGTTAATTTAGTAGTCTTTAAAAATAATCAAATAAATAATATATAATTATTTTTTATGAACTTGAATTACAATAAGTTTTGGTTAAAGATGATGTATCTTAAGTCTACTCGTTGCCAGATAGTTGTGAACAAGGATTGAATTTAGATGTCCCACCTCTTAAACCCGGGAGCAGTTTTGAACCCGAGACCATGGGGAACTACCCAAAGCCTCAAGCCAATTGTGCTACCTGTGTGGGATTATTGAAACCTTAAGCTTATATGAACACTATAATAAATGAAAACCTTAAACCTATACACCTTAAATAAAATTAAAGCCAAATTATAATGCTAAGCCAAATTCAATCCTAACCCGAAGCCTAACTAAACACCAAGCCAAATTGAGTCATAACCTTAGACCAAATAGAATCATATCTCATCAAATTAAACCATAAACTTAACACAAATCAAAATAAATCCTAAACCTAAATTAAATTTAAAGAAAATCCCAACCTTAAGAATTATGAATTTTATTCGACATTAAGCCAAATTAAAGCCTACTCTTAAGGTTAATTAAATAATATTTTTTAATTTCATTGAAATTGTAGCTCCGAATGGTACTATATATATATATATATATTTATATATAACTTTGATATCTACGAGTTCTCATAGGCTCATTGTAAATGCTTTGCATATGAGCATAAATACAATGTGGTCTATAGACATATAGAAAAAATTCTCTACATTAGATTATACTTACACAATATGATACGATCATCGTATACATGAGCATTTTAGGACACTTATTTCATAAGGAGAAAAAGTCTTGAATGGCTTGAAATCTTCAATTTGATAGTTCTTTATAGAGCATAACTAATTAGTTAAAATTCACCATAAACTCTTACAATCTAGTTAAAGTTTATGTTCAATGCACTTTTTTAAAAGTTCCATCAAAGAACATAAATATTTATTTATTTAATTTTTCTCTTGTTGAAAGAATTAAGGTGATAAAACATAAGTACATTACAGATCTAAATCAAGCATGTTAAGTTACTATTTATAGATCAAATCCTATTGTTACTCTTTAGCCATTGTAGTATATTTTTAAATCTCTTAACAAAGTGAACTTAACAGCTTTGTTGTAAATCTCCTAACCAAGTGCACACTTAATTATGTTGTTAAAATCCTTTAACCAGGTAGATCTAGCTGATCTCATTGTTACTCCTAACAGGGTGAGATCACCAGAAGTGATCAAAATCTTTTTAGCCTTAACCGACAAGCTTTGTTACTGCAGAAGTGAAGCTTTGTGGGTGTCATCCCCACTATAGTTTTTAGTTTCTAACAAGGGTTTCCGCGATACCAAAATACTTGAGTTATGTGTATGAAGTTTCATGAATGGTTTATTGATTAGATTACATGCATTTATATTTCAGTTATGTTTTAGATGTATTTTAAATGCAATTAATACAATCGGTTAGTGATATTCATGTTTGCAAAGATTCAGTTTGAAAAGTTTTAAGGGTACTGATTCACCCCTCCCCTCTTAGTACACATCATTCTATAATCCCAACATTTCAAACAAGGATGTAAATCTCCTAAACAAGAGAAGATCCTAATGTAAAACAAACAAATCCATGCAAGAAAGAGATATCATGTTATAAAATAAACAAGTCAATCAAGGAATAAAAGATCTCTCTTGGAAAGAGGAAGAGAAACACCATACACTCACTAAGTAGAAGATAATTTATAATAGACATGCTCTTTGTGTCTTGCAAAAGATTGTTAACAAAGATGATAATGGTTTTCATGAAATAAAGAATCTCATCCTACAAAGAATATCTCACCATAAAAGATGAAAGTAGACAAAGAGAAAATAATGAAGGTCCTGAGTTTTGGGTTTATGTTAATTTTGGTATTGACTTATATCCTTCTATTAAATTCAATTCATGTATATGCAGTTATTGTAGATGAGAACAATGAAGAAGGAATATATTACTTTTTGTGTTGTATTAAGGCCAAAAATAAATTGACAACTATAGTCATTGATGGAGAGGGTATTGAGTACCCAATAGGACCCATTTTTTTTATAGGGACATGGCTTAGAAGGCACCGTTGTTGTGTTGAGTTGTATTGAGACCTCTTAAACTCATTTTATTACACTTTGTATTGATTTTGGCATTAACTTATCCTTCTATAAAATGTAGGCACCCTATCAAAAATTCTAATACCTAGTTGTTTGAGGACTTTGAGACACATAAACATATTATTGATTACTCAAACCTTGTTGTTGCAAAAAATATTCAATTGATTAAATATCATGGTAGACCTCTTAACAAGAATTTGTGAAAGTTTGTGAATCTGATCATGAGGCAATACTTGAGACACTAAGGGTTAGAGATGATCCAGAAGGTTCACTTGATTGATTTTGTGCCATGTAGAAAAATAATTCTACAATATGGTAGAATAATTTTGACAATAGTGTATATATATTTTATGAAATGTTGTAACTTCACTTTTTTGGAGTTTCTCTATATGCATATGAGTTGTAATGTGCATATTTACATACCAAATTTTGCATATAAAAAAATCAATGAGTTGTAATGTGCATATTTAGATGCTAAATTTTGTATATAAAAATAATGTAATGAGTTGTAATGTGCATATTTAGATGCAAAATTTTGAATATATAAACAATAATGAGATTGATCATGCATATTAGATGCCAAATTTTATATATAAAAGTGCCCATGGAGATGGTTTGAAAATAATGAGAGCCCAAATTTGTACCATTTGATTATAAATACATATTGAATTTCTTATCGTTACATTTGTATCCTCTTCATGCCATGCAAAGTGCAAAAAATATTATCTTCATAATATTTTATCGTTATTAAATTTCTCATTACATGCAAAGTACAAAACATATTGTCTTCATACCTCCAAGTGGTAATTATTGAATTCATATTTCATGTTAATGCTCAAAATATTTGAGGTCATGTATTTGATGTTAATGCCCAAAATAACTTGATACCCTATGTGATGGAATAAAGTGCACAAAATTTTAATTATGAATCTTTAAAGTCATTTCATATTTCATGTTAATGTTAGCTAAATTAAAACATTGGACTATAGGTAGCTACCCTTTTTAAAATGAGGATTCAAGTCTTACCTGCCAAAGGTGGCAATAAAGAGCATTGAAGAGATAGATGTAGCTTCAATCCCATATTCATCAATAACATTCCTTGCACTGAAGAGCTTCAGTCGCATACATTGCTGGTAGGGTATGTCGATGAGCATTTCAGTGAGCGGGGAGCCAAAAATGGACCATGCCTTGGGTATACTTGCCCAACCAGACATTTTGGTGGTGGTAGTTCATGCCCACAAAGAATGCAAAGAGATTTGGGCTACCTTGCATCTTTCTATTCAATACCTCTAATAGTTTTTGCATCAACATAAAAATCGCTTCCCTAAAAAAACCACTTAGAGTCTTCAAATTGTGAGATACACTATTTTAGAGGGGCTTCTCACATTCTTGCAACTTTAGATGGATCATACACAGGTGCCCCATATTGAGAGAAATACCCCAACAAAGTTCATCATTTTTGTGCACTTAGGGAACCTAAGGGACACTATTAGTAGGGAATGTTGGTGGGTGTTCATTTGTCATGGGATCAAACTATCTCTGCCATTAGCTCTAGTTGGCCAGGTAAACATAAGGAACAACCTTATTTTTACCATGGAGTCACTCGAACATTTATGACCATGCTGGAACAAAGTGTCTCTAAAGTGCACTAAGCAACATTGGGTAATGATCTTTTAAGGCCCATATCTAGGAGCTCGTGCGAGGTATCAATGAACCGTTAGGTGTTAAAGGACCATGTTATGGAGGCCTACAATAACCTATCCTAGTTTTGGGAGATTCAACTTCATTTAAATTTGGAAATGCAATCTTGGTTTATGTCAAAACTTGCAATGTGCCTTAGTTGAAATGAGCAACACTGCGTATCTTTCAAACTATTCCTTGTGGCCTCAAACCATCTATTCCATTAGCTCTAGTTGGATAGGTAAACCCCAGGAACAACCTTGCTTCACCCACAAAGTTTATCGAACATTCATAACCATGTTGGACCAAAGTATCCCTAATGTGCACTAAGAATGTTTGGCAATGATATTTTGAGGCCCATATCTTGTACCTCATACAAGGTATTGATGAAATGAAAGGCTTTATAAGACCATGTTATGGAGGCCTAAAATAACCTATCTTAGTTTTGGGAGATTCAACTTTGTTTTAATTTGGAAAGGGAATCTTGGTATATGTCAATACTTGCAATGTGGCTCAGTTGAAATGACCAACATTGTGTATCTTTCAAACCATTTTTCATGGTCTTGAACTATTTGTGCCATTAGCACCTATTGGTCAGATAAACCCTAATAAAAACCTCATTTCACCCATAGAGTCTCTCAAACATTTGTGACCATGCCAGACTGAAGTGTCCCTAAGGTGCACTAAGTAATATTGGAAAATGATATTTTGAGGCCCATATCTCAGAGTTTGTGTGAGGTATTGAAAAACTATAAAGTGTTACAAGACCATGTTATGGAGACCTATAATAACCTATCTCAGTTTTGTGAGATTCAACTTAATTTTAATTTTGCATGACAATCTTAGTTTACATCAAAACTTGTAATGTGGCTCAATTGAAATGAGAAACACTATGTATCTTTCAAACCATTCACCATGGCCTCAAACCACCTATGCCATTAGCTCCAGTTGACCAGGTAAACCCTAGGAACAACCTCATTTCACCCACATAGTCTCTCAAATGTTCGCAATCATGCTGAACTGAAGTGTCCCTAAGGTGCACTATGCAACTTTGGACAACAATATTTTGAGGCCCATATATCAGACCTCGTACGAGGTTTTGATGAACTATTATGTGTGAAAAGATGGTGTTATGGAGGCCTACAATAACCTATCTCAGTTTTGGGAGATTCAACTTTGTTTTAATTTGGAAAGGCAATCTCAGTATATGTTTGAAAAACAGTCAATGTGCCTCAGTTGAAATGAACAAAACTGTGTATCTTTCATACCATTCATTGTGGGATTGAACCAGCTACACCATTATCTATGATTGGCTAGGTAAACCCCAGTAACAACCTCATCTCTACCACAAATTCTCTCAAACATTTATGACCATGCCAGACCGAAGTGTCCCTAAGGTGCACTAAGCAACATTAGGCAATGATCTTTCAAGGTCCATATCTCAGAGCTCATGTGAGGTATTGGAAAACTGTTAGGTGTTACAAAACTATGTTATGGAGGCCTACAATAACCTATCTAAGTTTTGGAAGATTCAAATTTATTTTAATTTGGAAAAGAAATCTTAGTTTATGTCAAAACTTGCTATGTGGCTCAGTTGAAATGAGAAACACTACACATATTTCAAACTATTCACCGTGGCCTCAAACCATCTATGCCATTAGCTTTGGTTGGTTGGGTAAACCCCACGAATAATATCAATTTTCCCATGAAGTCGCTCGAATGTTCACGACCATGCCAGACCAAAGTGTCCCTAAGGTGCACTAAGCACCATTGGGTATGTTGTCAAGCATTCTAGCATGCTAAGAGGCAAAGTGGAACCATGCCTACGGTAAACCTACCCAACTCAAGTTGATGGAAGTGTCAACTCCTTCCCATGATGAATATAACATGATATGGGCTACTTGGTGACTTTTCACTAAGTGCATTTGATGGATTTTACATCAATAGAAAAGTTATTTTTGTGCAAAAAATGACTTCAAGTAATAAAAAATGAGACATGTTATGGTAGGGGGGCCTAACATGACCCCACAGGATCAAACAAATCATGCGCAAGTGCCATAGTTTTCAATAAATATTATGTCAAAGTTTGACAATTTTTTGCACTTAGGGCACCTAAGGGACATCTTTGGTAGGGTATGTTGGGAAGTGTTCCGATGTAAAAAGAGGAAAAGTGGGATGATACATAGGTTAAACCTACCCAACCAGATGTGATGGAAGTGTCAGTTTGTGCCCACTATGAACATAAAAATTGCTGCTCCAAGTTTGTTACACAAGGGACATCGTTGATAGGGTATGTTAGGGTATGTCAACGAGTGTTCCAGTGTGCCAAGAGGAAAAGTGGGACCATGCTTAGGGTAAACCAACCCAACTAGATGCAATGGAAGTGTTGGTTCATGCCAACAATGAACAAAAATATTTCTTCCCTAAGTGCATCCGAGGGCTAATTAAGACTATTTTACAAAGCACCTACCCTCTAAACATTCTCCCAAATTGAAAAATTAGTCTAATAGCCTAGTAAAGGTTCAAATAGACAAAATTGACAATTTTTATTTGTTGAAACATGTTAAAAGGTATCGAAAGAGTTAGATATATCAAATTGATCATTCCTAATGTGTATTCCAATAATGAAATTTAGTGGCATTGATGGCTGTTGTAATGAACGAATTAAATCATATTTAAATTTTAAATATGTACATTTCAAAGTATGAATAAATACACACAATGAAGAAGTAGGATAACATTCAAATTGTAAATATGTATGTTTCAAAGTATCAAGACATACACACAATGAACAAGTTTGATCACATTTCAATTGCAAATAACTAAGTTTTGAAGTACAAAGATATGCACACAATGAACAAATTGGATCAAATATCAAGTTTCATATCTATCAAAATGAACAATAATCATGTACTTATAAAAAAATGGCATAAATGCCAAATCAATAATAGTTACAAAAATGTGGCATGTACCATGTCAAGGCCAATATATACAATAAAAATGTTAAATATATACAAAAAATGGTCATTCAATGACCACAACTAGATCTATATGTCTTTATCAATATCTGTGACTGTGCTCAATCATCAAAATTGAGCCTCTTCTAAGTAGTGCATGGCTCACTAGCTGTCTGCACAAGAATAATTCAAATGCTAAATCAGATGTCTTTTCTCAAAATAATATTAAAATAACTAAATACTGGACTGTAATTTGTTAGCAGTTGGATTATTGATTACCTCATCTCTTTCTTCTGCACTTAGGTTGTATAGTAAAGATGATGGTATCTTTCATGGGTGAACAAGAATCCTTACAAGGAGAGGTAGAGGATCCATGAGAAGTCATGTAGGGGTTTGTAATAGGCAAAACAAAAATAATAGAAGTTAATAACATATATGTCAAGAAACACTTAAAAACTAAAAATGCATGGACTAATTTTTTTTTTTCATACTAGAATCTCAGATGGATCTCCTATGATGGTAGGAGGCACAACTACTGATGAATCAACTATGATCTTTTCTTGTATGGTAAGTGATAAAAGATGTTTTAGTCATAGAGGGACCGATCGTGGCTTTCTAAGAAACAAGAAAGCAATCCAAAACTAGTTGACAAGAGGGTTTCAACTAAGAAGACATGCATACCTCTTTCCTTTGTTGTGCTAGACCTCCTCTTTGAAAATCAAGACTCCTTATGAGGAACTATAGAGGATCCATGGTAGTTGTGAAGGGGGTTGTAACAGGTAAAACACAATTAATACAAGTTAATAACATATATGCCAAGAAACACTTAAAAAATTAAAATGCATGGACTAAAATACAAATGCATACAAGAGCCTCAGATGGATCTCTTATGCTAGTAGGAGGAAAATTTACTGATGAATCAATTATGATCATTTCTTATATGGTAAGTGATAAAATATATTATAGTCATACAAGAAGGAAGTAGGGATTTCAAACAAACAAAAGAGAAATCCTAAAGGAGTTAACAAGAGGGCTTCAACTACTTGATTGTGCACTTAGTAAAAAGGAGTTAAGAAGACAAGCATACCTCTTCCCTCTATTGTGTTGGAACCCATATTTGGTGAGTATGACTTCTAATGAAATGGAATGGAGAGCATCAATGGGAGGTTTTAAAGGGAGCTATAATAGGTAAAAGACAATTAATACAAGTTAATATAACCCAAAGTTGTTGACAAACTATAAAAAACTAAAAATGAGTGTACTTATATATCTAAATAGATATGTTTAACATATGTAGAAAAAATGCACATTAGAGCCTCAGATAGTTCTAGTGTACTCTAAGGAGGTACAATCAGATCTGAGACAATGATTTCCATTTCTTGTATGAAAAATGATAACACATGTTATAACTTCATAAAAGGATTTAGAGATTTCGAACAAGAAAGAATGCAATCCAAAGTGAATATGAAGATGTTACCTCTTCTCTCTCAACCTCATTGACATCAGGTGCATTCATTAATTTTGTAAATCCCATTTGTTTCTATATATAGAACAAATAGATTAGGTGCATTTATCAATATCTACATATACATGTTTAATCATTATACATTTTAACAAATGAATTTAAATTGTACTAAATTACCTTTTATTGTTTGGGTGTCCGAGAGGATTTCTTTTTCTGCCTCAGAGTGCTGGAGGATGGATTTATCATACAAGATGTCCTCGAGGTAGGTGAGGTAGACTAACATAAACAAAATTAACATAAGGGAAAAGAACATGTATAATATTAAATCTAAGTAACAAATATCTAAATCTAAATGGTAACACAAAGCTATCTAGGCCAAGGTCAATGGCTGAAAGTGTGATATCATCAAGTTGGGATATTTCAGCCCTAGATGAGCCCTATAAAACACCAAGTAATGATAAATATATATTTTAATTTTTTTTTGAAACCAACATATTATTATATTTTTAACAAATTTACAAATCTTTACCTCCAGTGGTGAAATGACTTGTGACCATGGAGTCAACTGAAAAGTACATGGTGTACTCCTACCACTTGCTGCTCCCTGTAATGCATAGTATTTATATGTCACTTTTAATTATTCTAAAAAAATATTTACTTTTATAAGATTTAGGTGATTAATTGATAACATGTCATAAAAAGAAATAAACACACCTATGTCTTCTCACGAGATAAAAATATAGTCATCAGGTCATTGACGAGGTCCATATCCTCCAGAGTGGAAGCATGCCATCTAATCCTAAAACATGTACATGAATGGGGTGTCGAACCATCCTCATTCATGTCAGTTTCTACACCAGAATATACACTCTAGAAGGTGGCACACATATGCTCAATGGGATGGCATGTGCCAAATGATGCATCTGTTGTGATGAAGGTGCTATAGGTGTTGGTCTATCCTCTACTCCAACTAAGTACATGACATGCTAAACAATGACATTAGTCAATGATGCAACTACCTTAAGATTCTGTAACTCCATAGAATCCTTCATGGATATTGGGATAGTGACATGAACCAAGGGTTTAGGAGCTACATGCCTCCTATACTATGGGCCTACCACCCTACGATCCCTAGGTTTATACTATGCAAAGCCTCTCCCTCTATCCTGGAACTGTCGGATGTCAAAGTAATTCAACTTCAAGCTGAGAATAAACTCACAATAAAGCTTTCTCAAAAATAATAGTGGATCCTCCCAATTGTTACAAGATGTTTGGTTAAAGACCATATAACACCTATCCCAAAAAGATGCTTTCATCCTAGCGTGAACACACCAATGCATAGGAAATTGATTCATAGTAGTAAGTAGGCTATCACTAGTGCCAGGATCAATGAAAAGAGCACGTGTCATCTTTAAGTATGCCCTTTCTTTTCACCTCGTGTTTTAATGCACAACATTTTTGTATGTATGTATGCATGCATATAATCCTATTTACATGTATATGATTTCTTTTCTTTAGAGAGTATGTTAAAAATTTATTGAATTCAAATGCCATATATTTATTAATAATACATGTCGATTTAGGGATTATATTTTTTGCATCATGTTTAAACACACATATATATATACATGATGAAAAACATGTACAACAACAACATGGAAAATAAATTAGATAAGAACAATAATTAGAGTTTAGAAATTATAAGAATTATAGAAACATGGAGAGAATGAGAGCCAAGATAGTGTAAAATTAAGAAAATGAATATTTTATAAATAATGGATACATCATGACAATGAAATGGTCTAAAAGGCCATTTTGTGAAAACATGAAAAAATATGATCTCTCATTTGGAATACAAAACAATGATACCCAAAATTATGTGATCCCCCTTTCATAGGTAGTGGATCTCAAATAAAAAACTAACTGTGAACTATTCAATTCCACCGTGTTGGTCTCCATCGTCTTCTAAAACATTCTTTCCCTAGATGTAAGTGAGAACATGAATATGGTTTTAGAGTACAACTATCAGGGAAATATATTTCAAAGAACGCTTCGTGACTGAGTGGTGAAACAAATCTATCAACAGTCACACCTGACAACCAACAATCACCATCTAGAACTTCAACTGCAAACACGGGTGGTATATATCAAGGAAACATAATCAAAGGTGAAATAGGTCTCATATAGTTTAAAAATACTTCCTCAAAAAGGGGTTCTAAAGCCCATTTGTTGGTAATGAAGTGATCATATCTTACATAAAACTTTGGTTTTTATGAATTTTTTACAATGTTTATAACTGTTCCTTCAAACTAGGCCCCCTCGATGCCCATCTCATCATAGCTAACTTCTACCTTCATTTCCATATGGACCTCCATTTGTATCCCTTATGTATGATTACAAAAAAAACCATTTCAACTTATAAATTAAAAGATATAATACAATCCCTAATAGTAAACTTAATTTGTAACGTATCCCAAATAACTAACCTAACCTAGGGACTAACTGTGTGAAAATGAACATATTCATTTGTAAATCAAACTATTTTTAATGAAACTAACTATTAAAATCACTTTAAATCAATCTATTAAAATGCTCATTAATATGGTAGCATTGCATTCCATATTTGAAAAAATATTTTAAAAATAATATTTAAATCAAAGTATCTAAATCTAATATTCAAACTAGTAATATTAAAATCTAAGGAAGTATTTAAATCACTAATATAAAATAACTTTAGTAGCCAAATTATCAGTATCAAAATCTAAGAAAGTATTTAAATCTGAGAAAGTATTTAAATCTAAATTTAGTAGCCACATTTAGATTCTAAATTTAGTAGCCAAATTTAGATTTAGTATTTAAATCAAATAAAGTATCAAAGAATCAACATCCTCACAAAAATCAATAGAATGGTGAGCGTAGGAGTGGGAGCGAGAGGATTTTTGAATTTGAAGGTGTGCGGGATTCCTGGTTCGCTGGCTGTGGGATCCTTTGGTGATGGTTTCCCTACAGAACAGGACCCCGCAGACCAAGAGAAAAAGGATGGGGTCCCATGTGAAAAGCAGAAAGACCCTGGAAAGGAAGTAGGGGTGGGGGATGGGAATTTGGTTATTCCTCCTACATCACCCATAGTCATGAAGACCCATAGTCATGAAGACCCAGCCACGTGATTAGGATAGAAAAGCCCTCAGTCGTCTGTTGGTTCTTGGATAGGATTTTACACTCCATGAGATACCAATATGCCTATGAATGATATTAAGGATGGGTTAGTTCCAAATGTGAGAAATCTATAGGCAACTGGACCAACTATAGGGACAAGACTGCCCTCTTCACTTCTGGCTCTGCAAAACCAAGGTGGGTACACCTGATCCAATAGATTTAACTCTGTTCCTTATTCAATACTGGATCTTACAATAGATAACAGTGAGAAAGTACTAAATAACAACCTATTACTCATTGACTCTCCATCACTGGGTAGAACAACTTAAAATGTAAATAAAAGTAAAATAACTGGTAATGATTTAATATTTCAAGATTACTAGATTCAAATCATTCCTCACAAAGCAAAGATAGGAAAATATAGATTAGTGGCCTATCTATTGGGCAAAGTATCATAAAGATAGAATGAATACAAAGATACTTGGATAATATCACGCCTCTAAACATAAATACAAATACCCCAAACCTTTGCTGCTTATAGAAAATCCTTGAATAAATTTAGTAAACATACATCCCACTCAGAGCAGTATTTAATCCAATCCTAGATCAGAACTCAAAGCTAGACACATATATAAATCCTAGAAAGACTTAAAGATCTACAGAATAAACTCAAAGGAGAGACAAAGATTTAAGATTTTGTATTAAGTATAACCTTGAACGTTGTATACATCATATTCTGGATAATGAGCTTGCAAAATAGCAGCAACGACCTCTACTTCTTCTCTATTTCTTTGATAATAATGATAAAAATTACAATCCTCGACTGAGGGTTAGGGTTTCAAAATTTCTATCTTTTCAACTCCTAAAATTCTCAATGCCTAGAATGATCATGGAAAATCCTTTATAGACAAGGAAAATGCAACAAGCTACCGATCATTCTAGGGTTACAAAATTTGACCTAAAAACCTTTTCAACAACCTCAAAAATTTACAATAAATACATTGATGAAACAAATGGGATATTATTGGGATATTTGCAGATGAGCCACCTTTCTTTTTGTCTTCAATGTTGTCCTTGGCTTTCTTCGACAAACTTGATCTGCAACATCTCGCTATCCATCCTATAATAAATGTCTTCATATATCTTACCAACTTTTATATGACTCAAAAACATCTATCTTTATTCACTCTAGGAGGCTAGTGGAGTATTGACCTTTTGAACATGAGGTATGTACTGATACCTCCACCTATCATATATCTCTTCGCTTGGGAACTCAAAATTGGCAAACTCAACCTTTTTCTTTGATAATTGTTCCCACTCATTTTCAATCTGAGTAACCTTATGCTAAATATTTTCAAACATTGATTTAGCATTTATCAACAACTTGATAACACTACTAATAGAAAAAGTGCCACTTAGGACACTAGTCACCCTTTTTGACAAAAGTGCATCCATTTCTTCTCTCTGTTGATGTGCTTCTTTAAATTTTCCTTTATCTATGAAAATGGTAGGAACCAGTTCATAGTTTGAAAGCATCAATTCAGCTTTCAACATGCTTGATTTTCTGATAAAACTATCCAAAATGATCCCATACTGTACCATTTTCTTGACAATCTGATGTACTAGTTTGATCAATGGATCAGGATCTTCCTATCCTTTTGACAACATACAAAATAATTTTATATTAGGAGACCTTTCAATCCATTTTTTCAAAATTGGTGACAACTCCGTCTTCTCCCTATTCAAATTTTCAAGTAATGAATATAACTTACTGGCATGACTATGGAGAATGGAGGGCTTTAAATCAATAGAAAACTGCATGATTACATGTGTTATCCTTTCCTCATACTTTTGGTTTGCTAAAGCTGTGGCCTTTATATTTTCATCCTTTTCTCTCTCAAGTTGCACTCTGATCTCCCTCAACTTATTTGTTTCTTTTGTCAATCTTTGCTTCTCCTAGATAACCCTTGCATCCAAATTTGTCTCTGGGTAGGGGGATGGTGGTAGCTCAATTATTGGGCTTGAAGATGAAGCCACTGCAGGCTTATCAAAAATCACCAACTGAGGAGACCTATGATCCAAGGGCCCTGACAACTGTGCAATCAATTTTTCCTTTTGACTTAGCTCAAATTTGAGCTCATTGTAAGATTTAAGGACCATTTCAAATTTGAGCCTACGCTCTTCTTTCTCTTTGGCATCCTTCTCTGCCACTTTGGCATTGAATTTAGCAGTCTCCAAAATCAAATTCGATGCCTCTACACCAGATGTCTCTCCTACTCTTTGCACTAATAAACTACCTGTATACCCTACAGCAAGAGCCTCTTTTCTTCCTCTATCTTCTTCCCTCTTTAAGGACCACATTACCAAGGTTGCATGATCATCAGAAAAGATAGTTCCCCTAGCAGCCTGTTTGGCCTGCTCTGCTGTAGCAAGAGTTTTTACCTTACTCTTTCTGATCTAATCAAAGACAATTGCATCAGCAATGTCCCACTTTGGTAGAATCAACACCCCTGTAGTATGAACCATGGCCTTTCCTTCTTCAGGAGAATCTTTTCAAACTATTTGGCCATCTCTGCCTTGGTTTCATTTTCAATTTCTGCTATGTCTTTATCAGGATGCTCCTCCTTTTTCTTTTCACAAATCTCCTTGTATTGGTTCATTTTCATTCTCCATAGGAATTGGGAAAATGCCCTAGTTTTAACAAACTTATCATCAACAAGGAAAGAATCACTAGCTTGCTTCAAGATAGGCTCCAATTGTTTACCCTCAAATTCATCAGTAGTAAGGTCCATGGCCACCTCTTTAGGTGCCTTAGGCATCCCTTCTCGCAATTCATCACTGGAAACCAAGATGTCTCCCTCATTCCTCATTTGTATCAATTTCTTTGCTACCCCATGTTCATCTAACTAGATGGGGGACTGAGAAGGGGAATAAGCCTCCTCCCCTGGCCTTACTTTTTCTTATTTTTGCCTCTTAGGAGAGGGTCCCTACATTGCTGGATCATCCATGGGCCTTTTCCCTCTAGAAGTAGAGGGAATATCTTCACCCCTTTGTTGTGGTGGTACAAGGACACTGTAACCACTCCTCCTCTGCACTGTGTAAACTCCCTTTGGAGTCAACTTCATATATCTAGGCTGGCTCAAAATTTATTTAGCCAATTCAGGGTTTGTCCTACTTACTGCAGGCCTCTTCTCATTTACAACATGCATGATGCCTTCAAAATGCTCTACAAGGGCATCCACTTTTCTAGCCCATGGTTCAAAACCTTTCAATGGGTCATAGGCCTTATCAAAATTTCTTATAAGTCTACAGTCTTCTTGTAGACAACCCATTTTTCTTTCTTAATCTCTTGAGTTTGAAGGTCAAACTCATTTCTTACTATGTCCTTAGGGAAGTTGAACTGATGCTCTATAAGAGCACACCTAATCTTGTCTCTGAACATTCCTGAAAGAAAACCCTCTGTGTCTGCACACCTCACCACTACTTTGGATATTCTGTAGGGTTGCAAGACCTTATTTCTGTAATCACATATTGGTGTGCAATAGTTATGTCTAGGAAGAAAGTTCCCCTTCCTTTACCGGTGAGAGTAGACTCCTGCAAGTCACCAATTTGTCTCAAAATCTCTGCATATCTCAACTTCAATGGGACTTGATAAGGTAAAATATAAGGTGCTACCTTGCAACCATACACTCTGAAAACTATGGAAACTGGATATAAAATTATATCCCCAAAATTATGGACTATGGTGATGTCTTGGCAATATTCCTTTGGTCTAATCAGTCTCAATACCTCCCTTGGGATTCTAGGATTATCAAAGAATAAAAAAGTTCCAAGTCTAGAAGCAAAATCCCTGTCAAAATCAATATAGCTAGCATCCATCATGTCCCATGATAGAGTTGTGGTCCACAGCTGGACTGGGAGGGTTTCTCCATTTCTCTCTTTCACAATATTTATTGTTGAGATAAAGAACTGCTCACCTTTGTATAGGAACATGTGCATAAGCATAGAATACCACCCAAAAGGCCTACTAACCTTCATGTCGTTGATTCCCTGTAATCCCTCATGGATCAAATCAGCAAGATGAGATGCAAAATAAAAAATCAGTGCTAGTTGGGGGTGCAGCGTTTGTACCATCATGAACATGTATGGGATTGGCATATGAGTTGCTTCATCATGCCCTAGAATTAGAGTAATAGAATTATAAAATTATTGTGCTCTTTTACTAAACAAATCTAGCCTAAAAGGCTCTGGGGTGCTTGCACTTATAACACACATTGATCCAATTTGATCAATGAAATCCCTTAGATGCCCTGCTCTCAAAATATCCTTCTGTACCTCATATATCTCTGTAAACTCTTTAAAATATATCTTGTCCAACCCAAAAGAAGGGTCATTCAATGCAAAAACCTCCCTAATCTCATCCTTTTTAATGCTAATTAGGTTCTTTCCATTGACATTCTTGACACACCTTGTCATAGGATCATAGCACTTGGTAATTTGAATCAATAACTCAGCATCCATGAAAACACCAGGGCATATTAACCTCCCAACATCAAATTGCCATATGTTATTGAGGGGGGCACAATAATTTCTTTGTGAATAAGCTTCTTTGAATAAAATAAGACCATTATGCTTCTCTCCCACTCTGGCATCTCTCATCCAGTTACCTCTATCATGGAGTGCCTCAGCCACAAAATCCCTAGGGTTTCTTGGGACAAGTTCTTTCATCCTCACTTCCCCATTATTAGAATGTGGGAGTAATTGCACCAAATCTTCAAAAACCCCTCTCTTGCTATACTCCGTCTGACCAGACAAATTCCTCTTTGGTGGCATCTTAAAACTAGGGCTTTATAAAACAAAATATGAATTCTCAAGAAAACCCTAAAATTATCAACACAAAATCCTTCACAAATTCTTCACAAACTTGAAGCAATTCTATAAAATTGGAAAAATAGACCTACTAGGCACTTGCAAATTCTTTGCTTGAAATCACCCAGAGAGAGAAAACAAATTCACCAGAGAGCTTATGAAAATGGTAAAGAGAAACAATGGTTGAATTATGATGTATAGTGTCACCAACTGCTTACAGTCCATCCGCATGTAGCTCAATAAATCTACCATTACTATAGAATTGGTGACCTTAGTTATTTACAGGATGCGAAAATGTCATTGAGAAAAAATTTGAATTCTGACTGTTGATATATCTCCATTTCAGCGCATCAGATGGTTGGCAAGTCAAATAGCAAAGCCCTCTTTACTTTTTCGTAAGCTAGTTCTTGACCAATGAGAACATTTCAAAAATGCCATGTGAAGAAATAAATAACTTAACCTTACTCTACCCAGAGGGGATAGGTGTCACCTCATCGCTAAAGCGCTTAACCAAAAACTGTCAAAAAAACCAACTCAAGATATAACGATGACCGCTAATGCAATTTGATCGGATGATCACTACCTTTAATACAATCTTGGCCCCACTATGACACCTTTAAAAACCTTTGAAAAATCAAGAAATGCCAAGTCAGACATGTCAGTAGGCAAAAAACCCCACCTCAACCTTGGTGTCAGACACACTGGCAATCCTAACATGTCACCAATACCCTCGGCCAATAAAAAAAAACCATATCATTAAAAGTTCTGATGTAGAGGACCCACCAAATGATCCTCATCCTCTGACAAGATCAACGGTTGTTGCTATACCGTTGACCTTAAAAAGTGTGCAGCTTATCCCAATGGTATAATGACAACCATGAGATCTTGTCGTACTTTAACGCTCTAAAAATACAAGCCCCACCGTGACACATCAATAATCAGCCATCGAACCACAAAATGCCACGTTTACAAAGAAATGACAAGTGGGATTTTTGACATCATCATTCTGGTTTGGAAAAATCTGACATCCGCCACATCATAGCTCCTAGCAACCAATGAGAGACAGACATATCAACATGATCTGGTGCTATCAGGACCCGCCACACACTTTATTCCTTAAAGACAATCAAACAGTCATCGCTATACCATGATGTTTAAATGGCTATCATCTCGGTCAAATGGTATAATGACAATCGTTCGATTGATTCATTCTTTAGACACCAGCACACCCTATTACCAGTCGGGCCTGCTTGGATAGATGGTGCTTTATCGCTAAAGTGCATGTCAGACATTCTAACAATAGGAAAGCTTGTGGTGCAATGAAAACCACGTATTTGAAAAGGTTAATACTTCTAAAAAATTAATTGAAAACTTAGGCTTTGAAAGGTATAATTAATTAAAAGGGGATCCCGCTTCCAAAACCTAACCGCACAATAGATAGAGCGATGAATAAAAGGGTTGACAAAAAGACACATGCTTTATTAGGGAGGTTAGTGAGTCAAAAAGGTAATGTGAAAACATAACAAGACTTAGGACTAAAAAAGGGCTTGGTTTAAACTTAGGGTTTTCAACATGAAATGTTACCTTTAGGACAACAACCTAGATTATTTTCAAGAATACTAGCATGAAGCTGAAATTTTTTTAACAGTGATAACATTGTCAGTGGTCAATTCTCTTTGGGGTTAAACCCACAAGAAAGTCCTCTTTTCCCTCTATTAAAGATGTATCAGACAAGGAAAAATGAAAATATGCCATAGAGATTCCAGACGAACTAGTTGATCACAACATAGCATCAATGGATCATACTCTTGTCGAAAAGTTTGTGGGGTCAAGACCTAATATAGATATTGTTAGGATTTTTGCAAAGAAGAAATGGGACTTAAAGGGCCAAGTCCAAGTCACTGCCATGGCAAAGAGATTTTTGTCATTTGAGTTTTCATGCAAGGAGGACTTAGATAAAATCCTTTGTGCTGGAACTTGGGCCATTGGAAAGGATACCCTGGCATTGCAAAAATGGACACCAAAGCTTGATCTCAATGATTCCTTCTTTGTCCAAGCCCCGGTGTGGGTCAGACTACTAGAACTATCTCTGGAGTTCTGGTATGAAGGTTTTTTTGATGGAATAGCCAAATCCTTTGGAACACTTCTCTCGATAGACCCAGTGACAGTGGCAAGGAGCCGCCTAACCTATGCCAAGAACTGCATAGGGGTGGAAGAGGGTCAAGACATGCCAGAAATCATAGAGCTTTGATCCAAATTAGGAAAATGAGTGCAGAAGATCGACTATGAAAGTGTCCCTTTAGCATTTTTCCATTGCAAGAAAGCTTGACACATTGCTAAAGCATGTCCCGTGTTCTAGAACTTGGAGAAAGAAAGGAAAGCAAGAATCACCCAAAGAAAGAAAAATTCAGGTAATAATATTAGTTAGGAACAGGCAGGCCCAACTAGGGAGAAGACTAAACTCCAGGAGGGAATTGAGGCCAACACCCACAGAGTGTGGAAGAAAAAGGAACAAGCAAAGATCACTCCTAAGACCCAGGAAACTAGGGCTGAAATGCAAAAATTAGTAGAAGGGGAGCTGACTAGGCAAAAAAAAGAAAACTTAGATCTTAGAGAGCTGACTAGTCAACATAAAGAAAACTTAGAACTTAGAGAGGAGATTCCCCCCTTGGACGACATAGGTCTGGAAGTGAACATCCAGTAAGAAATCATGGAAGAAACCAAGGAAGATGGTCTGGCGGAAGGAGGTGACTCGTGTCCTAGGTCGATCTTCATATCCATTGTTCAGAATTCCCTTGAATCCTCACTAGAAGAATGCTTCTCTAGTTCGATACATGATAAGAAAAAATGCACCCCATCACAAGATTCCCATCCTTGTCCTAAGAAGGTCTCAAGGAAAGTCCTACAAATGGAAGAACTGCTAGTCTCCACCTCCCCAAGGCAGCTCACCAAGATGGAAGAGCTATTTGTAAAATAAAAAGATGAAAAGGAGGGTTGGTCCAAGGTCCACAATAAGAAGAAATCCAATAGTAGAGACCCCTCTCCGGTTTCCCCTATAGCAACCAAGAGCAAAAACAAAGCTGATGTAGGGCCCAAACTAAAAACTCCAAGGAGAAAGAGAGCAAGTCAGATTAGGAAAGAAGAAGCCAGCAAGAATATAGCAGATGGAACTCAGAAAACCATCCAGGTAGCCTATACCCCCAGTAAGAAATGAAAGTCATATCATGGAATATACGTGGGCTCAACAACTCACACAAGTAGGATGTAATAAGAAACATGATTAGGGATCACAAACCAAACATTTTTTTAATCCAGGAAACGAATATGCAAAAGGATAAGTTAGAGGGTATCAAATTTAGCAAAGTCATGGATAACAAAGCCACCAACTCTGATGGTGCATTAGGAGGCCTTATGACCATGTGGAATTCTACTCATCTCAAAGAAGAAGTCATATATGAAGAAGGTAATCTCCTTCTCTTGCAATTTACAAAAATAAAAGATAATGAAAGTTGGTTCATATTGAATATTTATGCTCCTAACTCCAAAAAAGGTAGAAGAACCTATTGGGATAAGATCAAATCCATTTTGGACTCCCACAACTTTCCTAAGGGAATCATCATAGGGGACTTCAATACGCCACTCAAAGAAGGGGAAAAATAGGGTGGGATTTCCCTGGACCTGGAGAGCAGGCAAGACCTAATAAACTTCATCAATGACCAGGCTCTCCTTGATCTAGATCTCCAAGAAGCTAATTTCACTTGGTCCAACCAGAGACTTGGGAGGGATTGTATCCAAGTTTGGTTGGATCGTGCCCTGATAACTATGGACTGGATTAATTACTACTCTCTCAATCTCTCTGCATTGGTCAGAGCTAGTTCAGATCACTCTCCCATCTCCCTATCCCTTGATCAGTTAGTCAAGAAAAGGGACTTCCCCTTCAGATTCGAGAAGATGTGGGTTTCTCATCCTAACCTACTCAAAAAAATCAAAGACTAGTGGAATATAGATGTTTAGGGCACTGCTATGTTTAGGGTGGCGAAAAATCTTAGGAATATCAAATTCAATGTCAAGCAATGGAACAAGGAAGAATTTGGCCACATTTGCTTAGCTAAAGAGAATGCTCTCATTGATCTAAATCTCATTCAAGAAGAAATCCAAAAAGAGGGATATGACAAGAATAGATTGAATAAGGAGAAATCTATCCTAACAAATTATCATAATATCATAGGGTAGGAGGAAATTTTTTGGAAGTAGAGATCAAGATCTATTTGGTTAAGGGAAGGAGACCAAAAAACCTGTTTCTTCCACCTCTCCACCATGAGACACAAAGCGGATAATAGGATTAGTAGAATTAAAAAGGGAGACCAAATCTTGAAGGAGGACAAGGACATAGCAGAGGAAGCCATAGCTTAATTCTCTTCTCTCCTTTCTAAAGACCAAGAAGTTTCAAAGCAAGATCAGGATAAACTTATAACCAATATCTCAAAAATCATAATTGAAGGTCAAAACAAATCCTTATGCTCAGTCTTGGACATGATGGAGGTCAAGAAAGCTCTGGACCCTCTCCCAGGAGACAAAGCCCCTGGCCCCAACGGATTCCCTATGTTCTTTTTTCACCTCTATTGGGAAGTGGTGAAAGAAGGTGTGGTCAAAGTGGTGCAGGAATTCTTTGATTCAAAAAACCTCCTCAAAGAGCTCAATGCCACTTTTCTGGTACTTATCCCTAAGACTTATAGGGTGGATTCTATGGAGATTTTTAGACCAATCAACGTCTATAATTCTTTTCTTAAGATCATTTCTAAGGTAATCACCTCCAGGATTCTTAATGTCCTCCCCTCTCTGATCTCTTTGCAACAATCTAGCTTTGTGCCCGGAAGATAGATATTGGCCTCTATAATGATGGTGCATGAAGTTATTCACTCCTTACTTGCTGGAAATAGGGAAGGTTTTCTTCTCAAGCTCAACCTTTCTAAGGCTTATGATAGGGTTGATTGGCAGCTCCTCCTCATAGTTCTTGAAGCCTTTGGATTTAATTCTAAATCTTGCAAGATCATTTAGCAAATAATATCTACTCCCTCTCTGGCTATCCTGATCAATGGATCTTCGTCGACCTTCTTCAAACCCACTAGGGGCCTTAGGCAAGGGGATCCCCTGTCTCCTATCCTCTTTATCATTCTTGCTGAATACCTTGGTAGACCTATCTCCACTTCTAGAAGGGAGGGGTCTCTGAAAGGAATTAATCCTTCCTCTGGGAACAATGTCTTCTCTCACCAACAGTTCATGGATGACACTATCCTTGGAGGTGAGGCTTCATTTGGAGAAGAAAAAGTGTTGAAGGACCTTCTCAACACTTACACTAGACTCATAGGTCAGTCTATAAACTGGAATAAAAGCTCCATCTTCTTTATCAACACCCAAGAGGGGAGATAGAGGAAAATTGCTAACATCTTGGGTTTTGGCATCAACTCTTTTTTGTCTTATTATCTGGGCTTTCCCTTAGGTGTTAAACCTCTAGAAGCCTTCTGGTACAAACTTATAGATGGATTCAATAGGAAGCTCGTAGGCCGGAAAGGGATTACCCTTAGTCAGGCAGGAAAGATTCAATTGGTCAAATCTACTCTACAAAATCTCCCTACCTATGCTTTAAGTCTGTTCTCTATTCCTGCAAAAGTTGCGGAGGCTATGGAAAGTATTCAGACAAGATTCCTTTGGTCTGGAACTGAAGAACATAAGCATATCCCCCTCATAGCTTGGGAGAAAGTCTGTTACCCAAAGAAGGCTGGAGGCCTCAGAATAAGGAGAATAAGATCGTTCAACCAAGCTCTTCAAGAAAAATAGATATGGAGAATCTTTAACAGTACAGGGGAATGGCGGGACACAATTGAAGATAAATACCTCATAAACAACTCTATAAATATCTTCTTTGAAGAGACAGATCATCCAAAAGGATCCGTTATATGGAACGGTCTTCTCAATGATAAGGATTTGGCTAAATCCAAGGAAAAATGGAAAATTGGGAATGGTCAGTTCGTAAACTTCTGGAATGACAATTGGCTTCAAATGGGTTGCCTGAGAGAATGTGAGAATTTCAATATATGGAGGGATGATTTCATCCAAACTTATGGCTCCCAAGCCAGCAACTATAGAATGGAAGACAAATGGGTGGACCTCTCCCAGATATTTCAAAACCCAGCTCCTTTGATGATAGCTCTTAATGCGGTCTCTCTCTCCGATGCTCAGGACATGCTCATATGGGAAGACTCTTCAGATGACAACTTCACAGTGGCTTTTGCTTATTATTCTCAACTGTCTCAAACTCAAGAAGCCAAACCGCTTTGGGTGAAAGCCTGGGTCCCTAGCCTTACTCCCAAAATCAATGTTTACTTCTAGCTTCTTCTTTAGAACCATATCCTCACGGTTGATAACCTCATCAAGAGAGGATTTCAGATACCCAACATGTGTGTTCTCTATAGAAGTCAATCAGAATCAGTGGATCCCTATTCCTTCATTTCTCTTTTGTAAGTAACAATTGGAACCTCCTCCTTTCTACCTTGAACTTATCCTGGTGTTTTCCCCTATCATTCCACGACCTCTTCTCTCAATGGGCTTTCACCACCTTTAACTTGGATTTTAGAATTTTGTTCCTGGATCCTCCCACATTTCTGCTGAGGAGTCTGGAAAGAATGTAATAACCGAATCTTCTGTGATTTCTCCTCTCCTCCCAAAATTATCTTTGAAAAGATCCACTTTTCTGTTAAGGAAAATTTCTATCACTGTGGTGGCTCTAATCTTTTTGTAGGAAAGGTCAAGGATGCGGCTCAGGAGAAAAGATAGAACTACACCTGGAGATGCCCACCGACAGGTTGGTCCAAAGCCAACTTTGACGGT
Source organism: Chamaecyparis obtusa (assembly GCA_027943335.1). Lineage (NCBI taxonomy): Eukaryota > Viridiplantae > Streptophyta > Pinopsida > Cupressales > Cupressaceae > Chamaecyparis > Chamaecyparis obtusa. Next base: position 356,349 of record BSBK01006117.1, on the reverse strand, counting down.
GCTGCCAAAGGGAACCTCGGTTAGGCAAGTAGTGGATGAATCATTAGGAACAACTTTGGTTTTGGTTTAGCGGTGGTCATCTCTCCTCTTGGTTCTCAAACTAATCACTTTGCGGAAGCAAGTGCGGCCCTCCAAGTCACCAAACTTGTCCACAACATAGGGGTCAAAAAGCTCTAGCTTGAAGGTGACTTAATGAATATTATCAAAAGCTTAAATGTCATCCAATCTCCTTCTTGGTCCATTTCCAACATGATCAAAGAAACATAGGCTATTCTTAAAAAATTTGAAGTGGTCCACATTTCCCATGTGTACAGGGAAGCCAATAGTGTCACTGATTGGTTCACCAACCTGGCAATAAAAAAGGAAGCTAAGATGAGGTGGCACCAAGGTGGAGATCTCCTAGGTGAAGTGAAGGATTTACTTGAAGGGGACAGACTCCAAAGTACCGAGGGAATCATAAAAGATAATTATGAAAGATAATGGGGATTTTTGGAGGAGTCATTACATTAATTACAAGTACTGGAGGGACAGAAAGGATAATTACTAATCACCCCCTCCGCATGCTTTTTGGGTATTCATTCTCGAGAACTGTATTCAAGTTCAAAGGAAAAAAAAAGAGAGCCAAGAACAATGACTACAAGAAAGACCAAAAGCAAAAGGGTTCAGCCTTACCAAAGAGAAGCCCAAATTCAGACAAGAGACATGGTTGGAGAAAGACACATAAGAGAGCCTAAGAATGATAGTATGAAGTGGAAGAAAAACACTAAGGTATGGAGCGCCATGTAGAAAGGGGAAATTACCACCTCCATTGAAAGGCTTTATGGCAGTAAGAAGGCGGTCACCAACATTTTCGTCAAAAGCTGGAACGAAGGCATTGTGGAGATTGAGGGTAAGACCTTCATTGTCACTGAGGAGGTGATTTATATGATCACTGGCATCCCCATAGTTGGCAAAATTTTTTACAAGGATCGTAAAATATCAGACAATGTAGTCAATGACTTTGTGAGAGATGATGAGGAGAAGAAGGCTATAGTCAAGTTAGGAACCTACTATCAGCCTGCGGGTATGAAAATGCTATGGAAGTATGTTCTCAAGGCCCTAATCTCATTCGTCACTCTGGATACTAGGTTCGATAGAATTAGGACCTACCACTTTGTCTTGCTAAACCACTTCAGACATGGAAAAAAGGTATCCATCTTGTTTTATCTCTATTCCTCCATAAATGAGAATATTAATGGCTTTAGAGAGAAGAACATAGCTAACCCTACTTTGCACAAGGGCATGTTACTGTTAATTTATGATTTCTTTAAAGCTCAAATTTTGGGTAAGGAAATTGCAAACAAAAAAGATAACAGTGAAGATTTTGGGTCGAACTACATTGCTTCGGAAGGTAACAACAAGGGTAAGCACTCTGAGGATAATGAAGAAGAAGAGATCAAAAATTCAAAACAAGGGTCTTCATCAAAAAAGAGATTTTCGAGCTCGGTCAAAATTGAAAAATCTCTGAAAAAGAAGGATAGAAAGGAGATACCCTCGGACAAGGAGTATAATGATAATGATGAAGAAATGGACACAGATGATGAGGAGGGAAACTCAAAAGGGGAGGCTAGTAAGAAGATGGAACAGGCAAAAGGGGAAAATCTCAACACAAAGGGGGATTGCTCAGGCCGTCTCTCTATTGATCTCACTATCAATGATGGCAAATCCCCCCCTTCCCAGCCCCTGTTAGGAGCCAAAAATGAAGCTCAAGTCCCTGATTATGAGGACCCCAAAGATGACTAGGGTAATCCCTCTACCCTGACACCCAACTTGCAAGAGACCTCAGAAGAAAAGTCTAGAGGGGAGTATCATCGTCAAGATTCTGGAAAAGGGAAAAATGTATGAAGGAACTTCAATGTGAACATAGTAGAAATGGGGATCATAAGGGAAGCCGTGAACCCCAAAATCTTGGAGGATACCAATGGCAGAATCCAAAAGGAGGAGCTGATAGACCCTTCTCTAGTGGTCCTTAGTGACAAGGCTAGGGAAATGGAGATGAATCTCCTAAACAATGCTAAGAACAACATGTTAGACCAGTACAGGTCCTTCAAATGGCTCTTCCACAAAATTGAAGATCTCATAGATAAAATACAGAGCATAGCTGATAAGGACCATAAAGCCATAGAGTGTAAGCGAAGCTTGGAGTCAAGGGTTGATCACCTGGAAGCAAAATTGAAAAGTCTTGAGGACACCCTTAAGGGTATTGCAGAGAAAAACTATAACATTCTCAAAGCGTCCAATGAGCATATCAAGTTTCTCATTAACAAAATGGAAGATAAGATGGACAGCAGGGACGATCAGAGGACCACAAAGGAAGATAAGAAGAAGCCTAGCGAAGGTCTAGGAAAGAGAACCCGAGCCAGAACAAAGAAAAATAGGGATGATGATGGCTCCCATGGACCCCACGATATTCAGAAGGTAAAAGAGGTAGCAGAGGAGATGGAGGTCCTCGAATGCAATGTTGCCGCAATGCTTAGGAGGCTCGCTTGACCTCGACACTTGGTGCCTATCACTTTTTTTTGCTCTGTTTTGTCTACTCCTTTTTGTGGTATCTTGTCGGTTGGCCTGCCTGAGGCCTGTTACTCTATTATTTATGCTTTAGCTAAGCTCTGAACTTGTATTTGCTACATTTTATTTTGTTGTGGGTTTCTAGAACCATGTAAAACCTATTTTACTTAATCAGAAACTTTAGTAGCCAAATTATTAAAAAAAAACATTAAAGATGACTACATTGAAACGTTGAAAAATATGGCAGCATTGCCCTCCTCTTTTTAAGTAATCCTATAAAAAAAATCTAAATAAATTAAAACTAAAAACTAAATATAAATATTAAAACTTATAAATAAAATCTAATAATTAAGACCAAAAATCTAAATCTAAATATTAAATCTAAAAATCTAAATCTTACTATTAAATCTAAAAACTAAATCTTAATATTAAAACTAAATAAAAAAAAGAAAACTATATAAAAAACTAATTATTAAAACAAAAAATACGAAATAAAAGCCTCACCTTGATATGTGGTTGCTTGCTTGCTCTTCAAATGGGCTTCGTCTTCAAATCTCCTCCAACCCTCTTTGTTGATGGAAAGCTCTCACTTGCTCTGCAAAACAACAAATGAATTGAGGAGATGCTCTTTTATAATATGAGAGCGTCTCCTCATATTCCCCAAAAGGTGCCTCTCCAAATTCCCCTCAAAAAATCCCCAGAACTCAAAAAAGCCCATTAGTGGGCATGCAATTAAAAAGAATTTAATGCCCATAAGGGCATTTGGTATATAAAAATAAATAAATAAAATAAAAATGTGATTGGGGGCCATGGGGCCACCACCCCCCACCCCTCCTTGTTGTATGACACATGGTGGTAGTGGTAGCTGCATTGCCCATCGTGCATCATACACTACCGGTAGCAGGCAGCTTGCTAAGGCCGCAATGGGGTCCCCACTGGCAAGGGCCCTCACGGGCTATCCTGTTGGTGTGTGGAGCTCCCCAACTGCGGGTTTCCTATTGCGGGTCCCAGTAGTAGGGCCCCCACACCCCACATGGTGGGGTTTTAAATTATTATTATTATTTTTCTTAAAATGTACAAATGAAATTTAAAAAAAAAACATATAGATGGAATTTTATATTTTTTTCGACCTGTTTTCTTGTTTTTTCAATGCCATTTGGCATTTTTGAATTTAATTTAATTTTTGAATTTAATTTAAACACAACTGATCTCAATTCTTTTTTATGTACACGACATATTCTCAGAATATGCCTGTGTTGTTACTTGATGTATTTCATTTATTATGATATTACTTATCATACATTTATTACATGTATATAGAATTTAGTAATCTTTAAAAAACAATCAAATAAATAATATATAAACATTTTTTATGAGCTTGGATTACAATAAGTTTTGGTTAAAGATGGTGTATCTTAAGTCTACTTGTTACCAAATAGTTGTGAACAAGGATTGAATTTAGATGTCCCACCTCTTAAGCCCGGGAGCAGTTTTGAACTTGAGACTATGGGGAACTACCCAAAACCTCAAGCCAATTGTGCTACCTGTGTGGGATTATTCAAACCTTAAATTTATATGAACACTATAATAAATGCAACTCTTAACCCTATACACCTTAAATCAAATTAAAGCCAAATTATAATGCTAAGCCAAATTCAATCCTAACCTGAAACCTAACTAAACACCAAGCCAAATTGAATCGTAACGTTAGACCAAATAGAATCATATCCCACCAAATTAAACCATTACCCTAACACAAATCAAAATAAATGCTAAACCTAAATTAAATTTAAAGAAAATCCCAACCTTAAGACTTATGAATTTTATTCGACATTAAGCCAAATTAAAGCCTACTCTTAAGGTTAATTAAATTATATTTTTTAATTTCATTGAAATTGTAGCTCCGAATGCTATATATATATATATATATATATATATATATATCAAAGTCTATATATATATATATATATATATATATATATATATCAAAGTCTATATATATATATAGACTTTGATATCTATGAGTTCTCATAGGCTCATTGTAAATGCTTTGCATATGAGCATAAGTACAATGTGGTCTATAGACATATAGAAAGATTTCTCTTCATTAGATTATACTTACACAATATGATAAGATCATCGTATACATGAGCATTCTAGGACACTTATTTCATAAGGAGAAAAAGTCTTCAATGGTTTGAAATCTTCAATTTGATAGTTCTTTATAGAGCTTAACTAATTATTTAAAATTCACCATAAACTCTTAAAATCTAGTTAAATTTTACGTTCAATGCACCTTTTTAAAATTCCATCAAACAACATAAATATTTATTTATTTAATTTTCCTCTTGTTGAAAGAATGACAAGATCTTCTATACGATTTATAAGAATAAATGCAGCTCTTTTCTCCTTCACACAAGATTAAATATAAACATCCTTATAGTCAATCTCTCTCAAATTACACATACTTCCATAATTCTCACAAACTTAAATGATTGCAAAATCATTGATCATGATATTTAACCATTTCCAACGTAGGTTTCATATTGCCCCTAACTTCATATCCAATTAAAATCCATCCATTCCCTCAGTTAATCTCTATTATAAATAATTATTAATAATTATTACAAATTTAAATGATTGCAAAATCATTGTTCATTATATTAAACCATTGTCAATGTAGTTTTCATATTGCCCCTAACTTCATGTCCAATTAAATTAATCCGTTCATTCCCTGGATTAATCTCTATTATAAATGATTATTAATAATTATTGACAAATAAATTCATAGAACGTAAAACGTAATCACTGACAACACTTTTATGTTAGTATATAATATTTGAATATGTTAATTTACTTTACATTTAAATACAAGAGTTTTATATAGTATTACACAGAGTCAGAACTGTGTATCCATCTTGACTGCGTAATACAGATTCTTTTAAAAATGTTTTTTAAAATGTCGTCTGCTAATACAACCGATATGATCACGAAGACTTCCAAACAAATGCCTTATTTTATATTATATTTGTAATTCAGAATATACGGCTGACCTTATCTGCATAACAAAAGTAGCTCTCTCCACCCTGAAAAGATTAATAATTTTTTTGGCTGTCCATATCAATGTCGTGTAGATTTACACCAGCATTTCTCCACGCGTTTCCATAACTGTTTTGAGTTTGAACGAGTCTAACAAAATGTTCTCCTAACAAATTTTATAATTCAAGAATTAGTTTTTTAAAGGACAATCCAAAGCTTTATTTAAATCAGAGAATAGATAGTATTTTGGAGAATGGGATAACGTGTCAAGAAAGAGTCTGGGGTTTAAATGCGCTATATATACTCGTTCGCCATTGTATGGGTGAAAACAAAAATCTCAGTTCTCCAGTGAACACAGAGAGGGAAAAAGAGCAGAGAAGTATGGCTTCATTAATAAGCAGGAAATCTTTGCCTGTAATCTCAGTTGTCCTATTGCAACTGGCCACCTGCCTTTTCTTTCAACATGCCGCTGATGCATCATTTCAGCTTACAAAAAGTTCAATTCACCCTCCCTTTGGAAACTCGTGAGAATCTATGTTTTTCTCTTGAAAAGCTTTAATATTGTTGCTGTTTTTTCTTGCAAAGTTTAAATTTTATTGTTTGAAAAGTTTTTCTTTTCTGATGATGATGGATCTTTTGTGTGATTCGAAATATTGATAAAAAAAATACTGATCCAACCAAATTCAGGAAAGATTTACAATTGATTTCATAAATTGTGAAAATCTACTTGTGCCATCTAGTTTATCTGGTGAATTTATACCCTGTTTTGATTGCAGAGTGTTTCTGAAAGTGAATGCAAGTGGAGTCCAGATTTACCGATGTGAGAAGAGCTCAAATGCGCCTGGGAAGATGAATTATACCGATGTTGGAGCAACTGCAAAACTTTATTCTCCTCATGGTAAAGAGAAATATGTTCCAGTGGGCTACCTTTATTATCTTAATCATCCTCTGGCTCAAGGAGCTCAGCGCACATTTTCATTCAGCATGGTGGAAGGAGACCCTGTGTCTGCCATACCCGAGTCAACTGTTACAGGTATTGCATATTTAATATAAATTTTGTTTCAGTTTGATGTTGTTTTCAGATTCGATTGTGTGAGAATTTTTTAACATTTATGTTTCGAATCACATTCTATGATTCATCATCAGAATGCGAGAGAGTAGCAGGAAGAAAAAAATTCTCTTGCATTCTGATGATGAATCACGGAGTGTGATTCAAAATGTTGATGTTAAAAAGATCTCACACAATTGAATCCAAAAACGAGAACATCATTCTTATGAATTGTGGAAATCTGATAATTTTTGTTTCAGTTATTTTTAAGAAGTAAACATTTTTAATCTAGACTTATAAATCTGTGAGGTTATAAATAAGAAATTTTATCTGTATCTAATAAAATTTGAAGTTTGCTAACAAGAACAAGACTACCACATTTAAACAATTACACTATATTAATATTGACAATATTGAATGTTTTTGATAGTTAAACAATAATATTACATTTGTTTATCAGACTTGTGTTCTATTTCCTGTTGAATTCATTTTTTTTTGAATAAAAAAGAGGTAAAAAATTATTCAATCACAAAAACGAAACAAACACAGTTACATGGTTTTGGTTTCTTTGTGATTTATTCTTCCATTTATTGGATTTCATGATCTACTCAATACTTTATTTTTATATTAAGAATAGTTAAAACTAATCTCCAAATTTCTCTCATAGATTACAAATGGGATTAAAAAAAACTCTTATAGCCAATTCTAAAACCATTTTCAATCATTCTCACCATCTTTAGACACCTTTTGTTTATTAATCTCTGACATGCTATCAATGTGGTTTACAGTTAACAGAATCGGTACAGAAAAGAGCAAGAGTGAAGATGACATTGATGATTTGCTGCTGAAGGGAGTTAGTCATAGTGGGCATGGGCATGAAAGTGAGGTATCATATGTGCAACGTAGGCATTCCAAGGGTGGAGTTCCCCCACCATATTGTGAAGAAGATGGAAAAGAAATTCAAGTTTCATTTACTGCACAGTATTTCTTCTGGTCTCAGGATAGATCCCCTGATACAGCAGCCATTCCTTCTGAAATAAGTATTCATTCAAAGAATTCAATCCCTCTTTTGGGGTTGTATGGAGAAGGATATCAATACTACAGATTCAATGGTACTTCCTGGATCAATTTCAATGTATCAGCTTTGCTGTATACTTCACCGGGACAGCAAGTAGTGGGAAGACACTATTTTCTTTCACATGTTGATGAGAAAGGAGGACAACCTTCATGGGAATTGTCAATGCCTTCTGCTCTTGGGAAAGTTAGAGTGACTTGCAAGTTATTGAGTGAAGTTACAGTAGATAAAGATAGTATCACTTGGACCAAACTGGAGGCCACTACTTATGCTGCTGATGCTCCTTACATGTAAGTATATGATTCATATTCGTCTGCTTTCATTATTATTATTATCATATTCATTGTACTCATGGGTTTTTCCCTTTTTATTATAATTGCAGAAGTAGATCATATATAGAGCAAGTGAAATACGTACAGAGAGTTTCTACTGTGGGAGGACTTCCTCCTAAATATGAAGACACTCCCAATCCAGAAACAGGAAATATATATTTCTCACCCTTCTCGACGATCTACTGGTTCTCTACCAATTCCACTTCTTTCTAAATGCCCTGTTGACCAAGTATGATGTAATAAAATGTGCAAAATCCCAATAGAATTCCAGGATACAAATTTAGATTCAATAATATCTTAATTGCTCTGTATTCCCCATGGGTTTGTTCTTATTCTGCTGATGCGTACATAAAGTCCACTAAATGCCCATATTTTTAAGAATTGTGGGTGTAATAGTATGCTCTTGTGCAAAGTCTTCACTTGCTATTTTATTGTTATCTAAACGTTGAAGATTTATGTAGCCGTTATGGTTTTTTATTTGTTTATACTTGCAATATAATGGTTGATTTGGAATTTGTATTATCTCCAAATATGTGTGGGTTGACTTTGAGCCCTTTGGGATCAAAGTTCAGTTAGAATTATGATTTTCCCACATCGAATGACATCGAGTAGAGTCGTCTACAGTTTTTGTACGAGCTAAAATTACAATTTTTAAATATAGTTTTTCTTTCTATTTGTTGTTTGCATGCAGCTGCATTATAAGGTTTGTTGTTGTGTGTAAGACCTCTATATAGAAAGACATTTTGTAAAGATGATCTTGATCATGTGATCAAGAAAGTTCTGTAGTCTTATTTGAATCAATCAAAATTTTTATTTACTGCTGAGAAATTTCTGTATATTGTTCTAACTTCCTTACCCTAAACATTGGACGAGTGATTTGATGAATGGTTCTGACCTATTATTATACGATCATTTCGATATAATGTTTGCAACTTGTTTCAATGTATGAGTGTATGGACATTAGAATATAAAAATACTTTTGGAGAATTTGTCAATTGTTAGGGTCATGTTCTTTTAGGTCAAATCTTTTTATGGACTAGCTCCATGATATTGAGAAAACATTAAAATGTAGCATTGTCAAGCTTGTAAACGGCCTATAATTTTGATTCTTTTTATCTCCTAGAAATTGAAGTGCAAACTAATTAATTCTCTTTGTTTAGACAGATGAATTAATTGCACATTGAATATCATCAAATACAAAGAAATAATCACATGTCCCATAACTGTGTATCAATTTGGCTCAATATGTCTAGTGGGAAAAGACAAGACTTGAGAATTTGGACTCAAAAATTTAATTTGATCTTTTGAGGTCAACCAAACCTACATATCTTGATATTGACCTAGGATACCTAGAAGTGAAGATATCAAGATGAGACATGACCTGAATCAAATGTATAAATATTTATTAGAGCACGAGGACAATAAATGGCTAATAATGACAAACACACAAGAATGTGTACAACTTAGGATAGGGTAAAGTCAAATATATGAAAGTGAGTGTGAATGGATATAAAATGAGATTAGATAAAGATGATGGACTAAATTAAATTTAACATAAGAGTATGTGATATATAGATGCATAATATATCATGAACTACATAAAAGTAGTTCCATGACAAGAATATAACTTGTTTACCAATATTTGCATTTGCAATGATCCAAAGTTGTGATGAGCGGGAGAGTTGTAAGTAGAGGTCTTAGGGTGCAAGGGATGCTAGAGATGCATGGGCAATGGGGATGATGATCCAAATGGAGAGATTTATTTTTTGGAGACTCTCTTTGGTCCACTAGTTGTGGTTGGGGAGATTAAAATTTCCTCCGTTTGGTCTTTGGTTGCACTTCTTTAGTGGCTCTCCCAGGGTTTGTTTTCTCGTGGGTAGCCTTGGTATCAATGGTCCTTATCAAGCCTTTCTTATGTTTCACATGTCTCTTTGGCTCTATTTCTAAGAGTCTCAGCCTGGGTATGTGGTTTCTTGAGTAGCTTTCTTGTACTTTTGGTGCCTTGGGTATTTTGTGATGCATTGTTTTTATGGGTGAGTGTTTGGATGCCTCTCTGTGTTTGGCAATGGCTAGTGTTGGGGTTTCCTCCCTGATGAGTGGTACTCTATTATGGAAGACATGGGTTCTTACTTTCTCTTTCTTTGTACCCTTCTTTTCCATCCTTTGCAACATTGTTTTCTTTTTCCATGTGGCCACTTGGTGAGTGAGGTTTGTATTTTCTATTTTTTCTCTTTTGGGGGCTAGGGTTTCATCCATGGAGCATTCCTTTGGCATTGGGAGTTTGTGGATTCTTGTGGGTGTGAATTGTGTCATTGAAGATGATGTTACTTCTAGAGCTGAATATGTTCTTACAGTTGTGGGTAAGATTTGGTAGAGGGTTGGTTACCCTATGAGGTATTGACTAGAGTGGGCTATGCTTCCTTTGTGCTTGCTTATATGGTTCTCACTAGCCTTTCTTGGTTGGAGTTCACAGGTGGAATTGCCTGGGCTAGGTTTTGTGGTTGTGTGAGTTTTGGAGGTTGATGGCTGGGTGGTTCTTTCATCTGAGATCTCTGTGTTTGTCCCTTTACTCTGTCTTTCTCCTATGGGTCCTATTAAGGTGGCTCCCACTAGTTCTCACTCTTTTGGTAGTAGCCTATTGAGGTGGTCCTTCCTACAATAGTTACTAATATTTTTAACTAGAGTTTCTTAGGTACTTTGTTGTCCCTCTCCATTCTTACGAACTCTCTTGTTCATAGTGGTTTTTCTTGTAAAATATTTTAGGGTGTTTTTCAAAATGTTATGGCTCTTTTTGTCTTGGTGCACCCTTTGTTTGCTTTCAAGCTACAATTCCAAGTTCTTTAGGGATCAGTGGGTTTTTGGGTGCCTTCCAAAACCAATTATTGTTTAGGTCTTTGTGGCCCCTTTCCTTGCCTGAGACTATCTTTGTTCAAGGTGGTCTTATCGGTATAAGGTTGTAGGAAGCCTTTCAAAACTCACTGTTAGTTTTCATTTTCCTTGGTTGCATTATGTCCAATGCAAGGGTTTTTGTTTGGAAGATGGTCAGGGTTCCTTCATAAACCCCTATGTTTTGAGCATGTGAAGCTTTTTGTGGGATCAAGATCCTTGTTCCCATTGATTTGTTGCTCCTGTCAAAAGCTTCATTTTCAAAAAAGGTTCTTCCCTTCTCTGGTTTTGGTGGTCTCATTGCTTGTGAATTCCTCCTGATTACCAGCTTGGTTGATTTTTTGTTAAGGGTTCAGGTGGGCTCCCCTAGTTTATCTAATCATAACATGTGGATGTATAATTATATCAAGCTAATCCATCAAAATACATTAAAAATCATATGACTTTGTCTTGAATATATAAATCTCACTATTATAATATTATTTTCTCAAGTATATTATAACAAGAAACACAAGACATAAAGATGGTAAAGAGTAAAGATGAATGTGAACTATAAAAATCTATCATAAATTTTAAATCCATTTAATAAATTATGTCTACTATATTTATTACTAGGTTCTTACAAAAAGATTAAATTTAAATTATAACATATTTTTATTTCTAAATCTATTGATTTTTTTAAAAGATATGCTTATGACATTCTCCAACATCTTGATAAAGATGGAAAATATGAGCATGGATTTAAAAGGCTTTATAGTTTCATGGTTCATTGTATCATGAAATGTTTTTCCTTACCTTAAAAGAATTTTTAGATTTGGTATGACATGACTATTTCAATATCTTAACTAAAATGTAATTGTGCTACATTTTTTTTATTGATCTCTTAGTCACTCTTGAAGCTAAGTGAAATTTATGATATAGTTGAAGTTAATGATTTTAGCTTAGGTTATAAAGTTATTATAATTTTCATTTAGACAATTGAAATGTTGGTGTATTAGTTATTAATTTTTTTAATATATTTTAATTAAAAATATTGAATAAGATTTAAACTTACTTTTTTTTAGTGGAACATATTCACTAGCTCTATCATTAATTTTTTTTAAAAACTTGCATATGTGTGCACCACCTTCATAAGATGCCCAAGACAATAATATGTCTAGATTTTAATAATAATAATCATTTTTTTTCATGCATTATCTACCAAGTTTACCAATATGGTTTCAATTCCTTATCGCAAACTTGTTCTCATTGGATGAAATATACATTTTAGAAGTATTCAACTATGGATGAATTTGCTAGTTTTAGAAGTATGGATCTAAATTTTCATTCAACACTTTCTTTAAAGGGATCACACTTTTATTATTTAGAAGTATCCATTAAAAAATGGATTGGGGGCGAATGGTGGGATGAGTTGTATTTTTCTTTAAGTATTTTTTCATATTGAATGATTTTAAGATTAATTTACTAAGATTACATTTTAGATAAGTTTAGATGAATTGGGATTTGATTAGTGGTGGTTGAAGCTGGTTTGGGTTGATTTAGATGGTCTTATGATAAAGCATGAGGTCACAAGGTTCAATCTCCCCTAGCCCATGTGGTATCAGAGGATGTGCCATGCTAGCATCATCAGTCATGTTAAAAAGTATACTTGATTCTTATAGTATAAAAATATATAACATGGGATAGAGAGTTGGGTTTGGAAGAATAAATGTAGAATAAAGTTATGAAATCAAAATAGATTAAATATGATATTATCGAGAACCCAAATAATGAATTATATTTCTTAAAGATTATAGGAATATATATATAAGTGTGTAAAAAAATAAGGCCTTATCTTGAGATAAACAACTTTGAATCTATAGGTGGACTACACATAAATTTGGTTCATATCCATGCCTATAAAATTTATTTATTTGGATGTGCAAGTTAACTTCGTATGTGGAAATCAGTTAGATAAAAAAGATTGAACTAGTAGAGAATTAAAAATACTATTCCAAATGCACATTAGTTTTTTGTACCTATGTTTGAAGTTCGATAGTGTCAATAGATACAATTTGGGAACACATTAGGGAATTATTTGTTCTCCTTAATCAATCCCCTAGGTGAATCCATTTGACATTGAAGAACATAGAACAAACATAGTAAGAAAATATGCTATATGTCTTTGATGATGATGTATATAGAAAATGCAATTAGGATTATCAAATTTATGTTACTAGATAACACTTTTATATGAAGACATAGAGTTGCTAACAGGATAAGCAGTATCAAGAAGGGAGACCAAGCCCTTAAGGAGGATAAGGGCATTGCAGAGGAAGCTATAACCTAATTTTCTTCTCTCCTTTCTAAAGACTAGGAGCTCTCTAAGCAAGATTAGGATAAAATCCTCAATAACATTCTGAAAATTATAACAGAAAGCCAAAACAAATCCTTATGCTCTATTTCAAACATGACTGAGGTCAAGAGATCCCTGGACTCTCTTCCAGGAGACAAAGCTCCTGGTCCTGATGGCTTCCCCATGTTATTTTTTCACCAATTCTAGGATGTTGTGAAATAAGATGTGGTTAAAGCGGTGTAGCAATTCTTTTGTTCTAAAAATCTCCTCAAAGAGCTCAATGCTACTTTCCTGGTGCTTATTCCTAAGTCCTCGGGAGCGGATTATTTTGAGCTCTTCAAACCCATCAGTGTTTACAACTCTTTCCTTAAGATCATATCAAAGGTCATCACTTCTAGGATTCTCAAAGTCCCCCCCTCCTTGATCTCGCAACAAGAATCAGGCTTCGTGCCAGGCAGACAGATCTTAGATTCCATAATGATGGTGCATGAAGTCATTCGCTCCTTAGAAGTAGGCAAAAGGGAAGGATTTCTTCTCAAGCTTGATCTCTCCAAGGCTTACGATCGAGTAGACTGGCAGTTTCTTATCAGAGTTCTAGAAGCTTTTGGATTCAATTCCCATACTTGCAAGCTTCTCCAACAAACTATCTCTATCCCTTCTCTGGCGATTATGATTAATGGTTCCCCTTCTACATTTTTCAAGCCCACTAGGGGCCTGAGGCAAGGGGACCCCCTTTCCCCAATTCTTTTCATCATCCTCGCTGAGTTCTTGAGAAGACTCATCTCTGCTTCAAAAAGGAAAGGGAACTAGAAAGGTACCAACCCCTCCTCAGGTAACAATGTTTTCTTACACCAGCAATTCATGGATGACACCATCCTTAGTGGAGAGGCCTCGGTGGGAGAAGCTAAAGTGGTGAAGGATCTACTCAATGATTACATCAGAGCAACTGGTCAATCCATTAATTAGAATAAAAGTTCCATCTTCTTTGTCAATGCCTTAGAGGGAAGACAAAGGAAAATAGTTAACATCTTGGGATGTGGTATTAACTCTTTCCCATCCTCTTATCTGGGCCTGCCCTTAGGCGTCAAATCCCCAGAAGCCTTCTGGAATAAACTAATAGACAGATTCAATAGGAAGCTTGTTGGATGGAAAGGGGTCTCCCTCAGTCAGGTAGGAAAGATACAGTTGGTCAAATCCACTTTTCAAAACCTCCCAACCTATGCTCTCAGCCTCTTCTCCATTCCTTCTAAAGTTGTGAAGGTTTTGGAAAGAATTCAGAGAAGATTCCTTTGGTTTGACACCGAGGAACACAAGCGTATCCCTCTTATTGCCTGGGACGAAGTCTGTTGCCGTAAAAAAGCTAGTGGTCTTGGAATAAGGAAGTTAAGACTATTTAATAGAGCTCTTCAAGCCAAATAGATATGGAAAATCTTCAACAACAAAGGGGAGTGGTGGGATACCATTGAAGAAAAGTACCTATTGCATAACTCAATAAAATGGTTTTTTGAAGAGACAGACTTCCCGGAAGGATCTATAATATGGAACGATCTCCTCAATGCTAAGGAATTGGCTAAATCCAAAGCTAAATGGAAGATCAGGAATGAAAATTTAATCAATTTCTAGAATGACAATTGGCTTCAGATGGGTTGCTTGAGAGAATGTGAGACTTTCTATGCCTGGAGACATGTTTGTACCCAAATTTGCGGTCCTCGTGTTAGCAACTACAAAATGGATGACAATTGGGTGGATCTTTCCCAAATCTCTCAAGATTTGATCCCTCTGATGAAAGCCCTCAATGCGGTTTCTCTCTCTTCTTCTCAAGACAAGATCATTTGGGAAGACTCTCCAAATGATATCTACACTGTGGCCTCTGCCTATTCCTTGCAGATACCTCAAATTCAAGAAGCTAAACTATTGTGGGCCAAAGCCTGGATCCCAAGCTTTACTCCCAAAATCAATGTTTTCTTCTGACTCTTGCTCCAGAACCGTATCCTTACAGTTGATAACCTCATCAAGTGCAGCTTCTAGATTCCCAATAGGTTTTTTCTCTGTAGATGTTAAGAGGAAATAGTGGATCACCTATTTATTCACTGCTCTTTTGTTAGTAACATCTAGAAATGTCTCTTCATGGCCTTGGATTTATCCTGGTATTTTCCCCTGTCTTTCCATGATCTCTTTTCTCAATGGGCTTTTAATATGTTTAACCTAGAATTCTAGTTATTTTGCACTTGGATCCTTCCTCACCTCTATTGGGGAGTCTGGAGAGAGTGTAATAATCACATTTTCTGTGACTGTTCCTCTCCCCCTAAAATAATTTTTGAAAAAATCCAACATGCAGTTAAGGAAAACTATTATTATTGTGGAAGAACTAACCATCTTGCAGGAAAGGCCCAAGAAGAAACCCAAGAGAAAAGATAGAACTATTATTGGAGCTGTCCTCCGACTAGCTGGGTGAAAGCCAACTTTGACAGAGCTACCTAAGGGTACCCTAGCCAGGTTGGTAGTGGAGGGATTATCAGAAACAACTTTGGTTTTGGCCTTGTGGCTATTATTTTACCTCTGGGCTCTCAATCCAACCACTTTTCTGAATCTTGTGTGGCTCTCCAAGCCACCAAACTTGCCCATGAAATTGGAGTCAAGAAGCTCTCGGTAGAAGGAGACTCGATGAACATCATCAACTGCTTAAACCTCAATCACTCTCCATCATGGACAATATCCAACATGATTGAAGAAACCTGTGCCATTCTTAATTATTTTGAAGAGGTGTACATATCCCACATGTACAAGGAAGCCAATAGTGTCACTGATTGGTTTGCCAACCTGGCTGTCACGAAGGATGCCAAGATGATATGGTAGCAAGGCGAAGATATCCCATGTGAAGTTATGGATCTCCTTGACAAGGAAAGACTCCAAAGTACCGAGGGAATCATAAAAAATCATAATGAAAAGTAAAGGGGATTTTTGGAAGTGTCATTCCATTAATGACAAGAACTGGAGGGATAGAAAGGCTACTAATTATGCATCCCCTCCGCACGCTTTCTGGGTATTCTTTCCCAAGAAAAGCTATCTAGCGCAAAGGAAAAATAGAAAATAAATCTTGATTGTTGTGAGAAATAGAGAAATCACCAGACCTAAGATTCACCAGGGAAACACCCACATCCAAGCTAGAGAGATGACGGGGGAAACACATAGAAGGGAGACTAAGAAAGATAGTGCGAATGCTCTACAGAAAGGAGCTATAACCACCTTCATCGAGAGGATTCATGGTAGAAATAGGGTGGTCACTAACAACTTTGTGAAAAGATGGAATGAAGGTATTGTGGAGATTGAGGGAAAGTCCTTCACTGTTACTAAGGAGGTCATTTCCAAGGTCACTGGCATCCCCATAGTTGGTAAAAAATTCTACAGAGACCGCGAAATCTCTGACAATGCTGTCAATGACTTTGTGAGAGACAAGGATGAAAAGAAAGCAATTGTCAAGTTAGGAACCTACTACCAGCTTGAGGGTATGAAAATGCTATGGAGGTATGTTCTTAAGGTTCTTATCTCCTATGTCACTATGGATACTAGATTTGACAGAATTAGGACCTATGATTTTGTGTTGTTGAACAACTTTAGGCATGACATGAAGATTTCAATTCCATTCTATCTTTATTCTTCCATGAATGAAAATATAAATGGTTTTAGGGAGAAGAATATTGCTAATCTTGCCTTGCATGAAGGCCTGTTATTGTTAATTTATGAATACTTTAAAGCCCAAATGTTGGGAAAGAGAATAGTGGATAAAAATGATAATAGTGAAGCTTCTGGGTTGGATTACATCTTGTCGGATGGTATCAGTGAGGGAATGAACATCGAGGACAATGAGGATGAAGAAAACAACAATCCACTTCAGGGGTCTTCTTCTAGAAAAGACCTACGTGCTCGAGAAAAAAAGAAAAACCCTCCAGAAAATAGGCTAAAATAAAGATCCCCTCTGATGAGGATTACAATGATCAAGACGAAGATATGAATACAGATGACAAGGGAAATCCTAAGGGTGAAACCAAAAAGAAGATTGAATAGATCAAAAAGGAAAAACCTATAACCAAGGGGGAAATGTCAGCATGCCTGTCTGTTGATCTCACCATTAGCGATGAAAACTCTCCCCCTCCCCCCTTAGTATCCAAAGAGAAAGATGATGAACTCAATATGGAGAAACCCATTCACCAGGGAATCCCAAATCTGCAAGAGAACTCAAAAGATAAAAATCAGTCAAGGGAGTATCACAGTCAAGACTATGGCAAAGGAAAAAAAGTGTCGAGGAATTTCAGCATGGACATAGTGCGGATGGGGATCATCAGAGAAGCTGTTAATGCCAAAATCATCAAGGACCTTGATGGTAGAATTCAAAAGGAGGGCCTTATTGACCTTGCTATGGTTGTCCCGAGTGACAAGGCTAGGGGAAATTGAGATGAATTTCTTAAATAATGCCAAGAATAGTATGCTTGATTAGTTCAGGGCCTTCAAATGGCTTTTTTATGAACTTAATGAACTCAAGGACAAAATTGAGGGTTTGGCTGATGATGATCATAAAGCTTCTGTGCATACCTACAGCCTGGTCTCCAGGGTTGATCACTTGGAGAAATGCATGAATAGCCTAGAGAAAACCCTTAAAGGCATAGCAAAACAAAATTTTAATATTCTCAAATCATCCAACGAGCACATCAAGCTGCTAATTGAAAAAATGGAAGAGAAGATGGTTAACAAGGAGGATTAGGGTATCCTGGAGGCAACCAAGGACAAATCTAGAGACAGATCGGGGAAGAGAACTAGAGCCAGAACAAAGAAAAACTTGGCAGAGGACTCTTCCCATGACATCCAGAAGATAAAAGATGCTGCAGAGAAGATGGAGGTTCTTGAAAGCAATGTTGTTGCATTGCTCAGGAACCTCGCTTGATCCTGGTCCCTGGTGCTTTCCTTTCTGTTTCTTTTTGTTTAGTATAGTTTTTCTGTGGTAACTTGGTCTTTGGCCTGTTGGTGGCCAGTTTCATGGATGCTCTGTTTTAGCTACTTTCTGAACTTTTAAAACGCCTCTTTAATTTTGCTGTGGGTTTCAGGAACCCTGTAAAACCTGTTTTACTTAATCAAAAACACTTTTATATGAATTCTTCTTCATGATCCAATGTGATTGTATATAAATTATTGAATATCCTCAAATTTAACATGACAAACAAATGTACATATAAATGTATGTTGGGTTGGCTCATAGTGACTAGTAGGAAAAAGTTGGAAAATTTCAATTTGAGTTTTGAGGTTTAGAATTTTGAGGTTCAAATATGTATATGTGGAGGTGACCTAGACCTCAATTACACTCTTGTTTTAAACTAGAATGATGAACATGGAATAAAAGATTAGAATCATTTAGTAGAAATAAATAATAATAGAAATAAGCTTAAATAAGGTCTCAAGTCCAATAGAAGGCATGTATATACCACTTATACAATTGTTATTACATAAAGACACTCTAGAAACAAAAGTGAACCCAATACACAAGAAAAAAAGGCACATGAGTATGAATATACTTAGGAAATAAAGCTCACCATGAATTACATTAGTTTTCTCTATCTTTTTTTTTTCTGCTAAATAAATCTTACATAATCTTTTATTAATATAAAAAAATTCAAAAACAATTGGATGGGTGGTAAAAATACACCCTTATAGTCAAAGGACAATAGAGATTCATAATCCAAAACAAATAAGAGAAACACAAAATGAGAACCAAAACCATAAAAGTAAACAACACTCCTAACAAAAAGAGAATCCTAATTATCAAGCTTTCACTAAACAAATCCAGATACAATAACGTCAAAACCTTTTGTCAATTTTAATATCCTAGGCCATGCAACCCTTCTCTATGAAGTTTACTCTGTAATACAAATTCTTTAAATTTTGTTTTCTAAAAAATCATATACAATCTATATCATTTAAAAAATTTCAAGATAAGCATATGCATTATTTGTGATTGATTGAATACTCATCTTATACTTTTTATAAAATGGTGTCTATCTCTCCTAAAACCTAGACAACATAATTGACCAAGTCCTCATATATTCTTTAGAGAATCTAAAGTTGTTTCATAATGATACAAATTCAAGAATTTTTTGATTGAATGAATCTAAATTAATCTTTCCTTAACATTTAATACGTTTTAGAAAATTACTTTTATTTTTTAAGATAATCTATTCATTGAAATTTTCACAGTTATGTTCTAATATTATTATTTTCATCATGTTGATCACATATTTTGTTTTTTGGGAGTATAATGGCAAAAGTAGATCATAGAAAATTATTTTTGTAATATTTCTTTAGTTTTATTTATTTATGATAATATAATATTCATAGTGCGATAACAAAGTGATAATTTATCTTCTTCAACTGTTGTTTCTCCTGATCTACTCCAGCACTATGTTCTTGGTGCTGATGTTGACTCTCTCTCTTTGAGGGTTCCACCAAATTCCCTTTGTGGCGGGGACCCTTCTGAAAGTATGACCTAGATGGTTGTCCATCGGCAATGGAAGAATCACTCTGTAGTCTCTCATTCTTCTCCCTTTGTTGTGGGTGAGTTGTCCTCCCACTCTTGATGTGGATGACTAGTTGTACTGCTAGTCTGATGTAAATAATCGATTCTTGACCTTGTTGTAAATGGTGGCTTTGGTCTATTATTTCTACACCTTTGGGTTGTACTTTTGTAAGGGACAACATCCTAACTTTACTGCTTTTATTATAAAAAACATAATGATAATTTATGATTTTTGCTAAGAAAATGTATATTATTGGTACAATATTTATATTGTAATATATCATATGTGTATATATTAATGTATATGTATATGTACATTTTATGATAAACATATTAGTACATATATGTTGATGTATTTCACTTATTATAATACTAAATTTATTTGTGTGTACACACATATACATATATATACATGTACATACATATACATACATACATATACATATATACATATATATTATTAGAAATATTAATTCATCAAAAACACTAATCAGCTATTACACTTACATGGCTTTATAAAGCCTTCTAACTTTTAACTACCCAACAACTAACATCTAACCAACCCCTAATCCTATGTTAAGCACTATTTTCTAACACCCCCGTTAGTGCTAATATAGGAAACTTTATGACTGCCCCCCTTTAATTTAAAAAAAACTCGTTGGATGTCTGTTTTAACAGATAATGCATCGAATTACTGAATTCCCTTGTTATTTTCACATGAAACAAAATTAGCGAAGACTTATCATGAGAAGTTGATCTGAATGCTTTCATCACCGATGGCGATGAATCTGGTCTGATCTAAGATAAGTTGATTTTTACAGGAGGCTATGCCACTCATAGAGGTTGTGATTCATAAATGTGGGGCCATGTGTGATAATGTGTGTAACAAATTACTGTAAGACATTGAGGCCTACTTGCCGCTACACTTTCTTATTAAGATCTTGAAAGAACTGAGATCTCTAGGTAATAGACGGTGCAACATATTGTCCAAAGTACTGACCATTTTGATCTCTATGATTGAAATGAAAACTACAGAAACCGATAAAAATGGGTGCTATTATAGCATGTACGGAGAAGCTTTTCAGATAATCCATTCCCTTCACTTGCCCAACGAGGCCTTAGAGCCACTTTCCATAGCCAACAACCTAATTCCTTTGGCACTATTCTCATGAGGGGCACCTCCAATGCCCATCATTTTGCTGTTATATTGCTCTTACAGAAAGCGTCAATAACAAAACACACACCATTCTTTTGTTCAATGTCTGTAAATCCTTCAATGTCTGTCAATCCTCTGTGAACAGATCGGTTGCCTTCTTCTTTCGTCCCTTCTTGTCGCTTGTTCTTCCCAACCAATGTGTCTGGTACAACTGCCATTTAACTATCTTAACTACCATTATAAATGTCTTCAAATGATATTACTGAATGCATCCCATTAAGATTCTTTATAATATTGCATTATTTGTTTGTGTATGACGTCGGTTTGATAGTGAGAAGGATGCAAGAGAATAGCTTCTAAAAGCACCAAAAACATATCATGAATCCCCAGAGAGGGTGAGGGAATACCATAAGTCATAGATTAGATTAGAAAATCTCAAGTCTACAAACAAATATTAATTCATCAAGAACACTACTAAGCTATTACATTTACATGGCTTTATAAAGTCTTAACTTTTAACTACCCAAAAAACTAATACCTAATCTTATGTTAAGCATTATTTTCTAACACACATATGTAAGGGCCCGTTTGGTACATGAAATATGGGCTCTAATTCCGGAATAACATTTTCGGATTAGAGAATTCTCTGTTTGTGTCCATCCAAATAAATAGGAATTGGAATTTCAAAATTCCAATTTTGCCCACAAAATGAGCATTTCATCTTCCATTTGAAAAGGTGGAATTAGAAATCCAGTCTCTAATTCCACTTTTCAAATGCCCATTTTATGTGCCGTCGGGTCCGCTTTTTGACATTATAATATTTGAGGTTCGAAATTTCATTTTCCCCAAAAATTTCATTTCATTTTGCACCGAAACCCTTCGCTATCATTTTCGTTCTACATTCGCTACTTTGCAGTGAACGTTTGCAGTGCCAAGCCTATTTCAAAGTCTACTCTGCAGCGAACGTTTGTAGTGCCAAGCCTGTTTCAAAGGCTCCATGATGGCACTAAAGTGTTGTTTACAATGCCATTCTTTTTCATCGGACTTAACCGTTTTATCTCTGAGATTTTAAACCTAGTAGTTTTTATACCATGTAGTAGATTTGCAACTATTGTCTCTAGGTTTCGCTGTTGATGGGGTAAAATTACTGTGATATTTGATTCTTGTCAGATATTTAAGTGCTTGACGCTTTCGGGCCATACAGTTTCAAGGAAGGGACTCCTCGTATCCATCCGGTGCAGAGGAAGGCAACAAAAATATAGCTAACGTTGGGGAGGGAGGAAGTCAACTAGCTCAGCCGGGACTACCACAATCTCACGGGAGCAGGCACAAATAAGAGGATTTTCATTTTCTGTGGGGGTTTTGTTGTAGGAATTAAAATTCCTTATGCATCTTCTTAGTCATCTTCTGGGTGAACCAAACAGGTCATCCCATATTCCAGAAATTATTTTTAGGATTTGTATCTTTCAGAATTGCAACATCTTCCAGAATTGACTATATCTGGCATTTGGTATTCCATGCACCAAACGGGCCCTAAATGTATATGTATATCTATATATGGAAACCCTTAAAAATAAATAAATAAATAATAAGTTTCTTTTTGAGTTTGAAATGTGGCAAGTCTTGGTAAAAGATGATGTATCTTAAGAGTACTCATTGTCAAATAGTTGTTCAAGGTTTGACTTTTCATGCTACATCTTTCTCATTGAATTGATTTTGAAATTAATATAGATTTAGATTTTTCAATTAAATTTTTTCTTAGTTCTCATGGTCTCATTGTAAATATTTCACATATGAACATAAACATAATGTGGTCTACAAACATAGAGAAAAAATTATCTTCCTTAGATTATACTTACCCAATCTAAGAAAACTATTTACACATGAGTATTCACAAGACTCTATTAGGATAAAAGGATTCAATAATTTGAAATCTTCAATTTGATAATTCTTTATAAAACATAATTAAATAACCATGAACTCTTAAAATCTAGTTAAAATTTAGGTTCAATGAGCATTTTCATAATTTTCCCTCAAATCTCTTGACATATTACAATGACAAAACAAAAGTTTTTATTTTTCCTTCCCATGATATCAAGAAAACCCCTAAATTGAGTGCTAGGGTTGGCAATTATGGGAAGGCTAAGGTGAAGGGTTCTAGGCCAAATCCCTAGGTTGCTAGTAAATCCCATGGAAAGAAGAATTTGGTCTTCACTTCCCTTGCAGGTGAGGGTGTTGCTGGGAACACCAAAAATCCTAAGAATTGCAAGGGTAAGGAGAAGGAGTCATTTGTGGTTAAGGAGAAGGATCTTGCAGTGGAAATTCAAGTCCTTCCCTCCCCTGGTGCTAGTGCCAATGCTTCACTTGGTGAAACCTCTCTTAGTAAGGATGGTGTCATGTCTCCTATGGATTTAAACACTGACTCTCATCATCTTAAACTTGACTGAGAGGATTATTATGATGTGTTGGGTTTGGCTATGGATCATTCGATCGACTCCTTTTCTCTTTTAAAATGGCTATTCCATGAAACCAAGGATCTAAAGATTAAAGAAAGGTCTCTTGGCAACAAACTTGAAATTATAGATTCTAAGGTAGTGGGTAAGGATAGTATTGCTAATGGTGCTAGGCATAACTTATGGACAATAGAGGAGAAGAATTTAGTTGTGTAAATTTCCTTAAGAAGGCTGTGGATGCCTTGGATAAGTTGAAAAAGGACTAGTCTTAGTTAGATGAGAAGATGACTAGTCTTAAATAGGTTCTTAAGCTAGTCATGAACTAGAGCCATAAGGGTATAAAGAATAGAACAAAAGTTATGAATAGGTTGGTCGAGACCCTTGACAAAAAACATGATAGGAAAAGAAGATCGTGAAACTGTATCAGGATAAAGATTAGGAAGTTTCTGGGTGCAACAAGAGGACTAGAGGAAACCTTAAGAGAAAGGCTAAAAACTATCTTGTGGAGCTCAAGGACTTGAAGAAGACTACTCTAGATATGACTAGCTTTGAGGTAGAGATGTTTGAGAATCTAAAGAACCTGGCTTAATATTTTCCTATTTTTTTATTTGTTTCCCTTTTTAGTTGTCTTCTTGTTGTTTGTTTGCTAGCTCTTGTCTACCTTTAATATGTGTATCTTTAGGGTGGCTATTTTTGGTTCTGTTTTATGACACTCTATTTTTCTCAGATAGTGCGAACTAAGATATCTATTCCTATATTTTGTTAAAGGGTTTCAGTTTCCTTCAAAACCTACTTTTACCTTAATAAAAAAAAGTTTTGTTTATTTGATTTCTCTCTTATTTAAAGAAAGAAAAGATCTTCTATGCTATTTATGAGAATAGATTCAAAATTGATTTATTGAAGAAATCTTCACCAAACTGGATTGCTTGAAAATGCAGTATACACACAACTAGATTTGTTGGAAATCCTTATTAAACTTTAAAACAAACAAATGGGAGGTGTTAGAGAATAATTCTACAACCTTTGTCAGCATCAAGAAATTATGCCTAAGGCATTATTTTGTGAGGGAATAAACCATAAAGTTTGGAGCTACGTAGAAAAAAGAAAGAGACCTAAATAATATGATGGGACAAGGAAGATAGAAAGATACAAAGGCAACACATAAAAGGAAAATTGGTATCAACAAAATGAAAATGAGGGTGAGTAGTGTTAAGTTATAAATTCAAGCAAATAAAACCAATAAATATATTTAAAATAATAATACAAATATAAAGATGAAACAAATAAATACATAAATTATACCGATTCGTCAAAATTGGCTACATCCACTTTTAAAGTAGGGAAAAGTCTTTTTTAATGTTTTTCCAATACACCATACATGGTCAGTACACATCTATTCATACAAATATATAGAAGTATCAAATGAAGAGATATGATAAGATGAAAGGTCATGTGACCATTGGACTTCACATTCCCAAAAAGCGGTGGCTTGGAGAATATCATATCCTTATCAAGAGATTCTTATGGGCAGTACTCTATGGGAAGACGTGTCAATAGCCCAATTGCTTAGAGTGGATCTTATATCCCTCAAGCTGAGAATCAAGAATTCTATAAAGCCTGACCTAGACACAACTTTAAGAATCAAATCCCCCTTTACTAACTTAGAATAGAGTAAGAGTCATGTAAATATTATGTAAGATTCTCTACTAATGTCGGTTTTGTAGGAAACTACATAAGAGGTTAAGAAGGGACATTATGTAGATTCCTTCCAAGTTTGTAGACTGCAATTATGTCAAAATATAAACACTTGTTTGTGGACAACTTGAATTTTTTTTTTCCAACTTTTCCTCATAGAGAAATTAGGAATCCCTTATAATTTAATCCTCTAATTGATCTTAACCAAAGAAGCAAGTAGAATTTACTTCAAGGCTAACTCATTAAGAAAATAGATTTATAGGGTTTGTTTGCATAACATTCATCACTAGATACATACCTCCTTCTATTGCATATATGAGGATATTTATTCATTTTCACACCACAATTCTCTGTCACCATTAGCAAACTAGATAATGCCTTTGCTACATCTTCATGCCATCTGCAAAGTTTAGTGCAACAAAAACTAATCATAGGAAAAGGAAAAAGTGTTTCTTTGATACTAAATGAGAGTATAAATGGATTTTCATTATTTTATATTGCCTAAATTTATTTGATGTATTTTACATTGATTAGCATTGTCTATATAAAGCCATAATTCTTACAAATAAATACCTACAAGAATGTACAAATTTCCATTATTTTAACATAACTAATTTATTATTTATCAACCTAAACTACTAACCTAAACCTAAACTAAAGGAATAATCCAACAAGTGAAAGGGATTAAAATCTCAAATTGGGAGAAGTGGAGCTGCATTTCAATAACTATAGTAGAAGTGAAGAAGATTGCACCTAGTTATAATGTATTTTCAAGTTGTTTACTTTAAAATTTTAATACATTGTTAAAATCTAAGAATAACGAGTTTCTGTTGTTGTTGTCTCTATTTTGTTTTTGGTTTTCATTTTTTGAATTTCAACTTGAGGGGAAATTATTTTTGCATTAGAAATTTAATGTTTACGAAATCATCATTCATGATATCGTAGTCAACGTAGTTTCCATATTAGCCCTAACTTCTTATCCAATTCTATACAATTAACTTGGGGTCCTAAACTACCCACATGGCATAAGTAGTGGTTGTTCTTCATGGGATTGAGTTGACAGTTCACCATGGTTACACAAATCTTTTCATTGAGGAGGATTCCCTCCACCTCATCATGATGCTAATAGGTGTAGCCATGGGGCTTCACTTATTGAGCTTGAATCATAGCACGTGCATTCATGGCATACTGAAAAATATCACTATTTTCAAAATTTTTCCCTAAACTCATTTTTTTTCACCCCCTCAAATACCCACTTATTACCCCCAACACTCCTTTTCCTATATAAACCCCCCTAGAAAACTCCCTCCCCCTATTTAGGCAATATATTGCCACCTTTTTTCTAATTTTAAACCCCCCAATATTAATGCACATGGTATTGTACCACCCATTTAGTGAAGACCTCATGAGTTCTATCAAGTCTAGATAAGAGATGATAGGCTCAATTCTCAAAAGAAAAGGCTTAATGGACACACTAGACAATGCCATATTCCTACACACATTTTGTGAAGGGAATAGGTCTACTGATAGGTTGGTGGCCATGGGTCAATTTATTGACTCACTTCAAACTTGGTTCAAAGCTCAATAATTGCCTCATGAGGCACATATGGCCATCAATCAAGATATTTACATACATGGAAAAGGACACACAATCCCTACTACAAATTTATCATGATTGCTCATGTGTGGAGAGGTAATTATTAATTGATGGTAAGGCATTTTATTGAGATCATATCTATGATTTTTCTCACCTTAATTTTTAGCAAATTCCCATTCTCTATTTCTTTTTCTCTTAATGTGAATTATTTCAAGAAATCCATGAGGGAGACCTTAATCAGATAGAGCCCAATAATTGCAAATAATTCAAGCAAAATACTACTTTCTGGCCAATTCTTCAAGCAAGCTAGGTGGATAGTTACATTGAAGGAATGAAGGGATCTAAGAAGTTTTATGTCTTGGGACCAAGGAAAAGTGTCCATAGGTAGCATATCCTTTTTGGTCTTTCTTAAGTCTATTGCAACTGTTACTAGGTTATGGAAGAAAGAGATTGCTCTACCTAGAAACTCTAATGCATATTACAAATAAGAATTCAATAAATTTCTTGGGCTAGGTCAAATAATCTCCCACCTTGTAAACATCTTCAACCAGGAAGAAGTCCCTAGAAAATGAAAGGATGTGGCTCTAATGCTAATCAAATTTATTGCTCTTAAAGTTAGGTTTAAATGCTTCCACTCACACCTTTTTCCAATGCTCAATCATTTTTGGCATAATATCAAGCTCATTTTCCTATTTTGGATTCTATCTTCATTGCCTTAGTCTTTTATTAAATCCAAGATCCAGGGTGACCCCCTTTACATAAAGGCCTCATCCTCCATTTGTATAAATTTCATCTAGCCCTTTCTCCAGAGGCTAGCTCTAAAGATTCCCCTATTATTGTTGATCTTAGCAACCACCAGGATAGAAAAAGAGACTTCCCTTCTATTAGGGTTACTCCTCCTAACTTGACTAGGGTTAACATTCAAATGAAGGACAACATGAAGAACTTAGGAAAATAGAAGGAGTTGGAAGAACTCACCATGGTCTCTGAGGATTCTTCCTCCTCTTGGTCAACTGAAACAAAATGGACCCCTAAGAATACCCCTTTGAAGAATAAAAGTTAAGGCCTTAATCCCAATTCCCCTATTTCTACCCCTCATTCTTGAAAAGGTGATCCCAAGGTCCCACTGATAGTTTCCCCTCCCTACCCCCACAACCCCACACTTGAAGATGAATTGTCTGAATACCCACATATTGTGGATAAAGTTGATAAATTGTGCATTTCTACAACTTCAAGAATGCCATCATCAAATAGATAATTTATCAACTGCACATGACCGAAAAGAAGATTAACAGGTTGGAGGTTATTTTCGAGGCAAAGGATAAAGCTAGGGATTGGTCTCAGAACATTGAAGATGATGGGGCTTAGGAGATTATCAGTGATCTTGCCAAAAATTTAGATGATTTGGAAATCATAGAAGATCAAGTTCATGAATTGAAGACCTTGATTCCCTTTGAAGAGGAGAAACACAAAATGCTATTGGCTTTGGCCAATCTCAAATCTAACCAAAACTAGGTGAACAAAAAGCTTGTGGATCATGTCACCTTCAAAAAATAGATGGTGGATAAGAAGACTACCTCCTTTAACACCCTCCAGAAGGAATTGAAATATAGAAAAGAAAAAGGGAAGAAACATGAGGAGAATTTAGAGGTCCCTTCTCAAATGGTGAAAGAGACCCCTACTACTTTGGCCTTAGTTCTATGCTAGCAAAAGGTCTCTTTCTTGGATACACTCAAGGATTTTAATCAAGAATGGAAGGAAATTAATCTCCCATCCTTCCAGTTTCCTGTGTCTTTTTGTTCTCTAATTTTTTGTCAATTTTTATACAATTTTGTTTCTTTGGTTGTGAGTTGAATTCACTCCTTATTTCATTTTGAACTACCTTTGATCTTGATACTATGGGTTTGAGTCCTTTCTTGGTTGACTTATTTATAAATTCTTATCAAATTAAATTTATCCATTCAATATGTTAATTTCTATTGTAATTGATTATTCATAATTATCATGTAGGCGGGTAGAGACAAGAAAATCAAACACAAACAACTATGTCATTGTGAAAAGAACTAAACTTCATTTCTTTCCAAAAATGATTCACATGAGCCTCTTATATAGAGGTGTTTGGAAGTATCCAGAAAGTATTGCAACTAAAAAGATGTGTCTGAAGAATGGTCTATAGGTCGATGATTAAAACATCTAGATTATGGTGGGAAGCTTCCATATTTAATACAATTTTTGACTACTGAATATTTCTGGTGGAAGAAATTAATGTCTTCTAACACTCCCTCTAATTTCTAGCACTAATTACATCAAAATTTATAGTATTCAAAATTTTTTGTAAATATTCAAATTTTTCTTGTGCTAAGGCTTTTGTGAATATATCTACCAATCAATCTTTGGATGTGTAGTGCTCCAAGTTGATTGGTCCATTATTAACCATTTCTCAAATGAAATGATATCTAGTGTCTATGTGCTTTGTCCTCTTGTGAAAAACATGATTCTTTGATAGTGCGATGATGAGCTTATTGTCATAATAGATTGTAGTAGGCTCCTCTTGATTATGCATTAGATCCTTAAAAAATCTTCGCATCCATATTGCTTGACATGTTGCCAATGTACCTACTACATATTCTCTTCAACTGATGAGATAGTCACTATGGGTTTCTTCTTTGATGCCCATTCTACAATACCTATTCTAAGATGAAATGCATATCCACATGTACTTTTTCTATCATTAATACTCCCTGCAATATTACTATCTATATATCCAACCAATCAAAAATTATTTGAAGTAGAATACGATATGCCATGATTCATAGTTCCTACAATTCACCTCAATATTGTCTTTCCTACCCGCAAATGCAAATCCTTAGACCTGAATCCATGAATCTAGAAATTAGACTCACTCCATACATAATTATCTGGCCTAGTTGTTGTGAGATACAAAAAACTACTAACTAGTTTTCTAAATATGGTTGAATCAAATTATGTCTCATTATCTTCTCTACTTAGTTTTGTTTCTATTTCCATAGGTGAGGAAACTAGACTACAATTTACCATTCTAAACCTTCTCAAAACATTATTTTCATATTTACTTTGACAAATAAAAATGCCCTTATCATTTTGTGTAACTTCAATGCCAAGAAAATATTTCATCAAATTGAAATATGTCATCTCAAATTCTTCTTTCATTGCAGGTTTAAACACATCAATAGAAAGATTACCTATAAAGATCAAATCATCAACATACAAGAAAACAATAAAAATCTAACCTTGTTCATTGATCTTGGTGTATAGCGTAGGATCAATAGTGCTTCTGTTGAATCTATTCTTTATCATGTATGAATCTATCTTGATGTACCATACTCTCGGTGCTTGTTTCAATCCATAAATGGTCATCTTGAACCTATAAACCTTCTCTTCATATCCTTTTATTTGATAATTGGTGGATGCTACACATAAACTTCTTCTTCCAAACATCCATTCAAGAAAGATGATTTAACATCCATTTATTTTGAGTTGCAATAGCTAGTATCATTATAACAGTATCAAGTCTCGCTATGGGTGCAATTGTTTCATTATAATCAAACCCATATTCTCATGCAAACCCTTTAGCTACTAATCTTGCCTTATATTTTTCAACTCCTCCATTTTCCTTATACTTAGTTTTACAAACCCATTTAATACCTGTGCATTCTTTATTTTTAGGAAAATAAACTAGTTCCCATGTATCATTCTTCTCAATAGATTCTATTTCATCATTCATTTCATTAGTCCATTTTTCTTCTTTAATTGCATTTTAAAAATATACAAGATCTTGAGAAAATAGAGAAAAATTTGATTGCAAATTTATCCCATCTCCTTGATCATAAATATCTTGTAAACTTCTAGTCTTCTCACTTCAAGCCTTGATGTCAATTGTGCAAGTGTGGGGTTTGAGTCATTACTACTTGTTGACATGAAGATTCTCCTTTCTCATCTTCCATTTGTGTCTTATCTCCTTGTGGGCTTCTTGATGGAGTTCTTCCTTTCTCATTTGATTGATCTTCTTGGTCTTCTTGATCTTTTCCTTCTTGTTCATCCTATAGTATTGTTGGAGTACCTGTAATTGTCTTGTCTATACTTCCATCCAAAGATTCTTCATCTTTGATTATAACATCTATACTAAAAATGAATTTCTTAGTTATAGGATTAAACAACTTTTAAGCCTTAGATTGTTCATCATAACCAATAAATATGCATTTTTCACTTTTATCATCTAACTTATTATTTCCTTAGGTATATGTGCATATGCAATACAACCAAATATTCTAAAATGAGAAACATTGTGATGCTTACCACTCCATGCTTGTTGTGGAATCTTGTCTCTCATGCTTCTTTATAGACTCATGTTTAGAATATTAATTATACAAGCTATGGCTTCAACCCAATACTCATTAGGAATATTCTTTCCTTTCAACATACTTCTTTCTATCTCCATTATTGTTTGATTCTTTCTTTTGGCAACACCATTATGTTGTGCTATGTAGCTTGTAGTAAACTACTTCTTTATTCCACGATGCCTTCAATAATCAAAAAATAAGCATTGAATGAAAATGTATGACTAAGTAGGATTAACAAGCCTAAGTGTAAATAAAATAAAATAATTTTACTAATACCTCCCTTAAGCATAACTTAGGAGGACAAGATAAAAAAATGAGTCTTGGCTACTAGCCATGTTAGGTACCCATGTACAATGCAATCTCTCATAAAAGGAGAAAGGTAGAAAACTATCCTCCAAAAAAGAGATAAGAAGGGAAGAAACCTATAAGGAATCCCCAAAGGATGATGATGCTACCAATGAATCTACATGAATATGACTATCATCCGTTGGATCATCTAAATTATGAGGACTTGAATTAGGATCTAAATGAGAGCCCATATGGAGTGTAGCACCAGAATCTATAAAATTGCTTGAGAAAATAAGACCCTTCCTTTCAATTTCTCTTTGTCCTTAGTAATTTACTGATTAGAAGATGATGCTTTGACATAAATAGTTACCTCAATATTATTCTTTTTAAGTATAAAAGTGAGGTGCTCCATGTTTCTTTCATTCATTGATGCTCTTCATGACCTATTTTGTTACAAAAGGAACATTTAACTCTCTCAGTGATTGATTTACTTTGTTGCAATGAGTTATCCTTTTTTAAGTTATCAATTTTGTCTTATTTCTTCCCTTCTTTGTCCTTTTTAGTGTTCTTTTTCTCTCCTTTAGCATTTTGATGCTTTTCATTTTCTGCAATTAGAGTTTGTGCCTCAGTAGATTTCAAAGTACCCATTTGAATTAACTTTTCTTGTTCTCTTGTAAGGTCACCAGTGAATTTATCAAGTGAGGGCATAGATCATGAAGTACCAAGGGCTATTTTAGTAGAATAGGAAGTAGAGATAAACACACATAAAATTTAGCAAAGAAGTTCTCTAAAGTTGAAAAAATAGAAGGAATAAGACTTAGGAGTTGATTTTCCAACTCATGACTTCTAAGTTCATCAACTGTTTCAATTATTTTTTTAAGAGCTTCCCAAACTTGATTGGGTGTTTTCAAGTTCTCAACATGAAATACTAATTTAGGAGATAGTTTTAAATATAGAAAGCCAGATGCTCATTCACACTTATTGAAAAAACTTTCTTTGTCCTTGGTTGCATTAGGTTCATTTTTTGTTCCCATTGTTACCCTATACAAGCCTTTATTATTTCGTACAAGAATGATTTTTAACTTACAATCATGATAATTGAAAGGTGTTAGAGGTTCTATAGTCACATTAAGATCCATGTTGCTACACTTAGATTATTTCCCTTAACATGTAGAAAAGAAGAGAACTTTGTGAGGAAGTGTGAAAGATAGAAAAGACACAACACCCCCTTGATTATCTTTCCCCCTTATTTTGGCACTTAATAGAAGGAGTTCTTTGTAACCAAACCCAAAAAAAATACTCAAAATGACACTTTATAATGATAGTGTGAGTGCATCTATTAGATTCCTGATGAAAAAATATGCACTTTTGCAAAAAATAGAACTCAATTTTGAGTTAAGGAACAAAAGCTATGAGCAAATGAATTTTTGGCTCCTACAAAATTATTGACCTTCATAAATAAATTCTATGCTGAATTTTTTTTATCTCTACCAAAATAAAAATAGATCCAAAGTCAAGCCCCCCAAGGTAGGAAAGAACTAGGGGCTAAAAAACCATGTGACTAGGGGCTAAACTTTGAAAAAAAGTGTACCCCTACCATGACATCATCCTCTCAAGTTTCTTATGTCATCATCTCAAAAAGTTATTTTTGAAATGAATACTAACAAGAAAGAAGACTTAGAATACAATCGAAGATGGCGATGGTGACAACAGGTGAGCGGGAGGAAGTTTGAATTTGAACTTGAAAGTGGGCGGGGATTCCTGGGCAGTAGGTTCAGATTGCTGCTTGCCATGGTGTCTTTGTAGATCAAGGAGTGGGAATAGAAGATAACTTTAATGGGGACCCAAGATTCAAGCAGATTGACCTTGGAAAGGGGGTCAGAGTGGGTGAAGGTTCATCTTTCCCCTTGGCCCCGAAGAGTTAGGCAAAGGACCAGAGTGGGAAAGCCCATCCGTGCCGTTGGTCTACACTTTTTGGCATCCAACCGTGAGGCAAGTCTTCCTTCCCTTCTATTAAGGATCTTTCTGATAAAGAGAAAGGTAACTTTATCATTGAAATTCTTGATGAGTTGGTGGATCACAACATTGCCTCAATGGATCACACTCTTGTGGGAAAGTTTGTGGGATCTAGACCCAACATAGACATTGTCAGAGTCTTTGCGAAAAAGAAATGGGGGCTTAAATGGAAAGTCTTCATCATGGCCATGGTGAAAGGATTTCTCTCTTTTGAGTTTTCTTGCAAAGAATACATTGACAGAATCCTTTGTGAGGGCACCTGGTCGATTGGAAAGGCAACCCTTGTTATGCAAAAATGGACCCCAAAGCTAGACCTCAATGGATCTTTCTTCATCTAGGCCCCTATGTGGGTTCGGCTCCCAGAACTCCCTCTGGAATTTTGGGTTGAAAATGTCTTTGATGGTATTGCTAGATCCTTTGGATCTTTTCTCTCAATAGACTTGGTGACTGTGGCTAAAAGTTGCCTCACCTATGCAAGAATCTATATAGGGGTGGAAGAGGGCCAAGATATGCTTGAAATCATTGTTCTCCAATCAAAGCTAGGTAAACACTTGCAAAAGCTAGATTATGAAAGCATCCCTTTTGCTTGCCTCCACTGTAAGAAAGCGGGACATAAAGCCAAATTGTGTCCAGTGTGCGTGAACTTGGAAAAGGAAAGGAAGGCTCTGGTTGTTAAAAATAGCAAGCTCGACAATGTTTAGGAACAACCCTAGAGGAAGCTGAATAATCCTCACCCAGCCCCAAAGAGCAGCAGAGCAGGGGAACAAAAGGACAATCTTGAGGATAAGGTGGGGTTATTGTATTCACAAGTAGACAAGGATATTCCTCAAACTAGGGAACAAATGGAGAAATTCAAAATAGGTCAAGAAAGTTCAGTTCCCCGACTAGGGTATCCCTAGTCAGACGACATCAACTTGGAAGTAAACATTCCTCAAGTCTCCATTGAAGACATTGATGAAAAAGGCCAGGGGGAAGGGGGTGATTCATGCCCTGGCTCTGATTTTGCTTCCGTCATCCTAGATTCCTTTGAATCCCCCCTGGTTGGTTGTTATTCTAGTCCTATTAGAAGCAAACCAGTTGGTCAACCGTTCTCTAGCAACTGTCCATAAACACAGGACTATAACAAAGTCCAACAAATGGATCTTCTTCTGGGCTCCATATCTCTGAAATAACTCTCAAAGTTGGAGGTTCTCTTTGCCAATACAAAGAGGAAAAAGAGGGATGGATAAAAGTTCAAAGAAAAAAGAGAACAAAAAGCAGAGATCCATCTCCGGTTTCCCCGATAGCCACAAGGAGAAAAAATAGAGTTGATGTAGGAGCAAAACTCAAATATCCAGGCAGAAAAAGGGCAAGCCAAATCAGGCTAGAGGAAGCATGCAGAAACATTGCGTATGGTACCTAGAGAACCATCCAGATGGTTTGCACTCCCAACAAAAGATGCTAGACACCTCAAAGGTCATTAGTGAGCTTTCTAGCTCAATCAAGCTGACTGTCAGTAGCAGAAATTTCCATCCTGGTGCTATTGATCAGATGGTGATAGCTATGCATTTTTCTCAACAGTGCAACATCCACTGGTCCTCCCATAGCCAATTTCTTAGACACGGCTTTGGTCTTGGAAATGTCTTAAACTTTTGTGCCACATGGACTTATTTCTTAGAGGATGACCTGTCTATCCCCAAGCTTATCTCGATTGCTACTCAGGATGATGATTGGACCGTCCTTCAGGATGCTAGCAATAAGACTTATCACTCAAGGAATAATTATGAAACTTTCCATAATGGCAAGATGGATTTCCTGAAAGGGGATGATCTTCAAAGTACCACGGCTTTAACCAATAATAATTATTTTTGTTACAAGCTGGCTAGAAGAAGTTATTTCACTCATGGTGAGTTGTGGTGGATTTGCATGAGTTTTAATTATATGTTGCCTCCACACATAGTAAGGGTGCCCATCCCCATATCTTGCAATCATTTCAAAAAAGCTACCTTTAGTAAGAAAGCTAAGGAAGTTAGAAATAAGGCTAGCAGATATTCTCGGCAAAACCAGTGGTCTACCAGAGCCATCCCGATAGTCATGGTGGGGGAAAGGTTAAGAAGGGAGCTGGAAGGTGACAATGAAAAATGGAAGAAGAGAACAAAAATCTGGGATGTATTACAAAAAGGGGAGGTAACCACATTTATTGAACACCTCCATGGACATAGGAAGGACATCACCAACATCTTTGTCAAAACTTGGCAAGATGGGTCAGTGGAGATTGAAGGCAAGATGTTCACTATTATGGAGGAAGTCATTTCGATGGTCGCCGACATTCCTACTGTTGAGAAAAAATTCTATAGAGACCAAAAACTTTCCGATATCGATGTCAAAAAGTTCACGAGGGATGACATGGAGATGAACACCATTGTCAAAGTGGGCACCTACTACCTCCTCAGGCGTCTGAAGATGCACTAGTAGTATGTTCTGAGGGCTCTTTTCTACTACATTACCCTTGACACCAGGTTTGACAGAATCTGAACTTATCACTTCATCTTGCTTAATCATTTTAGGCATGATGTCAAAATTTCCATTCCATATTATCTCTTCTCTTCTATGAATAAGAATATTATTGGTTTTAGAAATAAGAAAATTGCAAATCCTACCCTGCATGAAGGACTTATCCTTCTGCTATATAAATTCTTCAAAACCCAAATCTTGGGCAAGGAAATTGGGGCTAGCAAAGCTATAAGTGATAACTCTAGCTCAGATTATGTCCCCTCTGGCTCTTCTGTGGGCATCCCTTCAGATGATAGTGAGGAGGTCATGGCCAAGAATCTGAGCAAGGGCTATCCTTCCAAGAAATAGCCTCTGAAAGTCATCAAAAGAGAATTCCCCTCCAAAAAGTAGGACATGAAAAATTCTAATTCAAAGGAATAATATAATGAAAAGGAGGAAGAAATGGTTTTGGAAGCTGATGTGGGAAACCCTATTTTGGATCTAGTAGAAAAGTAGGAACAGGAAATAGAGGGCTCTCCCAATCCTATGCAGGACCTCTCTGGTCACCTGCCAGTTGACATCACCATCAGTGAGGAAAAATCCCCTCCTCCCTAATCCCCAGGTACTAAGAAGGAAAGTCAAACCCCTGAGACTGAAGAAAAAGAAGACAAGGGCACCAATCAATCACCCATAAGGATTGACGAGATAGAAGAAACATCTGGGGAGGAGTATCATAGTTAGGACACTGGTAGTGGAAAGAAGGTTTGGAGAAATTTTAATATTAACACTGTGT
This sequence comes from Chamaecyparis obtusa, assembly GCA_027943335.1. Taxonomy (NCBI): domain Eukaryota; kingdom Viridiplantae; phylum Streptophyta; class Pinopsida; order Cupressales; family Cupressaceae; genus Chamaecyparis; species Chamaecyparis obtusa. The sequence goes on along the minus strand of BSBK01006117.1, from coordinate 319,676 downwards.
GTATGGGCATTATCAGGGAAGTCATCTATCCATAGATTTGGGAGGATAAAGATGGAAAAGTCCATAAGGAAGAATTGATTGACCTTGCTTTGGTTGTTCTCAGTGACAAAGGTAGGGAGATGGACATGGATTTTCTCAACAATACTAAAAACAACATGTTGGACAAGTTTCGGTCTTTTAAGTGGCTCCACCATGAGATAGAGGACATCAAGGCAAAAATTCAGGGGCAGGACAACACAGATAAGATAATAGAGAACTCTCCTAGCCTAGAAACTAGGGTCAAGAACATGGAGTCCAAAATGATTAGTCTGGAAAAGACCCTTAAGGGAGTGGCAGAGCAAAATTTTAATATCCTTAAGACATCCAACAAAAATATGAAACTGTTGATCAAAAAGATGGAAGAAAATATGAATCCCAAAATTGATTTGAGGACTAAGAAGGAAGACAAGGAGTAGACGGAAGGCCCAGGGAAGAGAACCAGGGAAAGAACCAGGAAGAATAGGGAAAAAACCGATCCACAAGACTCCCAAGTGCAGAATGTTAAAGTACGGTGCAACTAATGGAAGCCCTTGAAAAAAATGCTACGGTTATGCTCAGAAGCTTAGCATAACTGGTTTCCCTATTTTTTCTTTCTTTCTCTGCTTTTTCATGTTCGGTCCTTTGGTGGCCTGTCCTTGCTACTTTTGTATGTTTTACTTTGGTTGGTTGTTCTGACATTCTCAAGACTTTTATTCTGATGTGGGTTTCAGGAGCCTTGTAAAACCTGTTTTACTTAATCAAAAACAAGAAGGAAGACTTTGAATTTGCTGATAGTCATAGGATTTTAAAAAACCAAAACCCAAGGCCAACACAGAATGCCACATGCAAGATCCAATGCAGGATTTAAGACTGCACCTATTACTGTGCAGGATTTAAGACCTCATCAGCCTGTCATTGGATTTCACACTTAATCAACCCATCAACAAATGATACCCACACATGGGACAATATGTACAAATGGCTTGAGAAATGGAGTTTTTCCAACACTAGAATGAGCAATTTTTAAACCCTTATACACACTCACCCAAGCAAACTCTACAAACCCTTGGCACGGGCCACTCTCTCGCTGCCTCTGTATGATCATAGGTTGTACAAGAAGAGGAACGAGACACTAAATACCACTACGGGTGGATGAAAAAGACATAAGAAACCAACCTCTTATGGAAGATAACCATCTACGTCTCTTACCACTTTGGTTCATTTTTGGCTTCAAATTTTTTCTATTCAACTCTGATACCATGAAGAATTAGCCAAGATCTAAGAGATAAAATGAATAACAAAAATAATGAGCAAATTTGACCTACATAGATAGATGAATCAAGGGAGAAGAAGAGTGCATATAGCATGAGTGATTGGGTCAAGTTAGAAGTCAAACCCAACACTCAATGAGTGGTGGCAAGTTGCCTCCCATGAACCTAGGACGAGGTGCCGAAATGGAACCGACACCTATCTAGACACCTCTATAAAAAACTCCTAAATAATGAAAACTTTTGTAGACAAGTGTTGAATGAAAGTGTACAACTAATTAGGCTTAATAATCATAAGTCTAAATTAAATTAAATAATTACACTAACATTACTAAATGTTTCAGATTTATATTTAAGAAAATAACTCCATGTCTTTCTACAAAAGTCATCAATGAGCGTTAGAAAATAAATGGCCTCCTTAATGATGGTGTTTTTATTGGACCACAAAAATATTTATGCACAAATTCTAAAGGTGTCCATGCTCTATATGACATCTCTTTTGGAAAACTAGCTCTATGTTGCTAAACTAAAATACAAATTTCACATGAAATCTTTGGTGCTTCACTACCTGGAGTAAACCTCTTACCATTCCCTTTCTTTTCAATAAATACAATACTTTAAAATTTAGATGACCATACCTTAAGTGTCGTACCCATGCTTGATCTTGACTTGTTGCCTTAAAAATTGCTTCAAAATTTTCCACCATGTTGCTCTTCATCTGAAGTAAGAACATTCTGTTATTTGTCATTTCAACCTTGGCAATTTCCATGTTACCAGGAGGAATATCAATTATAGTGCATATATTATTCTTAAAAATAACTCTATAACCTTTTTGTGTAAGATGTCCCACACTTATAAGATTATGATTCAAACTAGCTACAAAATAAACATAGGAATAGACTTCTTGCCAAGATTTGTCACCACATTGATTGTACCTTTTCCATTGACCTCTACTATGTTATCATTGCCCAATTTCACTTCTGATTTGACTGAAGTATCCAAGCTTTTAAATATGTCTCTATTTCCTATCATGTGATTATTGCAACCACTATCTAGAAACTAATTATCACTTGAACTTTCTTGAGCAACATGACATGTAATTAATAAATTCCCCAAACTGCTTTTAGAAAAAAATGCATTTTGCTTCCCTACATCAACTTGTTTCTTTTGAAATTCATTTGCAAAGTGACCATACTTCTTGTAGTAATATCAATGAGCATTTAATTTTTCATACCTTCGTGAAGTCTGATTGAACTATTGTGTCCTCTTGAGTTATAACTTTGATTTTTTCTTCCTCTTGGTCCTCCTGGATCTAGACTCCTCTCTTTTCTTTAGTAATTATTTCTTCCTCTTCCTCTTCCTCTTCCTCTTCCTCTTCCTATGAATCCTAGTTTTCCTCTTCCTCTACCTCTTCCAAATGTCATATGTGTCTTGAAGACATTCTCCAAAGTTGTGTCATCATTCTTATTTATCCTAGATTCATGTGCAATCAATGATCTAAACAAATCATCTAAAGACAACTTTGATAGATATTTAGTTTTCTCGATTGTAGCCACAACTATTGCAAGCTCCTTAAGATCTTTTCTATCACCTTTTAATTAGATAAATCCTTACTATTTAATCTAATTTGATTAACAATATTTATAGCATTAGCTGAAAATTGATCTACAGATTTTGATTCTTTTATTTCTAGATTTTCAAAATTTCTTCTAAGTGTTTGTGGTTTTTCTATCTTAACCTTAGATATAGCTTGATATGTGTTTTCCAAAATTTCCGAAGCTTGTTTAGCTGAAGTTACATTTCTAATTCTTTAAAAAATCAATTCTTTTATACATATTTTTATGAACATCATGGCTTTCCCATCTCTTTCTCTATTTTTCTGTAGTTCATTTTCATTTTTCTGACTATCATCTAGAATAGATTCATCATCTGGTTCTACAAAACCTTTCTCTACAAAGTCTGTTAGCCCTTGAGACTTAAACAAGGTTTTCATTTTAATTGCCAAGTATCATAAGTTTTACCCATAAGAAATGGAATTTGGGGCTATAAAATACCTGATGCCATATGCAACTTCAGGTTATTCTGATAACGATCACCTTGATTCTAACTCCAGTTGTATATCCATTTTAATATTTAAGACACATAAATTGATTGATTAAGTCTAACCACTAAGACTTTTTAGGTTAATTTACCTTATATTTAAATAGAAAGAGTTTTTAGAGTGTCTGTATAATAAGTCAGTTATGTATCCATCTTGACTGTGTAATACAGATACTTTAAAAAATGTTTTCTTAAAAATCGTCTGCTAATACAACCGATATAATCACGAAAAGTTCCAAACAAATGCCTTATTTTATACTATATTTATAATTCAGAATAGGCGGCTCACCTTATTTGCATACCAAAAATGGCTCTCTCTCAATGTGAAATGAATAAAAACATTCGCCGTCTGTATCAGTGTAGTGTAGATTTACACCATTCTGTCTCAACGCGTTTCCATAACTGCTTTGAGTTTAACGAGTCTGACAAAATGTTCTCCGGACATTTATTATAATTTAAAAAATTAGTTTTTTAAAGGATAATCCATTCACAGAAGCTTTCCCAAGTTTTATTTAAATCAAGGAATGGGTAGCATTTTGGAAACGTGATAATTGCCAAGAAAGAGTCAGCATGGGATCCAATGACGGTGTTTACGATCCAAATGCCTATATATATTCGTTCGCCATTGTTTGGGTAAAAGCAATCTCAGTTCTCCAGAAAAAAGAACAAAGAGCTATCCTATGGCTTTATTAATAAGCAGAAACCTTTTGCATGTAATCTCATTTATCCTAATGCAATTGGCAACGTGCCTTTTCTTTCAACATGCCGCTGGAGCAACATTTCAGCTTACAAAAACTTCAATTCAGCCTCCTTTTGGAAACTCGTAAGAAATAATCTGAATCTACGTTTTTAACTTGAAGAGTTTTAATTTGTTCTGTGTTTAGATGAAAAACTATGGAATCTGACTTAGGAAATCGTATCTAAGCTCTTTTGCTGGTCCACAGTCAGTTTATCTCGTGAATTCACGCCCATGTGTTTTAATTGCAGAGTGTTTCTGAAAGTGAATGCAAGTGGAGTCCAGATTTACCGATGTGAGAAGAGCTCAAATGGGTCTGGAATGATGAAGTATACCCAGGTTGGAGCAACTGCAAAACTTTATTCTCCTTATGGTAATGAGAAATCTGTACCAGTGGGCTACCATTACTACCTTAATCATCTTCTGGCTCAAGGAGCTCAACCAACATTTTCATTCAGCATGGTGGAAGGAGATCCTGTGTCTGCCATACCCGAGTCAACTGTTACAGGTATTGTATATGTAAATAAACTTCTCATTTGAATATTAAAAGTTTTAATTATTATTTTTAATAGGTAAATACTTTTGATTCATAGAAACCGGTGCCAATACCAACCATATTAAATATTTTATATTACACTTGGTTTCATTCTGATATAATTATTGTTCCCTTTATTGGGTTTCATTCTCCACTTAAAACTAGATATATAACAATACATTTTATTTAGAAAAAAAAATAGTAAATAATTGTATCTTCATTGTCATAGATTTGCATTTGTGTGTTCAATTATTTTAACTCTATTCAATTATTTGATAGTTAAAAATAATCTCTAAATTCTTTAGTAGATAAAAAATGTCATACAACAAACTCTCACAGCCAATTCTAAAACCATTTCAATCATCCTCACCATCTTTAGAAAACCTCACGCTTATTAATATATGACTTGTACTTATTATTGTGGTTTACAGTTAACACAATTGGTACAGAAAAGAGCAAGAGTGAAGATGACATTGATGATTTGCTGCTCAAGGCAGTTAGTCATAGTGGGTATGGGCATGCAAGTGAGGTATCATATGTTCAACGCAGACATTCCAAGGGTGGAGTTCCCCCACCTATTTGTGAAGAAGATGGAAAAGAGATTCAAGTTTCATACACTGCACAGTATTTATTTTGGTCTCAGGATAGATCCCCTAATACAACAGCCATTCGTTCTGAAATAATTATTCAATCAAACAATTCAATCCCTCTTTTGGGGTTGTATGGAGAAGGAAATCAGCACTACAGATTTAATGGTTCTTCCTGGATCAATTTCAATGTATCCGCTTTTCTGTATACTTCACCAGGACAACAAGTAATGGGAAGACACTATTTTCTTTCACATGTTGATGAGAAAGGAGGACAACCCTCATGGGAATTGTCAATGCCTTATGCTCTTGGGAAAGTTATTGTGACTTGCAAGTTATTGAGTGAAGTTACAGTAGATAAAAACAGTATCACTTGGACGAAACTGGAGGCCACTAGTTATGTTGCTAATGCTCCTTACATGTAAGTAAATGATTCATATTCTTCTTCTTCTTCTTCTTTTATTATTATTGTTGTTGTAGTACTCATGGGTTTTTCCATTTTTATTATCATTGCAGAAGTAGATCATATATAGAGCAATTGAAATACGTGCAAAGATTTTCTACTGTGGGAGGACTTCCTCCTAACGATGAAGACACTCCCAATTCAGAAGTAGGAGATATATATTTCTCACCCTTCTCGACAATCTACTGGTTCTCTACCAATTCCACTTCTTTGTAAATTCTTTGTTGACCAAGTATGATGTAATAAAATGTGCAAGATCCCAATGGAATTCCAAGATACAAATTCACCTTCAATAATGTCTTGACTGCTATATTTTTCATATGGGTTTGTTCTTATTTTGTCGATGCTATATAAAGTCCTTTGGGATCAAATTTCAGTTGGAACTTTAATTTCCCAACATAGCATGAGATCGACTAGAGTCGTCTACACTTTTCTTCAGAAACTAGAATTATGATTTTTAAATATAGTTTTTCTTTCTATTTGTTGTTTGCATGGAGCTGTATTATAAGGTTTGTTGTTGTGTCCAAGACCTTTATATCTAGAGACATTTTGTAATGAATTCTTTATTTCTAATCATTTTGATCAGTTGATCAGGAAAGTTTTGTAATCTCATTTGAATGAATAGAAATGTTTATCTACCACTAAGCAATTTCTATATATCATTCTAATTTCTTCAACCTAAGCATTGTGCAAGTGATATAATGAATGGTACTAACCTATAGTCTATATGATCATTTCAATATAATATAAAATTTTTCAACTTGGTTCAATGTAATATAAAAGTTTTCAACTTGGTTCAATGTAATATAAAATTTTTCAACTTGGTTCAATGTATGAGTGTATGGACATTAGAATTGATAAATACTTTTGGAAGAGTTGTCAATTGTTGGGGTCATGTTTTTGTAGGTCAAATCCTCTTATGGACTAGCTCCATGATATTGGGAAAAATATTAAAAGGTACGAGTGTCAAGCTTGCAAACGGCCTATGGTTTTGATTCCTTTTATCTATTAGAAACTAAAGTGAAAACTAATAATTCCTTTTATCTCATCAAATACAAAGACATAATAACATATCCTACAATTGTGTATCGATTTGGCTCAATATGTTTAGTGGGAAAAAGACAAGACTTGAGAATCTGGATAGAAAAATTTAATTTGATTTTTTAGGTCAATCAAACCAATGTGTCTTGATATTGATCTAGGGTAGGAAAGTGAAGATATCAAGATGACATGTCCTGAATCAAATGTATAAATATTTATGAGAGCATTACAATAATAAATAGCTAATAATGTTGGGTGCTATAGGTTGGAGAACCTGAGACAGAGGTTAAAAGTTTGGTGGAGTGCCTTTTTGGAAATGAATTGTTATTGTGGCTTGAGTCCATTTTGGAGTGGGCTTATCTTGGCTAGGATTCTAACTACAGGGAGTGCTTCGACGATGAAGTTGAAGGGATGATGTTTGGCAAGGTTCCTTTTCTGCGCTGGTGGGGAAAGGTGGATAAAAGGGATTACTATGATGATATTGGGTAGAAGCTTGAGGTGTTGAAGACTTCTTTGAACCGTGCAGAAGCTAAGGTTGGTCTCTGTGAGCGGAGTGTGTATGTTGATGTGTTGAGATGAAAAGGGGACGTCACAGAGGGCGGGTGAACACCCCGGTCTAATTAGTGTTGCTGGCTCTAGTTTTTTGAAGCTTATGCTTTTGTTTGTGTGGCGGCCAGCTGGTGGTTTTTGTTGGCATTCCCTCTAGTTTCTTTTGGTTGACACCCGGGCTTGTTCTTGCTTTTTCGAATGATGGGTGATGCTATTCGGCTTTGGGTAATGGTTTTTTTGTGGTTTTGGCTCGAATGTGGCTAGATGAAGCCTTTTATCGATGACTCATTTTGGGGTTTCTGGCTCAGTGGTTTTAGTCTCCCAGTTTGGTGGATGGTGTTTTGGCTATGGGGTCTACTAGTCTTCTAGGTTTTTGTAATTATCCTTGTATGGACTCATTGATGTTATGAAACTTGTGTAATATTTTCTTGATTAATAAAATTATTATGTTAGAGATAAAAAAAAAGCTAATAATGATAAATAAATGAGAATGTGTGCAACTCATGATAAAGTAAAGTCAAATATATGAAAGAGATGTAAATGGATATAAAATAAGATTAGATAAAGAGGATGTAATGAACTAAAATTAACACAAGAGTATTTACTATATGGATGCATAATATATATCATGAATTGAATGAATCTAGTTACACAACAAGAATATAACTTGTTTACCAATATTCACATTTGCAGTGACCAGAGTTGCAGTGAGTGGGAGAGTTGAGAGTGGAGGTGTTAGAGTTTTAGGGGATGCTAGAGATGTAGGGGCAATGGTGATTATGATCTATATGGAAAGGTTTCTTTTTTGGAAACTCTCCTTGGCCTACTAGTTGTGGTTGGGGAGATCAAAATTTACCCTATTTGGTCTCTAGCTACGCTTCTTTGGTGGCTCTCCTAGGGTTTATTTTCTCACGGCTAGCCCTAGCATTTGAGGTCCTTTTTGAGCCTTTATTATGTTGCATAGATCTCTTTGGCTCTATTTCCAAGACTCTCTACCTAGATATGTGGTTTCTTGGAGAGCTTTTCTATTATTTTGGTGTCTTGGGTGTTCTCTGGTGCATCATTTTTATGGGTGAGTGTTGGGCAATGGGTGGTGTTGGGGTTTCCTCCCTACTTGAGATTAGTTTGAGTGGTGTTTTTTTCTAGAAGGATTGAGTTCTTTCCCTTGCTTCTTTTTGTATTTTTCCATGCTTTTCAATATTGTTCTCTTCTTCATTTTGGTTTCTTGGTCAGTGAGCTTTGTGTTTTCCATTTTTTGTCTTTTGGGGGCTAGGGTTTCATCCATGGAGATTTCCTTTAGTGGTGGGAGTTTGAGGATTCATGTGGATGTGCATTGTGTTGTTAAAGATGACATTACGTTTGGAGATGGGTTTATTCTTATAGTCATGGGAAAGTTTTGGAGGAGTTTTTAGGGTCGATTACCCTGCAGGGTATTAACAAGAGTGAGCTTTGTCTCCTTTTTGCCTACTGCTATGGTGTTCACTAGCTTCTCTTGGTTTGATTTTAGAGGTGTAATTTCCAAGGGTTTTGAGGCTATGTGAGTTTTGGAGGTTGATGGTTGGGTAGTTCTTTCTTATGGGAACTCTATGTTTTTCCCTTTACTCCCTTTTTCTCATGTGGGTCTTATTAAGGTGGTTCCAATTAGATATCGCTTTTCTGATATTAGTCTTATTGAGGTGGTCCTTGCTACAATAGTTATTAATTATTTTTACCATATTTTTTAGGCACTTTGTTGTCCCTCTCCTTCCTATGAACTCACTTGTTCGTAGTGGTTTCTCTCAGGTTAAAGGTTGTAGGATTTCTAGGTTCCTTCCAAAACCATTTATTTTTGAGGTCTTTGTGGTCCCTTTCCTTGTATGAGACTATTTTTGTTCAAGGTGGTCCTACTAGTATAAGGTTTCCAGAAGCCTTCCAAAACTCATTGTTAGTTTTCAATTTCCTTGGTTGCATTATGTCCAATAAAAAGGTTTTTGTTTGGAAGATGGTTCGAGGTTCCTTCCTAAAACCCCATGTTTTGAGCATACAAATCTTTTTGTGGAGTTGGGTGTAATATTCCCAAAATAATTAAATGACTTAATCAAATTAATTGATTAAAGTGGTCCCAAATTTAATAATATCCTAAAAACCACTTTATTAATGAATTGAATTATAAAAGAAAGAACCTCTCCTTCAAGCTTATGACACTCAACAGTTATCGTATCCAAGTCATATTTTGTCACTTCCATTATCTTCTTAGTTTCCTCAATCTCTATTTTCATATTTAAGACTATGTTATCTGAATCATTAGAAATGTCTCTTAATAGAGAATTATTCTCTACACTCTTTAAAAAAAATCAAGTTCATACTCAAAATTTCTACACATTTTTTCTTTTTAGTTCGAGTTGACTCCCTTTTCTTTCTTCAATTTGAACCTTTAGTTTCTTGGTTTCTATTTTAATGTTTCTAATCACATCTAGAGAAGAAACACACTCTGCTTCAAAATAAACTACTCATTTAGGGTTACTAACACACTCTTGTATATTTGATTTATTCAAATTTACCATGAATTCATCCAGTTCTATATTAGACATATTTTCTTCTAGAACTTGTGATTTATCATTTTTACTCCTATTGCTCTTTCCCATTGTAAGTAATCCACAAGCATGAATCTCATAAGTTATTTAAATTTATATACAAGGGTTTGGGTCTGATACCAATTGTTGGACTATGATACCATTGAGAGAGTGGGAGGTTAATAAATGGTATATGAAATCAAAATGACCTTGACTTCAATTTATACAACTTTATAAAGTGAACGTTTTAGATAATTTAGTTATCAAGTATATGTGAGAGTATCTAACATGAATGAACATAAAGACCACAAATTGATCATAGAGGCTGTGAAAATTATAGAAACCCAAATGCTGAATTATTCACAAGATTGAAAATCGTAACTTGCAAACCATATTGATCACAAATAATAAGAACACATAATTTTTTCATGAGTGGATCAAAAACCACTCTAGGGGAAGAAAAATCACTCTTGAAGAAAAATCACATGTAGATGGAATCCATAAATCACTATAATATATTAATAGATTTCATAATATATATATATATCTCTTAATTTGTTGTTGATTTTTCGACCACCAAAGATTGTACATTTGATGAAAATGCTATACTCTCGATGAAATTTTTGACCATCAGTCGTCGATAGTTCGATAATAATTTCGACTGCACTTCGTTAAGTTCAATTGCAATGCTATACAGTCGACGTGTTTCATCAATCGATTTTCAAACCATATGTGGTAAAAAATGCGACCAACATTGGTCAAAAAAGATGAAAGATATGTCGGGCATTCTTGCAGATTGAACTGATGATTTTGACATCAGATCAGTCAAAAATTTGACAACTATAAAGGTCGAATATGCGACAAACATATATTGTGTCGAATAATCGACACATAAATTTTGACAACAATAATGGTTGTTTGGTCAACCAATTTGCATCAAAAAATTGACTAATCATTGTCAAAATTCAAGCTAAAATTTACTAGTGCCCAAAGTGCATGACCTCCTCAACTAATTGTGTGTTGGGAAGGTTATTTAAGTGTGCATGAAGGTTTTCAATGGTGGTTGGTATGTTCTCCTCAGCATTTTTACTAATGAAAACCGATACAAGTGCTTGACTGCGGTGTCACATCATGAGATTAAAGATAAAATATCGAAACCTTGGATGCCTTCCAAATCTTTCTTCATGGAATCTCGTCAAGTGTAATGCATACTAATGGATTTTTACTTCTTTTAGGCATGACTGCATATGTTGTGCAGTTCCATTAGGGAACAAAGCTGGAAATGCCATATCAAGCAACCCTTCAGTATTGTATTCATTTGCAAAGTGACCATACTTCTTGTAGTAATAACAATGAACATTTAATTTTTCATACCTTTGTGATGTTTGATTGTTATTGTATCTTCTTTAGTTATAAATTTGATTTTTTCTTCCTCGATCTAGACTCCTCTCTTTTCTTTGGTAATTATTTTTCCTCTTCCTCTAAATCTTAGTTTTCCTCTTCCTCTACCTCTTCCAAATGCCATATGTGTCTAGAAGACATACATTCTCCAAAGTTGTGTCATTATTCTTATTTATCCTAGATTCATGTGCAATTGAAATGATCCAAACAAATCATCTGAAGAAGACTTTGATAGATCTTTAGTTTCCTCAATTGTAGCCACAACTATATCAAACTTACTTCGCAAGCTCCTTAAGATCTTTTCTATGACCTTTTGATCAGATAAATCTTCACCATTTAATCTAATTTGATTAACTATATTTATAACATTAGCTGAAAATTGATCTATTGATTCTGATTCTTGTGTTTTCCTTGATATGTGTTTTCCAAAATTTCCCAAGCTTGTTTAGCTGAAGTTACATTTCTAATTCTTTGAAAAATCGATTCTTCAATACCTGTTTGTATGAACGTTATGGCTTTCCCATCTCTTTCTCTATTTTTCTGTAGTTCATTTTTCTGACTATCATTTAGAGTAGATTCATCATCTAGGTCTACAAAACCTTTCTCTACAATGTCCGTCAGCCCTTAAGACTTAAACAAAGTTTTCATTTTAATTGCCAAGTATCATAATTTTTACCCATAAGAAATGAAATTTGGGGCTATAAAATACTTGATGCCATATGCAACTTCAGGTTATTCTGATAACGACCACCTTGATTCTAACTCCAAGGCTGCGGCCTACCTCACTCTACAATTCCCTTTGACTGATCAACGTTCTTCTACTTCTGCCTCCTATCAAAACTGCTGCAGTGACTGGGTTCCTTGCAGGCCTTAACCAATGGATTTATGATCCCCAACTTTTTTCAGTCTTCACAAATCGCAATCTGCAGGTGGCTTGGACAAATTCACATCTTGATTCCAACTTTCTCATACCCAAGTATAGTAGAAACGCTCATTTATGAGAGGAATTTGTTTATGGCCTCAAGATTGTTTGAAGTTGCAAAGGATTGCAAATCAGTCGTAGCAGTTATGAGACGTCTCCATGTTGCTGGTATTCAAAAAAAATTGGAAGAAATCCATTGCAATAGAATCTTTAATGGAAGTTAAGGCTGCTAAATCAGATACATTATTATTGTTATGCAGAAGTTTTCATACTAAGCCTTGAATACTGACCAAAAAAAAAAGATTAAGCATATATTGTTATGCAGGTGACTTGGACAAATGCAGCGACATGGCAAATTCACATCTTGATTCCAATTTTCTCAGTTGCAAACTCTTTTCACCAGTTGCAAACTTGGAATTTCTACGCTCAAACCCAAGCTCTTGCAAGAACAACTGCTCAAATAAGTGTCCTGCTCTGATACCACGTGTAGATAATGAACACAAACAATAATGTTGCTGTGCAAAGAACTAAACTTCATTGCTTGCCAAAAACAATTTACACGAGCCTTTTATATAGAGGCCGTCTTTGAAAGTATCCAGAATGTATTGCAGCTAAAAACAGGTGTTTGCAGAATGGTTTGCAGGTCGCTGACAGCAACATCTAGATTACGGTGGGAAGTTTCCAAAAAACAGACAAGACAATAAGCGAAACCAAAAAGATTTTACCGCCTGAAGTTATTTTCCCCAATTTCTTTTCTTACTTGGTTGTCATTTTTCACTGGAGCTTCTGGAAAACGTATAGCCTGTGTCGCAGAGGACTGGGCTTCCTTCGCCTGATAAGAATAAGTCAGTTGCGTATCCATTTTAATATTTAAGACACATAAATTGTGTTAGGATATGAAGTCTAACGGTTACAAGACCTTTCTCATTCTTGATTCTTTATTAAAAGCTGTATATGTGTATAAGTAGATGTGTGCACATTATAAATGTATTGTATTGGTTAAAACATTAATCAGAGAATTCCCTGATTTAAGACTGAATGTAGGCTAATCTGCCGAACTACTATAATTTGCTGTGTTATATGTTTTCTATTTTTCTATGACTGTTTAGATATGTTTATTAAGTTTATCTGCTCCATTAAAACTTACAAATTAATTGATTAAATCACACAATTTTTACTTTACATTTAAATACAAAGAGTTTTTAGAGTGTCATAATAAGTCAGTTGTCTATCCATCTTGACTGTGTAATACAGATTCTTTAAAAAATGTTTTCGAAAAAATCGTCTGCTAATACAACCGACATAATCACGAAAAGTTCCAAACAAATGCCTTATTTTATACCAAATTTATAATTCAGAATAGGCGGCTCACCTTATTTGCATGCCATAAATAACTCTCTCTCAATCTGAAATGAATAAGAACATCCGCCGTCTGTATCGGTGTAGTGTAGATTTACACCATTCTGTCTCAACGCGTTTCCATTACTGTTTGAGTTTAACGAGTCTGACAAAATGTTCTCCGGACATTTATTATAATTTAAAAAATTAGTTTTTAAAAGGATAAACCATTCACAGAAGCTTTCCGAAGTTTTTGATTAAATCAGAGAATGGGTACTATTTTGGAGAATGTGATAACTTGGCGAGAAAGAGTCAGCATGGGATCCAATGACGTTGTTTACGATCGAAATGCCTAATATATATTCGTTCGCCTTTGTTTGGTTGAAAACAATCTCAATTTTCCAGAAAAAAGAAGAGCAAAGAGCTATCCTATGGCTTCATTAATAAGCAGGAACCTTTTGCATGTAATCTCATTTATCCTAATGCAATTGGCAACGTGCCTTTTCTTTCAACATGCCGCTGGAGCAACATTTCAGCTTACAAAAACTTTAATTCAGCTTCCTTTTGGAAACTCGTAAGAAATAATCTGAATCTATGTTTTTAACTTGAAGAGTTTTAATTTGTGCTGTGTTTGCATGAAAAACTATGGAATCTGACTTAGGAAAGCCTATCTAAGCTCTTTTGTTGGTCCAGATCAGTCAGTTTATCTCGTGAATTCACGCCCATGTTTTAATTGCAGAGTGTTTCTGAAAGTGAATGCAGGTGGAGTCCAGATTTACCAATGTGAGAAGAGCTCAAATGGGTCTGGAATGATGAAGTATACCCAGGTTGGAGCAACTGCAAAACTTTATTCTCCTTATGGTAATGAGAAATCTGTACCAGTGGGCTACCATTACTACCTTAATCATCTTCTGGCTCAAGGAGCTCAACCAACATTTTCATTCAGCATGGTGGAAGGAGATCCTGTGTCTGCCATACCCGAGTCAACTGTTACAGGTATTGTATATGTAAATAAACTTTTCTCATTTGAATATTAAAAGTTCTAATTATTATTTTTAAGAGGTAAATACCAACCATATTAAATATTTTATATTAAACTTGGTTTCTTTGTGATATATTATTGTTCACTTTATTGGGTTTCATTCTCCACTCAAAACTTGATATATATATTTGATTAAAAACAATAACAATACATTTTATTTAGAAAAAAAATGGTAAATAATTGTATCTTCATTGTCATAGATTTGCATTTGAGTGTTCAATTATTTGATAGTTAAAAGTAATCTTCAAATTCTTTAGTAGATAAAAAATGTGATACAACAAACTCTCACAGCCAATTCTAAAACCATTTCAATCATCCTCGCCATCTTTAGAAAACCTCATGCTTATTAATATATGACTTGTACTTATTATTGTGGTTTACAGTTAACACAATCGGTACAGAAAAGAGCAAGAGTGAAGATGACATTGATGATTTGCTGCTCAAGGCAGTTAGTCATAGCGGGTATGGGCATGCAAGTGAGGTATCATATGTTCAACGCATGCATTCCAAGGGTGGAGTTCCCCCAACTATTTGTGAAGAAGATGGAAAAGAGATTCAAGTTTTATACAATGCACAATATTTATTTTGGTCTTAGGATAGATCCCCTGATACAACAGCCATTCCTTCTGAAATAATTATTCAATCAAACAATTCAATCCCTCTTTTGGGGTTGTATGGAGAAGGAAATCAACACTACAGATTTAATGGTTCTTCCTGGATCAATTTCAATCTATCAGCTTTGCTGTATACTTCACTGGGACAACAAGTAAGGGAAGACACTATTTTCTTTCACATGTTGATGAGAAAGGAGGACAACCCTCATGGGAATTGTCAATGCCTTGTGCTCTTGGGAAAGTTATTGTGACTTGCAAGTTATTGAGTGAAGTTACAGTAGATAAAGACAGTATCACTTGGACGAAACTGGAGGCCACTAGTTATGTTGCTAATGCTCCTTACATGTAAGTAAATGATTCATATTCTTCTTCTTCTACTATTATTATTATTATTACTGTTGTTGTACTCATGGGTTTTTCTATTTTTATTATCATGTTGCAGAAGTAGATCATATATAGAGCAATTGAAATACGTGCAGAGAGTTTCCACTGTGGGAGGACTTCCTCCTAAAGATGAAGACACTTCGAATCCAAAAGCAGGAGATATATATATCTCACCCTTCTCAACAATCTACCAGTTCTCTACCAATTCCACTTCTTTGCAAATGGTCTAATTGACCAAGTATGATATAATAAAATGTGCAAGATCCCAATGGAAGTCCAGGATACAAATTCACCTTCAATAATGTCTTGACTGCTATATTTTTCAGATGGGTTTGTTCTTATTGTGTCGATGCTATTTAAAGTCCTTTGGGATCAAATTTCAGTTGGAACTTTAATTTCCTAACATAGCATGAGATCGGCTAGAGTCATCTATAGTTTTCTTCATGAACTTGAATTATGATTTTTAAATATAGTTTTTCTTTCTATCTGTTGTTTGCATGGAGTTGTATTATAATGTTTGTTGTTGTGTCCAAGACCTTTATATCTAGAGACATTTTGTAATGAATTCTTTATTTCTGATCAGTTGATTAGGAAAGTTTTGTAATTTCATTTAAGTGAATAGAAATTTTTATCTACTGCTGAGCAATTTCTGTATATCGTTCTAATTTCTTGAACCTATGCATTGGGCAAGTGATTGAACGAATGGTATTGACCTATATTCTATATGATAATTTTAATATAATGTAAAATTTTGCAACTTGATTCAATGTAGTGTATGGACATTAGAATAGATACATACTTTTGGAGAAGAGTTGTCAATTGTTGGGGTCATGTTCTTTTAGGTAAAATCCTATTATGGACTAACTCCATGATATTGGGAAAAATATTAAAAGGTAGCATTGTCAAGCTTGCAAATGGCCTATGGTTTTGATTCCTTTTGGGTTAAAACACAATAGTGTGTCCCACTTTTTGGGATGAAGAAAAATCGGCTTTCTACAAAAAAAACAAAACAAATTTAAAGCCTTCACTCAAAGGGGGTACTACGGGCGAAGGGGAAGATCCACTTCACGCGAAGTACCCTACGTAGGGTACTTCGCACAAAGTGGGGTCTTCGTGTGAAGCCCCTTTTGGCTGAATTTCTTTATAAATTTTTGGCATTCCTTTTTTATTTTCATTGTTTACTGTTTAGATTTTGTGGACGCAGGGCTTAGAGTGAGACAGTGATATCTAGTACGACATCAACACCTCCCGAGATTTTTTGACCTCTTCAGATTGTTAGTAGTATCAGATACACACATTTTTCTCATTTTTTATTGTAAATTATATGTTTTATATTTATTTTAGTTAGTTATTTGTTTTAAATAATTTTTAGTTTGTAAAAATGTTAGAAAATCATAGTTAAATATTAGAATATGTTAGAAAATGATAGTAGGATATATACACAAAGATGGGGGACCAAAAAGGTGCCACTTTGCTTTTTGCTCCCCCATCGACCATAGTGTGTACGTACTAAAGCGCGTGCGCCCTATAGGGCACATGCGCTATGGCTTGGGTTGCCCAAGCCTTAGGCTTGGGAAATCTAAAGCATAGCGCATGCGTCTTATAGGGTGCATGTGCTTTGTAAAATACTAAAAAGTGTTTTTACAAAGCGCGTGCACCCTATAGCACGCACGTGCTTTGTAAAACACTAAAAAGTATTTTTACAAAGCGCATGTGCCCTATAGCGTGCATGCACTTTGTAAAACACTAAAAAGTATTTTTACGAAGCACATGCACTCTATAGAGCACACACACTTTGTAAAAACACTTTATAGTCTTTGCTACATTTGGGAAAGCTCATTTTGCTTTCCACAAACCCACATTTGCAGAAAAAAAGAGCTTCCCAAGCGCGCACGCAAAATTGTTGTGCTTGTTGAATCCATTTTTTCATTCATTCATCCATCAATTTTTATACAAAATATCTCTATGATGTCGTCAAGCTCGATCCAGAAGCCGAGGTCAGTGTTTTTACCGCCCATGCCTCTTATTTGTATTGAAATTTCAATTTTGTTAAAATTTTTTTTCTTAGATTTTATGTGTAATTAAGATTTTAAAATCTAGTTTTTTAAATTGCTAGGAAGAAATAATCTCCCTCAACCAAACCCTCTGTCTCCTCATGAAGAAATGAATGAAGAAACACATGAAGAAAATAACCAAGAAAATGAACCTCACTTGCCTCCACCAATCAAGAAACCTCCTCCTAGAACACAAGAAAATTTGATCAACCAAATTGAAAGAGGGAAAAAAGAATTAGAATCTTTAATTAGGAGGTTAAAAGATTCTATTGGTACAAATCCTAGAAGGGAAAGACTTGCAAAATCATTGGAAGTAATCTTGACCCACGTAGGCTCGGTTAGTGGGAAAATTAATTTATGGCAAGATAAAAGAGAAGAACAAAAACAATATTATGCAAATAAATTATCTTATGCGGACATAAAAAAAAAAAAAATCACAAAAGATGACATTTGCAAACTATTTAAAAAATTAGGGGACAGAGATACTCTTAGAACTACAACAAGGAGGTTCCCAATTCATTGGTGCTTAAATAAAGACATTAAAAATAACTTTTGGGAGAGATGGTGGATGGTCTTTGATTCCTTTCCTTGTAACAATCATGAGTTTCCTATATATTTCTTGAGGAAACTCTATTGCGAGTTTGTACTCAAGGAGGTGCCAAATTATTTTGACTATCTAAATTCTCAGGGTAGAGGAGGGGGGTCATCATTTGATAGAGCGAGGGCACATCGGGACCCTAACACACCTAGGGTTCCTATTGGCAAGCCACAGGTGGATCATGTTAGTATTCCTTCCATTGTGAAGGAACATGTAGAGGAGGACACACTAGGCTTGACTAGTGCTCTAACAAAGACTCTCATTTAGTGTGCCACTCCTTTAGTTGAGGGTGATCATTTTCAATCTTTGAGGGGGCATATTTATTGGTCATGTGGATCTTTGTGCACGTATGGTACTGCTGAGTGAGAGGATGAAGATTCTGGACTGATGACTGATGATTTTCTAAATATGGCATTTGGCATTGACACACAGGTAAATATTTCCAAGTTCATTAAATTGCTTTGATC
This sequence comes from Chamaecyparis obtusa, assembly GCA_027943335.1. Taxonomy (NCBI): domain Eukaryota; kingdom Viridiplantae; phylum Streptophyta; class Pinopsida; order Cupressales; family Cupressaceae; genus Chamaecyparis; species Chamaecyparis obtusa. The sequence goes on along the minus strand of BSBK01006117.1, from coordinate 301,007 downwards.
ATATTTTATTTATAAAAGAATAACTAATTAATGTAGTATCTATTGATTATGATCAAATTTTAGGGCAAGAGTGTCGGTGGCAGTGGCAGTGGCAATGATCCTCCTATCCCCTTCTACACATCATCATCAATTCTACAAGTATATATCGAATACAATATTTTATTTAATATATTTGATTGTTATGTAATTATATGAATAATTGTATCATAACTTATTGTGCATGTGCATTAGACGTTCACTAGTGGACCATTGACATTCACAATAGACAACAAAGGGCATCGTTCCACTTTTCTTGAGGTATCTTTATTTACATGTTAATTTGATTTACTTGATTATATTTAATTAATAAATGAATGAATAACTAAATTAATAGACAAATTATGATCAAAATCTAGAGGCATGATGATCACATTCTTTCACCTGGCTTTGTGATGTCATCATTGAGTCCACAGATATATATGTAATAATGCATTATAATTAACATGTTAGTAGTACATTCTTATATGAATGGTTATCTTATAATTTTCCATGTACACGTGCACTAGTTGAATGTTGGAGCTTCAACATCGACACCGCACACCAAAGGATGCGGTGGAACCTTCACGGAGGTATCATTTACTCATTAGTCCTAGGTTGTAAAAAATATATGTAATCTTGATAACTGCATAATACTTTTTTTTGTTTCATTTTCAGTTATTGACATCAGAGACTCCTCCTTCTGTTCGTGATACTTTGGATCATGGAGTAGCTACAATAGTAGCTATTTCTCAAGCATTGACTGAGGTATGAAAGAGATCACTTTATTTTAATTGTTATTTTAATAGTTTGTATTGAATTTTATAATGATATTCATTAATGTATTTTAATTATTATTTTTGATCATTGTTGTAGGGACTTATTACTCCAAATTGTTAGCATGTGCCTTCGGTGGATGTACATAGTGACTATTTGCTAGCGGTAAGAGAATATTCTATTTTATGTCATTGTATAATTCAATTTTGATGTATATTATTTATTGATGCTTAAATTTTTTTTATTAGCTTGAGCTACAGAAGAGTCTAGATAGGAGGACGAGTGAGCGCACTCAGAAGATTACAACATCCACTGCATTTCCATCGACACGACAATCAAAGATAGCTCAGGATTTTTTTTCTTTCCTTGATGAGAAAGGCCTAGATTAGGGATATAGATTGTATGCCTATATGGCATTAGTGGACATATTTTTTGTATATTGTATAAATGATACGTTGTACATCCATTTGGCTTTGAGGAAGCTGGTTTAACTGTATTGAATATATTCAACGTATGACATTATTGGACATATATATTTGGCTTCATGCCCTACGAATATTTTTTTTTTATGTTTTAGGTATGCAATTCATGTGTTTGGTGTATTGATGTATACTAATTTATGTTTAAGTAGATGTCTTATGATTTGTAAATTTCCCATGCCTTATAGTTATGCTTGTATGTTTACCGATGTATATTGTTACTGTCACCCTAAGGAGACTAACTTGAAAACATTCACTATCACCCTAAGGAGACTAACATTCTTTGTTACTATAAACTTTGACAACATTCACTATCACCCTAAGGAGACTAACATTCCTTGTTACTGTAAACTTCAACAACATTCACTATCACCCTAAGGAGACTAACTCAACTCGAGGATTCTACAAACAACTTGGAATCCACTCAAGAAATTAACCTCACTAAAGGATCTAGTTGAGTTCTCTGACTTTTTAAGTCACTCCCACAACCATACTACTCAAATTCACTTCCTTGTTTCCTTGTTCCAATACCTTCTAGCATCAACTCTATCCTAGGCCACCTAGTGCACCTAGTGCCTCCACCATGCCAAAACTAAAACTAGACCTCTCACCTTGTTCCCAAAACCAAAAATCATCTTATCATGGTCTATTTACCATGTTTCAACTTCCCATTCACTCCCATCAACTCAACTTCAACCATTTCTCTTCTATAGCCTTTCTAGGCTTGTCCAGTAGCCCTTCACACCCTGAAATCATAAATTTACTCATAAAATCCCCAAACAGTCTAGCAAGATATTTACATTTTCAAATACCCTTTTCAAAGTTATTAAACTCCTAACAACCTCATGTTTCTACCATTTGACTAGTGAAGACTTTCTCCACCCTCTAGTTCTCCACCTAGGCCTAATTAGCTCTTGCTCAAAGAAGCAACTCTTATCCCCGCTTATCTCAAGGAATCAAAGGCTTGAAAAAATCTTCCTAGACCTTCCAAAACATAAGATTTTCAAACTCTTAAAGTCCCACCATTCATCAAACTCCCAAATCAATAAACCCTTGTTTCTAGGGTTAATAACCTAGGGTTTTAGGGAAACTACCCTTACCTGCAACTCACAACCACACTAAAGGTTCTAACACCTTCCCCTACATCCACATAGACCATTTAAACCATCCCTTACCCACTCCATTCATCTGGCATCTTCCAGGCATGACTGGTGCTTATCAAATACATCCTTCGCTGTATGTGTTCACCAAGCCTGTCATTGTTCCTTCTCACCACCTTTTCTCCTTCCCTGCACTTAAAGTCATATGAAATGCATGAAATATATACAAGGCATCTCCCACCAATCTATAATTAACATAGGGGTGGGAGTGCCCTTACATTTTAGGGAATTTCAACACTTAGGTGCTGACTGTACCCCTGTACTAGTTACTGTCAATACACTAGTTAAATCCTTGGTGTTGTCAGTGATGAAGTTAATGAAAAGATATCATAGCCAAGTCAAAAAAAATGAAAATAAACATTCCTAAATCAAACTAAACAAGGATCAAATTCAAATCAACTATAACAGTTCACTGTTGTTGACTATACCCATAGGCCAGTGGAATACCAATGTGTAGAGAAATTTTGATTTTATTGATTCAAGCTAATACAAACTCGATCCATTTCAGATCAACAACATTCTCGCACTGTCCACTCACATGGATCCCTTTCAAATAGAATCTAATCTTCCAAAAGATTGAATAGAACCTACAAACTAACCACTAACTATCCCCTAACTGACTGATTGTTAATGACAAACACTAGAGTTAGTTGTCAAGTTGACAACAAAAGTTGTCAACTCTGTTAGGCCATTTTTCTGTCATAGAAAAATCCTTTGAAAATGGCCTCCTCCCTGCAAATGTTTCATGGTTTGTGTCTTGCCCTGTGTTCCTTGTGTTATCACCAAGCTCTGGTCCAATTTGCACTTGCTGAATCATAAAATCCAAAAAGTTATTCAAATTTCAAGGTCTGCAGGAAATTGTCAAAATCTGCCACAGTGTCGAAAACCCACAGTGTTTTCAAAAATCCATTATGTTTTTGATCTTTTATCGATAACCTACATTTTTTTCAACCCTTTGTCTTCTAGCTTTGTGTGCTTATCTGTTGACGTGTCAGAAACTTTGTGTGTTTTTGATCCTCTTTCATCGAAAACATTGTGTGTTTTTGACCTCGCACTAGTTCCCTATTTGCTGGCATTCCCTCAATTGCACAAGTCCAACATGGATGGTGGGTCCAGGCTCTTCTTGATTGGCTGTCGCATGGCCGCATGTCAGAATTTTTTGACATGCGATCATGCGACCGCTTGCCACCTAGCTGTGCGGGTCCCAGTTTCTGTTTAGCTGCCTGGCGGTTTACTTTGCTTTAGTGCACAAGTGCGATGTGTGGTGGGACCTGGTTTTTGGATTGGGCAGAGGGTCCTAACATGTCGGAGCATCAACGGTTGTCATTAAAGTGTGAAGGATTTGTCAAGGCTATGCGCTTTTGCGACAACTGTCCGATCCTTCGAAAGGGTAAGGCTTCTTTGGCAATGGTCCCGAAGATGATGATGTGGTAGCCTATGATTGGCTATCACATGATCGCATAGCCTAGTTTTTGGCTATGCGATCATGTGACCACTTGCCACATGTCCTTGGGGCTCATTGGCGAAAAGGGGTGTGGTCCCGATGGTCGATGGTTTCTGAGGTGGATCTTGTCAGCGGGGCCTGCAGGGTGGATTTTCAATCAATGGGCGGGGGATGATCTCAAGGAATATTCCCATCCCTTCAGATCATGCCCCATCTGTTGATCTGGCATCTTCTCTGTGCGATGTGAGTGGGACCGTATGCCATGTGGTGCTAGATGCTAAGTTTTTATTGGTCAATGTGGATGTGCTCAGAAGTGGGGCCATTGTCAGAAGGGTCTATGACAAGGATAGATCTAACAATCGGCGTAAGTTCTCATGTGATTTGTTAGAGCCATGAGATCTTACGCCAGCCATTCATTTCAAAGGCTTATGGTAAGTGGGTCCTGTGCCAGTGATTGGGTGTGGATCGATGAATGGTTTAGTGACATGTGGCATCTGGCGGGCCCAAGTGCAGTCTAGTGTTTGGCGGAGTGGATAAAGAAGTTAGTGGTGCTGATAAAGTTTCATGTGGTCACGCATTCATGAAAAGATAAGAGGATTTGCTAGTTTGTTTGGCGATTGCACGAATAGTAGTCGGGAAGTTGCTAAGTGTTTAGTGAAGGCACAAAATGTTTAGCGAATTGGCGAAGGTCCTTTGTCACCAATTCGCTAAGTCTAGTGGGGCCACTTTTAGAGGAAAATCATAAAGCCATGAAGGAGGTTTGATCGGACGGCTGTGTTTTAAAGCTGGTCTTAGTTTGAATGTGGGCCGTCGTTCTCTACAGGTGCCAAGGATTTAGCCGTTGTGGTTCAAATTCAAATTTTTCTGAGAGCCTCCAGCGACCAGAAAGTACTAAGATTTATTGAATTCATTGCAGAGTAGACCTTGTTTGGTGAGATATGACTGGTTTGCTATTTGTGGTGTGGTCCAGGGTGCTATTGGATTGTTTGCAGAGCTTGTACCATTCTGGTTGTGTGCTCAAGGCTTGTTGCAGGGTGTCCTTTTGAGCTCGATTTTGTGATCCCCTGTACTTGCAGAGAAGAATTTCATGATTGTAGATCAGTTCTGGTTTCCTTCTTTCCTGGTTGGATGTGTTTCCCACCCCTGTAATAACTTTTTAGACCATTTCCAACAGGTTGGGTGGTTGAAACCCTAACCCTAGTCATCCATAGTTTTTTACAGATTTCAAGATGACTAGGGGGTATAAGTTGTAGAATTTTGGATTTTGCAAGGGTTCCAAAATTTTGTTGCTTTTTGGTCCCTAGTTTTTGACTTTAATATACTGATAGAGGTCTGATTTGGTGCCTTTTTATCATCTTGGTGTCATGCCAATTATATGCTGATCCTGATTGTGTTAAGAAAAACATTCTTGAATCCCAATCTTGTATCTTGTGTATGTCTTCTTGCTTGTCTCTGAGCTCATATATGTTAATATCACAAAGTGTGTTAATGTATGGTAAACAAAGAGTATTTTGAATTTATCTTTGAGTTCCTAACAAAGTTAGGATTAAAGCCTTCTAGGTGAATTCAGTGAGTTTGCAGCCAGGTATAGAATTTGATGTCCTTGTGCTTGAGGGAAAGGGGTAATAGGCAAAGTAGTTACCCTCATTTCCATTGTGTTTGACTTAAGGTATTTAGTTGAAGTATACAATTGGGTGACTCTTAGCCCTGGGATAAGGCACTGGTCCTTTCTTTTGAAGTCATGGTTAACAACCACACAAAAAAAAACATTATTTGATAAATCTTTAACAATCTTATATGAGATATAGTGGAATATTGTTTTAGACTTCTTTAGAGAAGTGAGTCAAGGGTACACCTACCTGAGCACTGAAGCTCAAAGTGTAGAAGGATCTTTTGATCCTTGTCAGTTGGTCCTCTTCCTTGTGGACTTTGGAGTGGTGATAGAGTCAAAGTTTTATTTAAATTATCCATCAAAGTGTAAATCTGCAAGTTGAAGATCAAAGGGAATAATCCACAACCAACAAAATAGTGACTCTACTAGGGAAGAAGTGAAAGACAGCAAGCTTCCTTGCTTGGCTGGATCATCCCAGGGTCCTGGTTGAAGTTACAGAGTCAAATGAACAAAATACATTTGTAATATTTTCTCATTAAGTGTTGAGTGGCGACTCCGAGTCTCTATTTGGTTAGTGTTTTATAACAAGTGTGATATATTTGTAGTCCTGACAAGCAGTTATCCTGTGAGGTTGTCTTGTGATTGTTGGTTTTGAAGAAGGTTCAAAGTTGAAGAGGTCCTCAGCTATTTTAGATTTGTCCTCTGCAAAAAGGTGGCAGCTCTACCAAAGTTTTAAAAATGGTTTGGAGGAGACTTTAGATCAATATTTTGCAGCATTCACAACATCTCTAGGTAATCTTATTTCATTAAGCAAGAACAATCCCTAATTAGGTGAACAAGTCATTGTTGAAAAGGGAAGTCAGTCTTGAAGGTTTGATCATATTTCTAGATAAAAGTTTTAGTTTTGTAATGAGTATCAGAAATATGTTGAGGTTTAATAAAGTCATTGGTTGCATGGGTTTGAACAAAAGTATTGTCATGAGAACAAGTTGTATTATGTTGTCAATACGTTAAATGGAGTTTCCAGCTTTGATAGATTGGGATGATGTTTCTAGGTTTGGGTGTTATCAGTCAAACCTTAGAAATGTTGATAGAGAAAGAGACATTTATCTAATAAGTCAAAGAATCCAACAAACTTGTACAAGGATTTTAAGATGTGCAATAGGGGAATGGAAAGAAGGGTCATCCCACTCATACTATAAGAAATTTCTTATAGCTTGTGATGAACTTCTTATGGGTATTGAGCTTCAAGATTTCCTGTATACTGAAATGTTTTTAGTGCTTAGTATGCCTGAATCAGTTGGTTGGACTGCCTCTATTAGAAATGTAGCACTAGAAAAAGCTAAGAAATGGATGGGTTCATTTAAGAATGATGAATCTTGTGATGCTGGTGCTGATGATGGAGCTTGTGATCATTAAGAAATAGAAAAGGAATCTATTGTTGATGGTAGTCCCTACTATGAATACTTTACACAAGATGTTGTGGGACAATATTTTTTACCCCCTGTCTCAGATGAGGATGATATATGCAACACTAGAAGAGAGAATGATGAAGGCAGTGATGCTGAGGTGCCTTCATATGAGTCAAATGCGACATGGGAAGAAGAAAGTAATAATGAAAGTGAAAGTTCATTTGGAAGTGAAGGTATGAATTCTTTCTCTAAATCTGAAGATGAAAATGCATCTCAATTTTTGCATTGTAAAAATCGGTTTGAATATGGTGATGATGATTGTGAATCTTCATATGGTTCTGATCTTTCTTCATATGCTAAGAGTCTCCATGAAAATAAAATGGGTAGTAAGTTTAAGGTGTTTACCAATGCCTTATATGATGAGGATTCTGATGATGATCAGCCCATTTTTTGTCACAATGATCAAAGAGGAATGTTACATGGAATTATCAATCCATTGTTTGAAGAGGACATGGAGGTTGCAGATTCAGGTGAACCAGATATAAATAATGGCATATTATCTTTCTGCTGTGAGAAATCAGAATATTTTTCTTCCATGAATGACAGAGTTTTAAATGATGATGTTGCATCTTATGAGTATGGTGATATGTGTGCTAGTGTGGACTCAATTTTTCAAGAGCCTAATGTTAGTGGTCCTTGTTTACATTCTAATGCTAAAAAATGTGGTAAGTCTGAAGGGGCTTTCTCAGATTTACAAATGACTAATAAGTCATCAGCTGAAAATACTTGTTCCCTTTTAGAAGATGCTGATGTAATTTGTGATCAACAAGATGTTCCCAACTTCATGCAATCAGATTTTTTTTTTGAGAGGTCCTACCTTAGTTTGCAAAGTGAAGAGATAGAACTGGTTTATTCCTTTTTGCAGACTAATGAGCAATTTGTAAATGTTTCCAGCCATGGGATTGAGAAACAGTGTTTTACTTTTCAGCAAGTCAGTGATAATGAAGAGTGTGATGTTTTAATGTCACAAAGTGATCAGTATTCATGGCAGTTTAGTGACAATATCTCCCCAGATGATGGTGAGTATAGTGATCATTTTATATATATATATATAATGTGCTGAATGTGGATCACAGTGTTTTTGGCAGGATGGATGAGAAATGTATTTTCAGCTTTCCTTTGCTAAGTGGAGATGAAAATTACTTGTTTGATAGAGGAAAGACCTAGTCAAAAGTTTTGGGGCCCTGAGCCTTTTGTGAATATTGTAAATTTCTGTATATAGGTTGCTTGCCCCTACCCTATTTTTCCCTGGTCTATCAGTTCTAGTCCTGTTGCTTGTCTTGGCCTGCTTGTTCCTTTCTCTCTGCAATTTTTTCCTGTGGGATGGTCTTCTTTAACCAGTGATTCTAAGTCCTTTCCATGCCTGCAAGAGACATGCATCCCCAACTAGAGCCACTGTTAGGCCATTTTTCTATCATAGAAAAATCCTTTGAAAATGGCCTCCTCCCTGCAAATGTTTCATGGTTTGTGTCCTGCCCTGTGTTCCTTGTGTTGTCACCAAGCTCTGGTCCAATTTGCACTTGCTGAATCATAAAATCCAAAAAGTTATTTGAATTTCAAGGTCTGTAGGAAATTGTCAAAATCTGCCATAGTGTCAAAAATCCACAGTGTTTTCAAAAATCCATGATGTTTTCGATCTTTAACTGATAACCTACATTGTTTTCAACCCTTTGTCTTAAAGCTTTGTGTGCTTATCTATTGACGTGTCGAAAACTATGTGTTTTCGATCCTCTTTCATGGAAAACATTGTTTGTTTTTGACCTCGCACTAGTTCCCTGTTTGCTGGCGTTCCCTCAACTACACAAGTCTGACATGGATGGTGGGTCCAGGCTCTTCCTGATTGGCTATTGCATGGCCGCATGTCAAACTTTTTTGACATGCGATCATGCGACCGCTTGCCACCTAGCCGTGTGGGTCCCAGTTTCTGTTCAGCTGCCTAGCGGTTTACTTTGCTTTAGTGCACAAGTGCGATGTGTGGTGGGACCTGGTTTTCAGATTGGGCAGAGGGTCCTAACATGTTAGAGCATCAACGGTTGTCATTAAAGTGCAAAGGATTTGTCAAGACTATGCACTTTTGTGACAACCGTCTGATCCTCCGAAAGGTTAAGGCTTCTTTGGCAGTGGTCCTGGAGATGATGATGTGGCAGCCTATGATTGGCTGTCACATGATTACATAGCCTAGTTTTTGGCTATGCGATCACGTGACCGCTTGCCACATATCCTTGGGGCCCGTTGGTGGAAATGGGTGTGGTCCTGGTGGTCGATGGTTGCTAAGGTGGATCTTGTTAGCGGGGCCTGCAGGGTGGATTTTCAATCAATGGTCGGGGGATGTTCTCAAGGAATATTCCCATCCCTTCAGATCATGCCCCATCTGTTGATCTGGCATCTTCTTTATGCGATGCGAGTGGGACCGTATGCCATGTGGTGCTAGATGCTAAGTTTTTATTGGTACGTGGATGTGCTCAGAAGTGGGGCCATTGTCAGAAGGGTCTGTGACAATGATAGATCTAACAGTCAACATAAGTTCTCATGCGATTTGTCAGAGCCATGAGATCTTACGCCAGCCATTCATTTCAAAGGCTTATGGTAAGTGGGTCTTATGCCAGTGACTGGGTGTGGATCATCGAATGGTTTAGTGACATGTGGCATCTGGCGGGCCCAAGTGCAGTCTAGTGTTTGGCGGAGTGGATAAAGAAGTTAGTGGTGCCGAAAAAGTTTCATGTGGTCGTGCATTTGTGAAAAGATAAGAGGATTCACTAGTTTGTCTGGTGATTGTGTGAACGGTAGTTGGGAAGTCGCTAAGTGTTTAGCGAAGGGATGAAATGTTTAGTGAATTGGTGAAGGTCCTTTGTCACCAATTCGCTAAGTCTGGTGGGGCCACTTTTAGAGGAAAATCATAAAGCCGTGAAGGAGGTTTGATGAGACAGCTATGTTTTAAAGCTGGTCTTAGTTTGAATGTGGGCCATCATTCTCTGTAGGTGCCAAGGATTTAGCCGTTGTGGTTCAAATTCAAATTTTTTTGAGAGCCTCCAACGACCAGAAAGTACTAAGATTTATGGAATTCATTGCAAAGTAGACCCTGTTTGGTGAGATATGACAGGTTTTCTATTTGCGGTGTGGTCCAGGGTGCTGTTGGATTGTTTGTAGAGCTTGTACCCTTCTGGTTGTGTGCTCAAGGCTTTTTGTAGGGTGTCCTTTTGAGCCTAGTTTTGTGATCCCCTGTACTTTTAGAGAAGAATTTCATGATTGTAGATCAGTTCTAGTTTCCTTCTCACCTGGTTGGATGTGTTTCCCACCCCTGTAATAACTTTTTAGACCATTTCCAACAGGTTGGGTGGTTGAAACCCTAACCCTAGTCATCCGTAGCTTGTTGCAGATTTCAAGATGACTAAGGGGTATAAGTTGCAGAATTTTGGATTTTGCAAGGGTTCCAAAATGTTGTTGCTATTTGGTCCCTGGTTTTTTACTGTAATATACTGATAGAGGTTTGATTTGGTTCCTTTTTCTCATCTTGGTGTCATGCCAATTATATGCTGATCCTGATTGTGTTAAGGAAAACATTCTTGAATCCCAATCTTGTATCTTGTGTATGTCTTCTTGCTTGTCTCTGAGCTCATGTATGTTAATGTCAAAAAGTGTGTTAATGTATGGTAGAAAAAGAGTATTTTTAATTTATCTTTGAGTTCCTAACAAAGTTAGGATTAAAACCTTCTAGGTGAATTCAGTGAGTTTGCAGCCAGGTATAGAATTTGATGTCCTTGTGCTTGAGGGAAAGGGCTAATAGGCAAACTAGTTACCCTGGTTTCCATTGTGTTCAACTTAAGGTATTTAGTTGAAGTATATGATTGGGTGACTCTTAGCCCTGGGATAAGGCACTAGTCCTTTCTTTTGAAGTCATGGTTAACAACCACACAAACACAAACATTATTTGATAAATCTTTAACAATCTTATATGAGATATAGTGGAATATTGTTTTAGACTCCTTTAGAGAAGTGAGTCAAGGGTACACCCACCTGAGCACTAAAGTGCAAAGTGTAGAAGGATCTTTTGATCCTTGTCAGTTGGCCCTCTTCCTTGTGGACTTTGGAGTGGTGATAGAGTCAAAGTTTTATTTAAATTATCCATCAAAGTGTAAATTTTTAAGTTGAAGATCAAAGGGAATAATCCACAACCAACAAAATCGATAACCCAACACCCTTGTCCCACTCTAACTACTTATAAAAGGTTTAAAGACAACCTTTACAAACCAAACTAACTTAGAATTCCTACTAACCCCTACTAACTCCAATTAAGTCCTATTTGGCTTATATTGCAATATAGGCAATTTACAAGATTGTTCACATTGTGTGCTTTTAACACTAAGTAAAGGCTCTAATGGCCTTAGTACATATTTATAGACCCTTATAAGTTATTTCCATCAACCCCTAACCTAAGATCAATACATAACCATTCCTAGTGACCCCTAGGAACCTTTTAGGCTTATCAGTGCCATTAAGGCTTACATTTAAGATTGGGTTACAATATGATCAATACATGATCCAAATAACATTCCATGATCCAAATACATGATCAAATTTTAAAATGGACCACAAGCCCTTTTGCATCTAAATACATATTTGTACTCATCCTCTTGCTCGCCCTAGAGTGGTTGGCAGCATTTGAATGACTGTGTGTGCCAAAAAAAGTTGTCAGTAGTATTTACCTAGCCATTTAGAGATGTTGGAACAAACAGTTTGATGCTACGATCGATAGTTTGAAAGATACACAATGTTGGCCGTTTGAACTGAGGAACATAGTGAGTTTTGACATCGACTGAGAATGTGTTGCCAAATTTAAATGAACTTGTATCTCTAAAAAATGAGATATACTATTGTAGGCCTCGGCAACATAGTCCTATAGCACTTGACATCTCAATGCTACCTCGCACGAGCTTTGAGATATGACCCTATAAAGATCATTGAGTTCATGCTGAAGAGACCTTGAGGGACACTTTGGCCTAGAGTGGTCAATGGCATTCGAATGACTATGTGTGGAAAATAAGGTTGCCACTAGCATTTCCTCAACCATTTAGAGCTGTTGGAACATATGGTTTGATGCTACGACTGACGATTTGAAAGATACACAATGTTGGCTGTTTGAACTGAGGAACACTATGAGTTTTGACATCGACTAAGAATGTGTTGCCAAATTTAAATGAAATTGAATCTCTAAAAATTGAGATAGGTTATTGTAGGCCTTGGCAACATGGTCCCGTAGCACTTGATGACTTGACGCTACCTCGTACGAGCTTTGAGATATGATCTCGTAAAGATTTTTTATTTCATGCTGAAGGGACCTTGAGCGACACTTCATCCTGGAGTCATCAACGGCGTTTGAATGAATTTTTGTGGAAAATGAGGTTGCCACTAGCATTTACCCAACCATTCAGAGCTATTGGAATAGATGGTTCGATGCTATGATTGATGGTTTGAAAGATACACAATGTTGGCCATTTTAATTGAGGAACACTATGAGATTTGACATCAACTGAGAATGTGTTGCCAAATTTAAACAAACTTGAATCTCTAAAAACTGAGACAACTTATTGTAGGCCCCCAAAATATGGTCCTGTAGCACCTGATGACTTGATTCTACCTCACATGAGCTTTGGAATATGACCCTATAAAGATCACTGATTTCATGCTGAAGGGACCTTGAGGGACACTTCGGCCCAGAGTGGTCGGTGGCATTCAAATGAATGTGTGTGGAAAATGAGGTTGCCACTAGCATTTACCTAGCCATTCAGAGATGTTGGAACAAACAGTTTGATGCTACGATTGATGGTTTGAAAGATACACAATGTTGGTCATTTGAACTGAGGAACACTTTGAGTTTTGACATCGACTGAGAATGTGTTGCCAAATTTAAATGAACTTGAATCTCTGAAAATTGAAATAGGTTATTATAGGCCCCAACAACATGGTCTTGTAGCACCTAACAGATTGATGCTACCTCACACTAGCTCCAAGATATGACCCAGTAAAGATCACCAATTTCATGCCGAAGGGACCTTGAGGGACACTTCAGCCTGGAGTTGTCGGTGGCGTTCGAATGACTATGTGTGGCAAAAAAGGTTTTCAATAGCATTTACCTAGCTATTCAAAGCTCTTGGAATAGATGCTTCAATGCTACGACCAAAGTTTTGAAAGATATGCAATGTTGGCCATTTCAATTGAGGAACATTGTGAGATTTGACATCGACCGAAAAATGTGTTACTAAATTTAAAAGAAATTGAATCTATGAAAACCGAGACAGGCTATTGTAGGCCTCGACAACATGGTCCCGTAGCACCTAACAACTTGATGCTACCTCACACGAGCTCCAAGATATAACCCCATAAAGATCATTGATTTCATGCTAAAGGGACCTTGATGGACAGTTTGGCCTAGAGTCATCGGCGGTGTTCGAATGATAGTGTGTGGCAAAAAAAGTTTCCACTAGAGTTTACCCTGCCATTTAGAGCTGTTGGATCAAATGTTTTGATGCTACAACTGACGGTTTGAAAGATACGCAATGTTGGCCATTTGAACTGAGGAACATTGTGAGTTTTGACATCAACCGAAAATGTGTTGCCAAGTTTAAATGAACTTGAATCTTTGAAAACTGAGACAAATTATTGTAGGCTCCAACAACACAATCCTGTAGCACCTAATGACTCAATGCTACCTCACATGAGCTCTGAGATATGACCCTGTAAATATTATCGATTTCATGCTAAAGGGACCTTAAGGGACACTTCAGCTCAGAGTGGTCGATGGTGTTCGAAAAACTATGTGTGGTAAATGAGGTTCCCACTAGCATTTACCTAGCCATTCAGAGTTGTTGGAGTAGACGGTTTGATGCTGCGAGTGATGGTTTGAAAGATACGCAATGTTGGCCATTTCAACTAAGGGACACTATGAGATTTGACATTAACTGAGAATGTGTTGTCAAATTTAAATGAACTTGAATCTATGAAAATCGAGACAGTTTATTGTAGGCCTTGGTAACACGGTCCCGTAGCACCTGACAGATTGATGATACCTCACATGAGCTCCAAGATATAACCCCGTAAAGATATCTAATTTCATGTTGAAGGGACCTTGATGGACACTTTGGCCTAGAGTGGTCGGTGGCATTTGAATGACTGTGTGTGGCAAAAGAGGTTGCCACTAGTGTTTACCCGACCATTTGGAGCTTTTGGAACAGACAATACAATGCTACGACTAATGATTTGATAGATGCACAATGTTGACCATTTGAATTAAGGAACACTTTGAGTTTTGACATCGACTGAGAATGTGTTGCCAAAATTAAATGAACTTGAATCTTTGAAAAATGAGATAGGTTGTTGTTGGCCATGACAACACATTCTCATAGAAACTAATGGCTTGATGTTACCTCGAACAATCTCTGAGATATGATCCCGTAAATATCACCAATTTCATGCTGAAGGGACCTTGAGGGACACTTCAGCCTGGAGTCATCGTCGGTGTTCAAACGATTGTGTGTCACAAATGAGGTTGCCACTAGCGTTTACCTGACCCTTCAGAAATGTTGGAACATATGGTTCAATGGTACGACCGATGGTTTGAAAGATACACAATGTTGGTCATTTCAATTGAGGAGCATTATGAGATTTGACATCGATCGAGAATGTGTTTCCAAATTTAAATGAACTTGAATATCTAAAAATTGAGACAGGTTATTGTAGGCCCCAACAACATGGTCTTTTAGCACCTGACCACTCGATGCTACCTCACATGAGCTCTAAGATATGACCCCGTAAAGATCACTAATTTCATGCTAAAGGGACCTTGAGGGGCACTTCCACCTGGAGTTGTTGGCAGTGTTTGAAAGACTATGTGTGGAAAACAAGGTTGCCACTAGCGTTTACCTAGCCATTCAAAGTTGTTGGAATAGACAGTTTGATGCTACGACCAACGGTTTGAAAGATATGCAATGTTGGCCATTTTTACTGAGGAACACTTTGAGTTTTGACATCGACAAAGAATGTGTGGCCAAATTTAAATGAACTTGAATATTTGAAAACCAAGACAGGTTATTGTAGGCCCCGACAACACGGAGCACCTGATGGCTTGATGCTACCTCATACAAGCTCTGAGATATGACCTCATAAAAATCACCAATTTCATGCTGAAGGGACCTTGAGGGACACTTTGGCCTAGAAATGTCAGTGGCGTTAGAACAAATGTGTGTGGAAAATGAGGTTTCCACTAGTGTTTACCCATCCATTCAGAGCTGTTGGAACAGACGGTTTGATGCTACGATCGATGGTTTGAAAGATACACAATGTTGGCCATTTCAATTGAGGAACACTGTGAGATTTGACATCGATTGAGAATGTGTGACCAAATTTAAACAAACTTGAATCTATGAAAATAGAGACAGACTATTGTAAGCTCCGGCAACACGGTCTTGTAGCACCTGACCGCTTGATGCTACCTTGCACGAGACCTAAGATATGACCATGTAAAGATTGTTAATTTCATCCTGAAAGGACCTTGAGGGAAACTTCGGCCCAGAGTCATCGGTGGCGTTCAAATGACTATATGTGGAAAATGAGGTTTCCACTAGCATTTACTTGACCATTCAAAGCTGTTGGAATAGACGGTTTGATACTACGATCGACGATTTGAAAGAAACACAATGTTGGCCATTTGAACTGAGGAACACTTTGAGTTTTGACATCAACCGAGAATGTGTTTCCAAATTTAAAGAAACTTGAATCTCTAAAAATTAAGATAGGTTATTTTAGGCCGCGACAACATAGTACTATAGCATGTGATGAATCAATGCTATCTCACACGAGCTCTGAGATATTACCCCATAAAGATCTCTGATTTCATGCTGAAGGGACCTTGAGGGACACTTCGGCCTAGAGTGGTAGGTGGCATTTGAATGACATTATGTGGAAAATTAGGTTGCCACTAGTGTTTACCAGGCCATTCGGAGCTATTGGAATAGACGGTTTGATGCTATGACTGACAGTTTGAAAGATATGCAATATTGGCCATTTCAACTAATGAACACTATGAGATTTGACATCGATCGAGAATGTGTTGTCAAATTTAAATGAACTTAAATCTTTGAAAACTGAGATAGGTTATTGTAGGCAACAACAACATGGTCCCATAACACCTAACAGCTCGATGATACCTGGCATGAGCTCTAAGATATGACCCCGTAAAGATCATTGATTTCATGTTGAAGGGTCCTTGAGGGACACTTTAGCCCAGAGTGGTTGGTGGCATTTGAATGACTATGTGTGGAAAATGAGGTTGCCACTAGCATTTACCTAGCCATTTGGAGCTATTGGAACAAACAGTTCGATGCTATGATCGACGGTTTGAAAGATACTCAATGGTGGCTATTTGATTTGAGGAACTCTTTGAGTATTGACATTGAATCAGAATGTGTTGCCAAATTTAAATGAACTTAAATCTCTAAAAAATGAGATATGTTATTGTAGGCCCTGGCAACATGGTCCTGTAGCACCTGATGGCTTGATGCTACCTCGCACAAGCTCTGAGATATGACCTCGTAAAGATCACCAATTTCATGCTAAAGGGACCTTGAGGGACACTTTGACTCAGAATGGTCGGCGGCATTCAAATGACTATGTGTGGAAAATGAGGTTGCCACTAGCATTTACCTGACCATTCAGAGCTGTTGGAATATACAGTTCGATGCTACGCTTGATGGTTTGAAAGATACGCAATGTTGGCCATTGAGGAATGTTGTGAGATTTGACATCAAGTGAGAATGTGTTGTCAAATTTAAATGAACTTGAATCTTTGAAAATTGAGACAGGTTATTGTAGGCCCTGACAACATAGTCCCGTAGCACCTAACAGATCGATGATACCTCACATGAGCTCCAAGATATAACCCTGTAAAGGTAGCTAATTTAATGTTGAAGGGACCTTGAGGGATACTTTGGCCCGGAGTGGTCGACAATGTTTGAACGAATATGTTTGGAAAGAAAGGTTTCCACTAGCGTTTACCCAGCCATTTGGAGCTTTTGGAACAAATAGTTCGATGCTACGATCGACAGTTTGAAAGATACACAATGTTTGCAGTTTGAACTAAGGAACACTTTGAGTTTTAACATCGACCAAGAATGTGTTGCCAAATTTAAACAAACTTGAATCTCTAAAAATTGAGACATGTTATTATATGCACCGACAACATGGCCCTGTAGCACCTGACGACTCGATGCTACCTTGAACGACCTCTGAGATATGACCCCATAAAGATCATCGATTTCATGGATGAAAGGACCTTGAGGGAAACTTCAGCCCAAATTCATTAGCGGCATTCAAATGACTATGTGTGGAAAATGAGGTTGCCACTAGCATTTACCTGGCCATTCAGAGTTGTTGGAAAAGATGGTTCAATGCTACGATCAACAGTTTGAAAGATAGACAATGTTGGCCGTTTCAACTGAGGAACACTATGAGATGTGACATCAACTGAGAATGTGTTGCCAAATTTAAATGAACTTGAATCTCTAAAAATTGAGACAAATTATTGTAGGCCATGACAACATGGTCTCGTAGCACCTAACAGATTGTTTCTACCTTGCACGAGCTCCTAGATATGACCCTGCAAATATCATTGATTTCATGCTCAAGGAACCTTGAGGGACAATTCAGCCCAGAGTGGTTGGTGGCATTCAAATGACTGTGTGTGGAAAAAAAGGTTGCCACTAGTGTTTAGCCAACCATTTGGAGCTATTGGAATAGACAGTTTGATGCTACGACTGACGGTTTGAAAGATACGCTATGTTGGCTATTTGTAGTGAGGAACACTTTAAGTTTTGACATCGACCGAGAATGTGTTGCCAAATTTAAATGAACTTGAATCTCTAAGAATTGAGATAGGTTATTGTAGGCCCTGGAAACATGGTCCCGTAGCACCTAATGGCTCAATGCTACCTTGCCCAAGCTTTGAGATATGACCCCCTAAAAATCATCAATTTCATGCTGAAGGGACCTTGAGGGACACTTCAGCCTAGAGACGTCGGTGGCGTTCAAATGACTATGTGTGTCAAATGAGGTTGCCACTAGCATTTACCTAGTCATTCAGAGTTGTTGGAATAGATAGTTCGATGCTACAATCGACGGTTTTAAAGATAAACAATGTTGGTTGTTTCAACTAAGGAACACTGTGAGATTTGACATCGATTGAGAATGTGTTGCCAAATTTAAACAAACTTAAATATCTTTAAACTAAGATAGGCTATTGTAGGCCCCAACAACATGGTCCTATAGTACTTGATGGCTTGATGCTACCTCACATGAGCTTTGAGATATGACCACTTAAAGATCACCGATTTCATGCTAAAGGGACCTTGAGGGACACTTCGGCCTAGAGTTGTCAGTGGCATTCGAATGACTGTGTGTGGAAAATGAGATTTCCACTAGCATTTACCCAGCCATTTGGAGTAGTTGGAATAGACTGTTCGATGCTATGACCAATGGTTTGAAAGATATGCAATGTTGGCCATTTGAACTAAGGAATAATGTGAGTTTTGACATCGACCGAGAATGTGTTGCCAAATTTAAACAAACTTGAATCTCTTAAAACCAAGAAAGGTTATTGTAGGCCCCGACAACATGGTCCTATAGCTTATGACAACTCAATGCTACCTCATACGAGCTCTGAGATATGACCCCATAAAGATCACCAATTTCATGTTGAAAGGACCTTGAGGGACACTTTGGCCTGGAGTGGTCGGTGATGTTCAAATGACTCTATGTGGTAAATTAGGTTGCCACTAGTGTTTACCCAGCCATTCAGAGCTATTGGAATAGATAGTTTGATGCTATGACTGATGGTTTGAAAGATATGCAATGTTGGACATTTCAACTGAGGAACACTATGAGATTTGACATCGACCGAGAATGTGTTGTCAAATTTAAATGAACTTGAATCTCTAAAAATTGAGATAGGTTATTGTAGGCCCTAACAACATGGCCTTGTATCACTTGATGGCTTGATGTTATGTCAGACAAGCTCCAAGATATGACCCCATAAAGATTTCCAATTTCATGTTGAAGGGGGACCTTGAGGGACACTTCAGCCCAGAGTGGTTGGCAACATTCAAATGAATGTGTGTGGAAAATGAGGTTGCCACTAGTGTTTACTTGACCATTCGGAGTTATTGGAATAGATAGTTCGATGCTACGACCGATGGTTTGAAAGATACACAATGTTGGTCATTTGAACTGAGGAACACTTTGAGTTTTGACATCGAGCGAGAATGTGTTGCCCAATTTAAATGAACTTGAATCTCTAAAAATCAAGACTGGTTATTTTAGGCCCCGACAACATGGTCATGCAACACCTAATAGATTGATGCTACCTCACATGAGCTCCGAGATATGACCCCATAAAGATCACCGATTTCATGCTGAAGGGACCTTGAGGGACACTTTGGCAGCGTAATTTTTAGTGGTGAATATTCACCTTTTGGCGAATTCGAGGCATATACATTTCATGAAATTGGCAAATCACGTAGGTATAGGCTGGCAAATATTTGCCCAATCTTGACACGGTGACCGCTAAATATTAATTGGAATTGCCAATCAGATTTGGCATTTGACGCTGTTGACCATCATATTCACCTATAATTAATGTGACGTGGTTCTTTTAATGGTCTCTTATTCGCCAGCGATATTAATTATGAATTGCATATAAAATTTGAAATAGCCATATGGTTTAAATTGTTTTATTGGTCCACAACATATTTCGCCACCTCGCTAATTAATTGTTTTATTGGTCCACGACATATTTTGCCAACCTTTTAATTAATTATTTTATTGACCACCACGTTATATTTATTTTTTCACCAAAAATAGCATTGATCAGGTCGGCACTCGACACATTTTTGCCAAAAACCCAAGAATTTGAAAATAAATAAAAATTGGAAATTTGGAATTTGGATTCATGGATTGATATAAATTCAAATCAAGTTTAGAAAACTTAAAAGTAGTCTTATCATGCGTCGTTACAAATTTTTGGAGCCGGATCGTAGAGGGCTAGATTTACAAATAACAATCTTGCAACAATAAATAGAGGATTCAACATTTCAGAGAGTCAAAAATCAGAGGAAGCAGGACAAAGGTAAACAATTATTTGTTCACATTTCATAGTATTGCTATTAATTTTAATTCCTAGAGGCTAGAATCCTAGTGACTAGTGAGAGGTCATTGGGTAAAGATGTCAGACAAGGGTGACTATCCTGAGATTGAGTATCCTCAGGCTACTACTGCTGAAGGGATTCAGATATCAGGGGGGGTTGATAATCATACTTCTCACCGTGCTTAGGGCAATGAAGAGATTGGAAATCTAGACAAGAGTAAGACTCCTTGGGGTAGTGAAGGGTTTGGGAGGCCATCAAAATGCCCAAAACTTAAAGATACTACCATAAAGGTTTTCTTTGGAGTTGGAAATGTTTTTGCTCCATCAACATCTGCAATTGCGAGTGCAAAATCCATTCACAGTAGCTCACCAATACCAGTACCACAAGATGGGGTTGTCATTGAGTTAAATGAAAATCAAAATGCATCAAATGAGGATAACAATGGTGGCACGAGAGAATATGTTATAAGGGATATGTAGAACCAGTTGGAAGAAAATGCTAGCAATGAAGATAATAATAATGTTGGTAGGAAGAAAAGAAAAAGGGAAGTAAAAATTGGGCGGGAGTGGGAAATGGCAAGAAATTTTAAGGTTGATTAGGTAGAAAAGTACTAGTTCATTGAACCAGTCCTAAGCAATGATGAACAACCAATAGAATGCAAGTGTAAGATTTGTACCTGGAAACTTAAAAGAGAGAAGAAGTTGTAGCTAAAGCTTGA
Organism: Chamaecyparis obtusa; assembly: GCA_027943335.1. Lineage (NCBI taxonomy): Eukaryota > Viridiplantae > Streptophyta > Pinopsida > Cupressales > Cupressaceae > Chamaecyparis > Chamaecyparis obtusa. The sequence goes on along the minus strand of BSBK01006117.1, from coordinate 280,140 downwards.
CACTATAGAAAAGCATATTGGTAAGGTTTATGAAAAACAGACCATAGACGGACAAGAAATATTAGTAGTGAGATGGAAATCAAAGGAAGAATGTCTTCATGTTAAGTATGCCATAGAATATGAAGAGCATAACAAGAGAATGACAGTAATTGCTAGTAGCAAAAATCTAATCAAGGCTGGGTTTAAACATGCAGCCAATGAAGCAAACCTGGCAAAGACCGTTCAGATGAGTGTTGTTTTTCATATTATGTCTAGAGGGTGTCCTATGAGAGACTTCTTAGAATATGGTAATTTATTATCTTTTTTGAAAGTTCCTCACTATCCCATGTCACATTGGTTAATAAACGTTGGATGGGAAATGGCAAACTATCTTTTTGAGGTGGAAAAGCAAAATTTACAGGAGAAAGTAAAATAGTCCAGATTCATTTCATTATCCATAGATGATGTTATTGTAGTAGATAACACTACTTGGGTTTGCATGCATGTGTATATAGTAAAAGAACATGTTCGTCAAGCTCATCTACTCTACGTTCGTAAAATGAGGGGCAATTCAACAACATAAAACTTATATTTTGAAGTGAAGAATGCTTTGAATGAAGTTGCTGGTATGGATGATTTGACAATTGGAAAGAAGTTAGTGTGTGTTGGAGCTGATGGAGCTGCAGTAATGCAAGGCCAAAGGAATGGTCTCTGTGCAAGATTACAAAATAGTATTGCACCTTACATGCTTGGCATACATTGCATGGCCCATCGAATGAATTTAGCATATAAAATTGTAAGCGATTTTCCTACAGTGTCAAAAGTTGAAGATATAGTTTGCAACATATACTCTTACTTCTGTAGAAGTCCTAAACATTTTGCAGAATTTAAGATTTTCTTAGAGGGAGTTACACCAAGAAACGAGCTTCTCAAGGATGTTGAGACCATATGGATCTCTTTGCATGGACCAGTAGAAATAGTTCTAACAGAATATCAATCCTTGATCGGAGTAATATATGAGCAATGCCTCACAGTAGACAAAGCTCCTGATTTGTTACATAAGTTAAGTGATATAGAGACTTTGTTAACTTTAGCCAGTCTTCTCCCCATGTTGGATTTAATGAACAAGCTTGTTAAGAAAGCCCAAGACAGGACTATGTATATCCATGAGTACTCAGATTTATGTAGAATGACATACCTTGCCCTGGCTAATTTATACTTAGATATGATAACACTTCAAAGCCCAAATTTTTTCAAGTGGCAAATAATTATAGATTTGAACCATGCTGAGAGTTTTTTACAATTCAATGCAAAAAATGATTTATGTGTGTTTGTGAAAGGATATGAAATACCAATGCACCAATCTAAGATGGGCAAGTGAGGTAGACTACTTCCAGTTAGAAGGGCTGATTTTGACATGTTTGTTAAATTTGTTAGTGAGAATTTGAAGTCAATTTCCTACCAACTTTCAAGTGAGATTCATGAAAGATTCCCTAGAGAAGAAATTCTTGAGGCCATGGGTTGTGTGTTTCCTTATTTTTGGAAAAACATCGGAGATAGACAACTTGATGCTCATATGTTTCATAAAAAAATTGATGAATTGATCAGAGAGTTTTCAAAACATGCAGATTGCAATGGAAAACCAATTGATGGAATTATAGATTCAGCTAATCTTAAAAAACAATGTAGACAATTTGCATCATGTATGAAATTATAGTTAAAAAACTTGGAGAATCCATTTCAACCTGGTGCAATAACTAGGCTTTGGAAAAGGATAGAGCAGAGTGAAGTACTACGTGATTCAATATCAGAATATTTCAAACTTGCTAATTTATGTCAAACAATGATATTGGGGTTAGTGGAAGATGAAAGAGTTTTCAATGCATTGGGGTTTTTGAAATCAAAGATCAAAAAAAAACTAGACAAAAATTTGGAAACTTTCTTGAGGTTGTTTGTAACTCATTACAATGTTATAGACTTTCCTTATGATAGGGCATTGGCAATTTGGAATTCCCTGCGTGAAAGATGAGGGCTTTTGAACACTAGTTCGAAACATGGTGGTTCAGAGATAAACGATGGATATTGGTCCCAGACTCAGAATGAAGATGAAGAGTTTTTTGATTTTGAATACCCAACTCAGAATGAAGAAGAACCTCTTGCTAGTAGTAGTAGTCAATTTTAGGAGCTGGATTCCATGTGGGATATAGAAGAGGGCGAGGCAGACTGCTCATTGACACTGAGTGAAGAGTGAACTGTGAAGTGATTTAGAATTAGCATTCGGTTAATAGGTATTTATAATTTTATACACTGTATACTTATTACTGTACTTGTTGGATAAATTGATAATGGAATTGGACTTGATTTTGAATATTTATTAATTTATTGACAATTTATTAATTGACTCATATTCAGCTACAAGCCTACGGGTACAAGTAATAAGTATTGTTCATGATTTTTGTAATTTCAATTTTGATTTTTGTAATTTGTAATTTGAAATTTTGAATTCATGATTTTTGTAATGTAGATTGTAGAAACTAGAATGTCCCTCTTTGTCCACAATAATAGGTGCCAGGGATATATATGATTTTTGTAATTGTAGAATGTTCAAGAAATTTGTAATTTGATCTTACAATAGTATCAACTCTGTCCCTTTACTAAATATTGGATCTTACAATAGATGACAGTGAGAAAGTACTAAGCAACAACCTATTGTTCATTGACTCTCCATCACTGGGTAGAATAACATATAAAGTAAATAAAAGTAAAAGACTGGTAATAATTAAATGTTTTTCAAGATTACAAGATTCCAATCATTCCATAAAAAGATAAGATAGGAAGATCAAGGCCAGTGCCTTATTCATTGGACAATAGAGGCAGAAAATAGAATGAATACAACAGTGTTTGATGAAAGGTGGGTCTTGAATCATAAACACAAACTACTTCAAATCTTTCCTACTTTCAGAGATGCTTGAATAGATCCAGTAAACATGCATCCAAATCAAAGCAATTTTAATCCAATCCTAGATTAGAACTCAAAGTTCAAATACATACATATAAACCTTAGAGAGAATTAAAAATTTACTGAACAAACTCACAGGAGAGACAAAGATCCAAGATTCATATTAAGTTCACCCTTTAAATGTTGCATACATCAAATCCTGAACAAAGCTTGCAAAATAGCAACAACAACCTGTACTTCTTCTCTATTTCTCTGATAAAATGATACAAAATTTACAATCCTTGACTAAGTGTTAGGTTTCAGAATTTCTATCTTTTTCTCCTAAGCTCTCAATACCTAGAATGATCATGAAAAATCCTTTTTATAAGGAAATGCAATAAGCTACTGATCATTCTAGGGTTACAAAATTTGACCTAAAAGACCTTTACAACAACTTCAAAAGTTTACAATAAATACATTTGGTGAAGCAGATGAGATATTTGATCAGGTAGTTGGGATATTTGCAGATGAGCCACCTTTATTTTTGTCTTCAATGTTGTCCTTGGAAAATTTGATCTGCAACATCACGCTGTCCATCTTGAAATAAATGTCTCCATATATCTCACCAACTTCTAAAAGACTCAAAAATATCTATCTTTATTCACTGTAAGAGGCGGGTGGAGTATTGACCTTTTCCACATGAGGTATGTACTAATACCTCCACTTATCAAACACCTCTTTGCTTGGGAACTCAAAATTGGCAAACTCAACCCTTTTCTTTGATAATTGTTCCCACTCATTTTCAATATGAGTAACTCTATGCTGAAAATTGTCAAACATTGATTTAGCATTTATTAACAACTTGACAGTAGTGCTAAATGAATAAGTGTTACTTAGGACACCAATCACCCTCTCTAATAAAAGTGTGTCCATCTCTTCCCTCCACTGATATGCCTCTTTGAATTTCCCTTTATCTATGAAAACAATACGCACCAGTTCATAGTTTGAAAGCATCAATTCAGCTTTCAACATGCTTAATTTTCTGATAAAATTATCTAGAATGATACCATACTGTACCATTCTCTTCACAACCTGATGCACTGGCTTAATCAGTGGATCAGGGTCCTCTTGTCCTTTTGACAACATATGAAATAACTTTACATTAGGAGACCTTTCAATCCACTTCTTCAAAATTGGGGACATCTCTGTCTTCTCCTTATTCAAGGTTTCAAGTAAAGAAAATAATTTACAAGCATGACTGTGGAAAATAGAGGGCTTTAAATCAATAGAAAACTGCATAACTACATCTGTTATCTTTTCCTCATACTTTTGGTTTGCTAAAGCTGTGGCCTTTTTTCTTTCCTCTTTTTCTTTCTCCAACTGTACCCATATTTCCCTCAGCATATTTGTTTCTTCTATCAGTCTTTGCTTCTCCCAGATAATCCTTGCATCCAAATTTATCTCTCAGTAGGGGGATGGTGGTAACTCAATTATTGGGCTTGAAGATGAAGCCACTGTAGGCTTATCAGAAATCATGAACTGAGGAGACCTATGGTCTAAGGGTCCTAACAATTGTGCAATTAATTTGTCCTCCTGAATTAGCTCAACCTTGAGCTCATTGTAGGATTTGAGAACCATTTCAAATTTGAGCCTAAGCTCTTCCTTCTCTCTAGCATCTTTCTCTACCACTTGGGCATTAAATTTGGTAGTTTCTAAAATCAAATTTGAAGCTTCAACTCCAGATGTCTCTCCTACTCCCTGAACTAACAAACTGCTTGTATATCCTGCAGAGAGATCCTTTCTCTTTCCTTTATTTTCATCTTTATTTAAAGACCACATCACAAGAGCAGCATGATCTTCAAAGAAAGCAAATCCTCTTGTAGCTTGTTCAACCTATTCTGCTATAGCAAGAGTCCTCACTTTGGTCTTTCTAACTTGATCAAAGACAATTGCATCTGCAATGTCCCACTCTAGCAGAATTAGTACCCTTGTTGTATGAACCATGGCCCTCCCTTCCTCTGGAGTAATTTTCTCAAATTGTTTGATCATTTTTGCCTTGGTCTAATTTTCTATTTCTATGATATCCCTAGTAGGGGACTCTTCTTTCTTCTTTTCACATATCTCCTTAAATTGATTTATTTTCATTCTCCAAAGAAATTGGGAGAATGCCCTAGTTTTAACAAACTTATCATCAGCAAGGAAAGAATTTGTGGCCTGTTTTAGAATAGGGTCCATCTGTTTACCCTCAAACTCTTCTATTGAAAGATCCATGGCCACCTCCTTAGGTGCCTCAGGCATTCCTTCCTGCAAATCTTCATTAGAAACAAAAAGGTTTCCCTCATTCCTCAACTGTACAAGTTGTTCTGCCACCCCATGTTCATCCAATTGGATAGGTGATTGAGAAGGAGAATAGGCCTCCTCTCCTGGTCTTACTTCTTCTTATTTTTGCCTCTTTGGAGAGGGTCATTGCACCACTGGATCATCAATGGGTCTTTTCCCTCTTGAAGTAGAAGGGATATCTTCATTTCTTTTTTGTGGTGGCAGGAGAATAGTGTAACCACTCCTTTGCATTGTGTAAATTCCCCTTGGGGTCAATTTCATGTATTTAGGTTGGCTCAAAATCTACCTAGCCTTCTCAAGGTCTGTCTTGCTCACAGTTTCCCTCTTTTCATTAACTGCATGCATGATGCCTTCGAAATGTTCCATAAGGGCATCCAATTTTCTTGCCCACAGTTCAAACCCCTTCAATGGGTCATAAGCTCTATCAAAATTCTGAATAAAATCTAGAGTCTTCTTATAGATGACCCACTTTTCTTTCTTGATCTCCTGAGTTTGAAGATCAAACTCATTTCTAATTACATCCTCAGGAAAATTAAATTGATGCTCAATAAGAGCACACCTCACCTTATCTCTAAAAACTCTTGAGAGAAAACCCTTAGTATCTATACATCTCACCTTTGCTTTGGACATTTTTTAGGGCTGCAAGACCTTATTCAAATGCACCCATCCTCCTTTTGTAATCACATATTGATGTGCAATAGTTATATCCGGGAAAAAGGTTCCCCTTCCTTTACCAGTGAGAGTGGACTCTTGCAAGTCTCCAATTTGTCTTAGAATTTCTGCATATCCCAACTTCAATGGAACTTGATAAGGTAAAATATAAGGTGCTACCTTGCAGCCATACACTCTGAAAACTATGGAAACTGGATATAAGATAATATCCCCAAAATTGTGGACAATAGTAATATCCTAGAAAAACTCCTTTGGCCTAATTAGCCTCAAAAACTCTCTTGGAATCCTTGGATTATCAAAATCTAAAAGAGTTCTAAGTCTAGAGGCAAAACCTCTTTCAAAAATAATATAGCTTGCATCAATTTTGTCCCATGACAGAGCTGTAGTCCACAACTATACTAGAAGAATTTCTCCATTCCTTTCCTTCACAGTATCTATTGTTGTACCAAAATATTTATCACCCTTGTATAGAAACATATGCATGAGCATTGAGTACCACCCAAAAGGTCTAGACACCTTCATATTTTTGATTCCCATCAGCCCTTCATGGATTAGATTAGCTAAATGAGATGCAGAGTCAAAAATAAGGGCTAATTGGGGGTGCAGTGACTGTACCATCATGAACATATACGGTACTAGCATATGAGTTGCCTCATCATGCCCTAGAATCAAAGTCAAAGATTTATAAACTTCCTGTGCCCTTCTACTGAATAAGTCTAATCTAAAAGGCTCTGGTGTGCTTGCACTGATAGCACACATTGATCCAATTTGATCAAAAAATTGCCTCAAAGGCCCTATCCTTATATAATCCTTCTGTGCTTCATAGATTTCAATAAAATCTGTGAAATCTATCTTCTCTAACCCCACAGATGGCTCATTCAATGAAAATACTTCCCTAATCTCATCCTCTGTGATGCTGATTAGGTCTCTACCATTTATATCCTTGACACACTTTGTCACAAGATCATAGCATTTAGCTATCTGAATTAATAACTTAGCATCCATAAAAACACTAGGGACAACCAACTTGCCAATATCAAATTGCCATATATTACTTAAGGGGGCACAAGCATTCCTTTGTGAATAAGCTGACTTGAATAGAATAAGCCTGTTATGCTTGTCACCCACCTTGGCATCTCTCATCCAATTTCCCCTATCATGGAGACCTTCTGCAACTGAATCTCTAGGGTTTCTTGGAACCACTTCCCTCATCCTAGTTGCCCCATTATCTGAATGTGGAAGTAACTACATTAAATCCTCAAAAATCCCTCTGTTGATATACTCTGTTTGACCAGACAAATTCCTCTTGGGTGACATCTTGAAACTAGGGCTTTTACGACAATATATGAGCACTTCAAGAAAAACCCTAAAATACTGACCAGTAACAAAAAACCTTTACAAATCTTCACAGTCCTCAAGAAATTCTCAAGAAACAAAAAATTAGACCTACCGGGCACCTGCAGATACTTTTCTTGAAATCACCTCGAGAGAAAAATGAGCTTGCCATAAATGCTTATGAGAACAGTGAATGGAAATAATGATTAAAATTTGATGTATAGCACCGGCAACTACCTATAATCTATCCACACGTAACACATTAAATCCACCATTATTGAAAGTTGGTGGCCTTAGTTATTCACAGGACGTGAAAAATGTCACTGAGAAAAAATTTGAAATTAGGCCATTGATCTATTTCTTTTCCAGCACATTAGATGATTGGCAAGTCAACCAGCAAAAACCTTGTTTACTTTCCCCAAGTCAGTTCTCGAGCATTGAGAACATTTCAAAATTGCCATGTGGGGAAACAAAATAACTTATCTTCACTTCACCCAGAATAGACAGGTGTCATCTCGTCACTAAAGTGCAAACTAAAATTTGTCAGAAGAACCAACTCAAGATATAACAACCACCGTAGATCCACTTTGATCGGACAATCACCAGAATTTAATAAAACCTCCGCCCCATTGAAAATTTTAAAAAACCTTCAATGAATCAGGAGATGGAACCTCAGAAAAGCCAACAAGCCAAAAAATCCCATGTCATCTGTGGTGTCAGAAACACTTGGCAATCAAAACTCGTCATTAGCACCATGGGCTAATAAAAAAGAAACACATCATTAAAAGTTCTGACAACCGAGGACCCACTGAACAGTTCATATCCTTGGGAAAGATCAATGGTCATCGCTATACCGTGATGCATAAAAGACTTGCACCTCACTTCAACGGTATAATGATAGCCATAAGATCTTTCCACACTTTAATCTTCATACTACTCAGGTCCCACGGTGACACATCATCCAACTGAAAATCAAACCAAAAAACAACACGTTGCAGAAAAATGACAAGTGGAAGACTCGTCATCTTTAATATCAAATTCGAAAGAACCTGACAACTGCCACCTCAATACTGCTGACAACCAATAAAATTTTTACACAAGAATACGACCTGATAGTGTTAGGACCCACAATAAACTTTATTCATCAAAAGGTAATCTGACGGTCATCACTATACCGCGATGCATAAAAGACATGCATCTTGGTCCAATGGTATAATGACAACCATGGATTAGATTCATTCGTTAAAGGCCAGTGCATTACAAAATCAAATGGGCCTGCCAGGACAGGTGTCACATGGTCACCATTTTGCATGTCAGGGATTCTGACAAAGAGTAGTCTTGCAGTGCAATGACAACCACACAATTTTAAAAGTCTTTCCTTTATGAAAAATTAATCTAAAACTTAGGCTTTGGCGGATTTAATTAAATAAAAGGGGAAGATAGTTCAAAAGCCTAACCACTTCGACACATAAAACAATGAACAAAGTGAGTCAAGATATTAGCACATGTTTTATGAAAAGATTAATGACTCAAAAAGGTAATGCAGAAACATAACATGACCTAGGATGAGTTAGGGCTTCAGATAAAACTTAGGGTTTATACCTTGAAGAATATTACCATTAGGTCAATAATCTCAGACTACTTTGAAACCTTATCACAGAGTTGAAAAATTTTATATGGTGATAACACACTTTGCATATGACCAAAATCAATCTGATGCAGAGTTTAACTAGGAAAGATTAAGACTATAAGAAACAAATACTAAACTAGTGCCTTATCTAATGGGCAAAAGAAATTCAAATGCAAATCAACCAGACAATTTTAAAAGAAATATAAGAGTATGCCTTACATACTATTTGCAAATTCAAGTAGATTGCCTTACAAACTACTCTGTTAACCAAACACTGTTATTATCAACAATCCTTACAGATATGCCTACTCTTTGAAATGAATTATGAGAAGTTTAATTCTTTCCTTGAAAGAAACTCATAATCAATTTCAACAAGTTGTGTTACAACTGGTATATTTTAAATGCCTGACATGTAAAACATACAAGAGTACAACATAAAAGTAAAGAGACAACAACAATATATGGCAAAAGTTGTAGTGTATTTGTATTAAAATCAACTCTCTAATTACATTCAAAATTCAATTACTTAGAAGGAGAGACACATAACTTAGAAGTCTGCTTCAAAGCAATTCTGTTCAAATTTTTCTATTATCTTTCAACTCTCTCCCAAAAATGAGTCTTCAATTCTATTTATACCTCATTTCAACCATCTTGGAATTCCCTCATGAATGGGAATGCAACAATCTTCAGATGGTTGAAAACCCTAAACCTAAAAAGCATAAGAAATAAAACAATAAAAGACAAAATACAATGAGCCCTCAGGCGGTGGAAAGACAAAATTGTTTTGGTCTATTCTGCATCTTGGATCATTGATAACTAACACCTTTGTCTATGAGTATTCATGATAGCTGCCGTTATAACAAGATATGGTGACTGCCATTCCGGCTAACTTACACCATTCTTAAATGATAGCTTATCATCCCTATATTCTAAGCTTAGGTGTCAGGTGCTCCAAAGTCTAGATGTCCTCCTTACTCATCATCCAAAATGTCCAGGTCAACTGCAGTGGATTTAACTTTCTTTGCCTTTGTTAGCTCATCCCATGCAGTTACTTCTTCCTCTGATGGTCAATTGAAGTCCTGGACGAGTTGTAGTTGTGCCTTTTGTCTTCCCCACCTAGCATTTTTAATTTCTTTGACATCTATTATGAACCCGATGAGATCTATCTCTGCCTTAATAGCTTCATCCAGGGTTTTATTGAAGCTCTCCAAATCAACATTGTTCCCCTCACCTAAAAATGCCTCCTTCCTAGGTAATAAAAGATCAACATCTAACCTCCACTGATCAAGGCTCTTTATGGCTCCATCCCCATTCTTAATGGAAGGGATAAACTTGTTGGAACAGGAGATGAGCATGACTATCTTAGCCTCTATCAAATTCACCTTACCCTTAAAAAGTGGTAATATGGCTTTAATTCTTTCTATCTCCTCATCAACCCTCACAACTATCTTTGGAATATCACTTCCCAAAGATTGAGCAAATGCCAATCTCTCAAAAAGTGGTGCTCTGGTAGACCAAGTTGCATGATACCCGCTTAAAATTTGTACATAGCTATCCACTTCTTTCTATAATTCTGGCAACTTGCCATAAGCATTAAAAACAAGATCAAACTTATCTTTAATTACATTTATTCTGTGCTACAAAATATCTAACAGGGCCTGTAAGATGGCCTCATTCTTCTCCTCATTTATCTTTTCTGTTGCAAGTTCTATAGCTAAGCCCCCCTCATGCTCAGTTTGGACCCCTACATGACAGACCTCTGTAAATGCCCTGGAATGATTTTTTAGAGTATTTATTTCATCTTTCAGCTCCTTCATAGTCTTATCTAGCAAATAATTCTTCTTCAATTCCTCTTCAAACTTTTTTCTAGTTGCCACATAATCTCTGAATGTCCTGGCTAGCCTGTTCTCCAAGTCCTCAACCAATGCTTTATTCATGGAGGATGCATGGTGTAAGAGATTTTCTATCTCTGATCCTGTAGTGTCCTGCAACCTCCATATTAATTGGCTACCCTGTGCAATGTCTTGGATGTCAACCAATCTGGGCTTACTAGATTCTGGGGCCACACACCATACTACTAGTGTCTTAGTGTCCATATTGAATCCAGAACCCCTCGTGAGTCCATCAGGGCCAAAAGCTTCATAAGCTACAACTTTATCTTGCCTCTTGATTTGGTCAATTAGGAATGAGGACTCCAAGTCCCATCGAGGGATCAACAACATGCCACTTCTCTTTACAAGATCTCTTGCCTCCTCCACACTTAATGTTTCACTATTGGGATCATAGGCCTATAATTTTTCAATCATTTGAATAGTTTTTTCCTCTGATTCCCCTAGTTTCAAAGATAGTGTTAATTCATTCTACTTAACTCTAAAGAGAAAACTTTTAAACTCAACAGACTTGATGAATTCATCATCATCTATAAACTTTTTAGCTTGGATGACCCTGTCATCCAATCTAGCTACAGCTAATTCTAACTCATCTACGACCTTTTCTCCCTCATCTGCCATTGATGTCAAAAATTGTTGTCTTAAGTCAGTAAAGTAATGGCTATTACTTGGCAGGATTTGTAGTGCCTTTTACCTTGCCTTTTTTGGTACATTCATCAACTTTTGTTTCTTTGATGGCCCTTGCTCAGATGTGGATGGCTCAGCTTGTTCTATTTCTCCCATAAAATCCACATCAGGTTCAACTTCTTCAGGGTTTATTCTATCCTCCTCCTCCTCAGGGATGTCTAGCAATTTAGACATAATATCTTTGTAATTCTCTATACACATTTCAATTTTCTTAATGTATTTGAGATCAGGAAAGAAACCAGGGAAGGTAGGCTCTACCTTTTTCAATTGTTCCTCTACCCTTACAATATTTTCCCATTTACAGGTTCTCTCTTGATAGGTAACTTTGCTAAAAATATTTCTAATAACATCCTCCTCTGCCATAGGCTAATTTAGAGCCAAATTGTGATTCCTCATTTCTCTCAATGCTCTCTAATGAAGTCTTCAGGGTCATACATCCTTGCTTTACCAGAGGAAAATCTAAATTATCTGAGGAATTATTGGATTTGGTCCACAACATCTTTACCTATAGAGAAATCCCCTATTTGGAACCTCCTTGCCAGAAAGGTTCCCTTATGTCTTTTAGGGCCTAAGTGCTCTCTATCCATCATGACAAGCTACCACAAGAATTCTACTATTGCCAATCTTTCTGGGACAAATGTTGGTAGTATGTGTGGAGGTTGAGGGAAAGCATACACTCTTATAAGTGATGAAGGGGGCTCCCCTTAATACCACAAACGCATAACAGAAATAGAGAAACAACAACAATATGCAAGAACAGAAAATTGGCTTTTTATTATCTCCACAAATGTGGAATTACAAACTTTCAGAATTACAATATGCAAAGCCACATGGGCATTCCCTTACAATATTTTGTAGGACAAAGCCTCGAACTATTACCCAGATCCACTACCCAGAACTATTCTGAACTGCCTAAGACAATAATACAGCCTTCCTTATATAGGCAATTATCCACCGCCTGGGAAGGTTCTAGAATTTTAGCCAATAAGGCCGACCAAACTTAGAATTATTTTATTTTACATTTTATTACATCATAGTCGGCTCAAGATAACCTTTGAAACCCGAACAGAAATTTTGAAGAAAATTATTTTCTGCCATTTCAGGTGGCCCAACTTCCGAAGACCATAAGTCATCACCAGTTGACCAGATCGGCTATTATAACCCCATTTCAAAAATGCCACGAAGTGCTCTACAGGCTTGACCCGCGCAAGCGCCCGTCATTCAAATTTCTGACCTCATTCGGGGCCTCTAAAGCCTTCAAAACTGAGTTCAAAGTTTCTGTACCCTGGTGCCAATACCGAAAATCTTCAATATCTTCCAATATACACTTGATCTGGCAATGAAACTTTACTGGAAGACTTATATGACCAAAATGAACCTCCAAGAAAGAAATCAGATCATTCTGAGCACATGCAAAAATTATCAAAAATAGTAACTTTCCATAAATAGCAGCTCTGCACTAAAATAACCCTTTTTGAATATAAAAACAGAAATATTTTTGGGTGATGCAAGATTGCTCTTACACCCAAGATGCTCCTGCATCAGACACCCGGGGTAATTTGAGAAGTGACCCTGTCACGACTCAGGTGTACAGAGGAAAACCAAGATGGCTAACCTCCTCCTTTGTCAGCCATGATGAATCTTCAACAGGTCATCCTTTCCACTTGACTAGATATTCTTCATATGTCCTGTTCCTTGTGCTTCTGCAAACACGACTGTCTAGTATATCTTCGATCTCCTTAGTGTCTGAACTAGTTGCTGGAATACTCCACTATGCTGCTGTGATCTCATCTTCAACACCTCCTTCATGATACTCGGTCAAATCTGAAATGTTAAAAACTGGTGAAATATTTAGCTCAGTAGGCAATTCTACCTCATATGCATTTCCTGAATTATGTTTCTTCAGTATCCTACATGGTCCAAACTTCTTCATTTTCAGCTTGTTATATGTACCAACTGAAAACCGCTCCTTCCGCAAATGAACCATGACTTCATCACCAACCTGAAATTCCTTATACCTCCTTTTCTCATCTGCCTTAACCTTATACTGTGCGTTCATCTTGGTAATATGCTTCCTCACCTCTTCATGGATGTTCTTCAAGTGTTCTGCAAAATCTTCAGCTTCAGCACTACTTATTTCTCCTTTATCTATCTTCCTTAATTCAGATGCATTTCTTGGACTATTTCCATATACAATCTGGAATGGTGATTTACCAATGCTCCTGTTGACAGAATTATTGTATGCAAATTCTGCTTGTGGTAAAATCAAATCCCATCCTCTTGGCTTATCTCCAACCAAACATCTCAGCAAATTTTCCAAACTTCTATTCACCACCTTTGTCTGTCCATCAGTCTGTGGATGATGTGATGAACTGAACTTCAAATCTGTCTTCAACTTCTTCCATAATGTACGCCAAAAATATCCAACAAACTTAGTGTCCCGATCTGAAACTATGGTCTTTGGCAAACCATGAAGTCTCACTACTTCTCTGAAAAACAATTCTGCCACATGAACAACATCATTAGTCTTCTTGCAGGGAATAAAATGTGCCATCTTTGAAAATCTGTCAACTACCACAAAAATTGAATCATGTCCCCACTGTGTCCTTGGTAAACCAAGAACAAAGTCCATACTGATATCCTCCCAAGGCTTCTCTGGTATAGGTAATGGCTGATACAACCCTGTATTCTGCTTCACTCCTTTCGCCATCTGACATACTCTACAACTCTGTACAAACTTCTTCACATCTTGCTGCAACTGTGGCCAATAATAATTCTCACTAACCAAATGAAAGGTTTTATCATGACCAAAATGTCCAGCCAATCCTCCGCTATGCTTCTTCTTGATGAGATTCTCCCTCATAGAACTTCGTGGAATGCACAACTGACTTCCTCTGAATAGCATATCATCCTGGATGATGAAATCCAACCATTTTGTCTTGTCTAGAGTAACAGGTTCTGTACAAGCTTTCCAAGCTTCACCAAAATCAGGATCCTCTGGATATAAATTCTTGAGTTCCTTGAACCCAACCACCTCAATCTGCATTTCTGTCAGCAATAGTTGCCTTCTGCTAAGAGCATCTGCAACCCTGTTAGACTTTCTACTCCTGTGTTTCAAAACAAATGTATAACTCTGCAAAAACTCAACCCATTTCAAATGCCTTTGATTCAATTTTCTTTGACTATTCAAATATTGCAAAGTTTGATGATCAGTATACAAAACAAACTCTTTAGGAAGCAGATAATGTCTCCACTTTTTTAATGCCTGAACTATAGCATAAAATTCCTCAGTAGCACTCCTTGGAGTAGGCCATTCAAGGATAGCTTGTACCTTCTCTGGGTCCATTTTTAGACCTTCTACTGAAATTACAAATCCCAAATACACCAACTCTTTCTTCACAAAACTGCACTTCTTGAAATTAATCAACAATTTCTCTTCTCTCAGCTTCTCAAATACCATACGAATATGCATCATATGCTCCTCCAATGTCTTACTAAAGATCAAAATATCATCCAGGTAAACAATAACAAACTTACCCAGAAATTCTTTCAGAACCTCGTTCATGAGCCGCATGAAAGTGCTCGGTGCATTGGTTAGCCCAAAAGGCATGACTAACCACTCATATAGTCCTTCCTTTGTCTTGAAGGCAGTCTTCCGTTCATCTCCTTCTCTAATCCGAATCTGATGATATCCACTTTTCAGATCTATCTTTGAGAAATACACAGCTCCACTCAAACAGTCCATAATATCATCCATTCGTGGCAATGAAAACCTGTATTTGATTGTGATCTTGTTTATTGCTTTGAAATTTGTACACATCCTCCATTCTCCATTCTTCTTTGGTGCTAATACCGCTGGTACAGCACAGGGACTCAAACTCTCACAGATCAATCCTTTCTGTAACAGTTCATGTACTTGTCTGTTCAACTCCTCACTTTCTGCAGGTGTCATTCTGTGTGCTGCCTTATTCGGCAAACTCGCTCCTGGGATCAAGTCCATCTGATGAGTGATCTTCCTGACTGGTGGTAATCCATCAGGCACGTTATCAGATACAATAGCTTGAAACTCATTCAACAAATCTGCAACTTCTACAGGAACATCTTCTACTTCCTCTTTACCAGCTTTTGAAATTAAAGCAAAACATACATGCTCATGCCTCATACCATCTAGGAAATTTCTTCCATCAACAAAATTTATCCTTGCATTACCACATACCTTTTCTTCAGTCTCCTTCAATGGTTTTAACTTATGTCACACTCCATCCTTTGTCAGGGAATAGGTATTCGCATGACCATCATGTACAGCACATCTGTCAAACTGCCATGGTCTACCCAACAACATATGACATGCATCCATAGATATGATATCACACAATACCTCATCTTGGTATCTGCCAATCTTGAACTTCACTAGGCATTATTCATTAACGATGACCTTGTGGTCATCCTGTACCCAGGCAATCCGATATGGATGTGGGTGTTTCTGTCTCTTGAGCTTCAACTTTGTCACCATCTCTTCTGACACCAAATTGTTAGTGCTTCCACTATCAATAATCACATCACAACATTTACCTTCACACTTGCACCTGGTGCGAAACAAGCTCCTCCTTTGCTCAGGTTCATTCTCACCACTCAACAGGACTCTTCTGTTAATCAACGTTTCTCCTCTTTCAGCATATTTAGAATTTGATGATCTGGCATCTTCATCTACATGTGCAACTCTGGCCTGGCCTTCATTTCTCCTGTCCGTTCTGCCTTGGTGCTGAGGACATTCAAATGCCCTATGACCTTCTTCTCCAAAGTGAAAACATGTTCCATGGAACCCACCTCTTCCAGATCCTTGTCCTCTTCCTCTTCCTCTTTGATCTCTATTATTCTGATCCTTGAAGGGATTGGAATTATTTCCTCACTGATTTTGGCTGCTACTGGCCTCATCCTTCTTTTTCAGATCTTCATTTCGACCACCATATGATCGTCCACCAGATTGTCCACCGCGACCTCTTCCGTTTTGTCTGCTCTCAAACTTCTTGTTCAGCTTTTCCTATACTTTTAGGGCAAACTGGTATGCCTCTTCAATATTGTTCTTTCGAACTAGATTCAGCTCCTCCTGAATGCTCGCCCTTAACCCATTAAATTATCAGGAAGCTTTCTCCTTATCAGCTTCTGCATGGCTTGTTCTGATGAGCAGTCGATAGAACTCCTCTGTATACTCCTGAACAGATCTTCCTGCTTGCTTCAAACTCTACATTTTCTTCAGTAGGTCAAGCTCATATTCAACAAGAATGAACTGTCGCTTCAATTTATCCACCATCCGATCCCATCTTGTGATTTTATCTTTCCCTCTTCTATTTCACTCTAATTGAATTTCTTGCCACCAGATCTTCGCATGACCTTTCAATCTGGCCTTCGCAAATTTGACCCTATCAGGATCCTCAACATCTTCGTACTCAAAATATTCCTCACATTCATTGATCCAGTCGATCAATTCCTCTGGGTTAAGATTTCTAGAAAATGTAAGAACCTCAATCTTAGGTCTTTTCCCAATCTTGGAAATCGCCCGAAAAAGTCTTTCTTCCTCCTGGTTCACAATTTCATTTTCTCCTTCTTGATATTCTTCTTCGGCTTCATCCTCGCTTTCATCTCTGACATTAAGATTCATTCTTCTGCGAATCTCTTCTTGCAATGCTCGCACTTATCTCTGCAGCTCTCTAACCTCAGGTGTTACAACACCAGCTCTTCCGCCACGTTCCCTTCGTGGAGGCATTTTCGCGATGCGCGCTGAAACCCTAGCCACGGTCCTGGTGCAAACTGCCTCACAGTCGGTGATCTGTTTACACACTCAAGAAAACCTGCTCTGATACCACTTGATGAATGGTGCTCCCATTAATACCACAAACGCATAACAGAAATAGAGAAACAACAACAATATGCAAGAACAGAAAATTGGCTTCTTATTATCTCCACAAATGTGGAATTACAAACTTTCAGAATTACAATATGCAAAGCCACATGGGCATTCCCTTACAATATTCTGTAGGACAAAGCCTCGAACTATTACCCAGATCCACTACCCAGAACTATTCTGAACTGCCTAAGACAATAATACAGCCTTCCTTATATAGGCAATTATCCACCGCCTGGGAAGGTTCCAGAATTTTAGCCATTAAGGCCGACCAAACTTAGAATTATTTTATTTTACATTTTATTACATCATAGTCGGCTCAAGATAACCTTTGAAACCTGAACAGAAATTTTGAAGAAAATTATTTTTTGCCATTTCAGGTGGCCCAACTTGCGAAGACCATAAGTCATCACCAATTGACCCGATCGGCTATTATAACCCCATTTCGGAAACGCCACGAAGCGCTCTACAGGCTAGAGCTGTGCAAGTGCCTGTCACCCAAATTTTTGACCTCATCCGGGGCCTATAAAGCCTTCAAAACTGAGTTCAAAGTTTCTGTACCCTGGTGCCAATACCGAAAATCTTCAATATCTTCCAATATACACTTGATCTGGCAATGAAACTTTACTGGCAGACTTATATGACCAAAATGAACCTCCAAGAAAGAAATTAGATCATTCTGAGCACATGCAAAAATTACCAAAAATAGTAACTTTCCATAAATAGCAGCTTTGTACTAAAATAGCCCTTTTTGAATATAAAAATAGAAATATTTTTGGGTGATGCAAGATTGCTCTTACACCCAGGATGCTCCTGCATCAGACACCCGGGGTAATTTGAGAAGTGACCCTGTCACGACTCAGGTGTGTAGAGGAAAACCAAGACGGCTAACCTCCTCCTTTGTCAGCCATGATGAATCTTCAACAGGTCATCCTTTCCACTTGACCAGATATTCTTCATATGTCCTGTTCCTTGTGCTTCTACCAACATGACTGTCCAGTATATCTTCGATCTCCTTAGTGTCTGAACTAGTTGCTAGAATACTCCACTGTGCTGTTGTGATCTCATCTTCAACACCTCCTTCATGATACTCGATCAGATCTGAAATGTTAAAAACTGGTGAAATATTTAGCTCAGTAGGCAATTCTACCTCATATGCGTTTCCTGAATTATGTTTCTTCAGTATGCTACATGGTCCAAACTTCTTCATTTTCAGCTTGTTATATGTACCAACTGGAAACCGCTCCTTCCGCAAATGAACCATGACTTCATCACCAACCAGAAATTCCTTATACCTCCTTTTCTCATCTGCCTTAGCCTTATACTCTGCGTTCATTTTGGTAATATGCTTCCTCACCTCTTCATGGATGTTCTTCAAGTGTTTTGCAAAATCTTCGGCTTCAGCACTACTTATTTCTCCTTTATCTATCTTCATTAATTCAGATGCATTTCTTGGACTACTTCCATATACAATCTGGAATGGTGATTTACCAGTGCTCCTGTTGACAGAATTATTGTATGCAAATTCCGCTTGTGGTAAAATCAAATCCCATCCTGTTGGCTTATCTCCAACCAAACATCTCAGCAAATTTTCCAAACTTCTATTCACTACCTCTGTCTGTCCATCAGTCTGTGGATGATGTGATGAAATGAACTTCAAATCTGTCTTCAACTTCTTCCACAATGTACGCCAGAAATATCCAACAAACTTAGTGTCCCGATCTAAAACTATGGTCTTTGGCAAACCATGAAGTCTCACTACTTCTCTGAAAAACAATTCTGCTACATGAACAACATCATTAGTCTTCTTGCAGGGAATAAAATGTGCCATCTTTGAAAATCTGTCAACTACCACAAAAATTGAATCATGTCCCCGCTGTGTCCTTGGTAAACCAAGAACAAAGTCCATACTGATATCCTCCCAAGGCTTCTCTGGTATAGATAATAGCTGATACAACCCTGTATTCTGCTTCACTCCTTTCGCCATCTAACATACTCTGCAACTCTGTACAAACTTCTTCACATCTTGCTGCAACTGTGGCCAATAATAATTCTCACTAACCAAACGAAGGGTTTTATCACAACCAAAATGTCCAGCCAATCCTCCGCTATGCTTCTCCTTGATGAGATTCTCCCTCATAGAACTTCGTGGAATGCACAACTGACTTCCTCTGACTAACATATCATCCTGGATGATGAAATTCAACCATTTTATCCTGTCTAGAGTAACAGGTTCTGTACAAGCTTTCCAAGCTTCACCAAAATCAGGATCCTCTAGATATAAATTCTTGAGTTCCTTGAACCCAACCACCTCAATCTGCATCTCTGTCAGCAATAGTTGCCTTCTGCTAAGAGCATCTGCAACCCTATTAGACTTTCCACTCCTGTGTTTCAAAACAAATGTATAACTCTGCAAAAACTCAACCCATTTCAAATGCATTTGATTCAATTTTCCTTGACTATTCAAATATTGCAAAGCTTGATGATCAGTATACAAAACAAACTCCTTAGGAAGCAGATAATGTCTCCACTTTTTTAATGCCTGAACTATAGCATAAAATTCCTCAGTAGCACTCCTTGGAGTAGGCCATTCAAGGATAGCTTGTACCTTCTCTGGGTCCATTTTTAGACCTTCTGCTGAAACTACAAATCCCAAATACACCAACTCTTTCTTCACAAAACTGCACTTCTTCAAATTAATCAACAATTTCTCTTCTCTCAGCTTCTCAAATACCATACGAATATGCATCATATGCTCCTCCAATGTCTTACTAAAGATCAAAATATCATCTAGGTAAACAATAACAAACTTACCCAAAAATTCTTTCAGAACCTCGTTTATGAGCCGCATGAAAGTGCTCGGTGCATTGGTTAGCCCAAAAGGCATAACTAACCACTCATATAGTCCTTCCTTTTTCTTGAAGGCAGTCTTCTATTCATCTCCTTCTCTAATCCGAATCTGATGATATCCACTTTTCAGATCTATCTTTGAGAAATACACAGCTCCACTCAAACAGTCCATAATATCATCCATTCGTGGCAATGGAAACCTGTACTTGATTGTGATCTTATTTATTGCTCTGAAATCTGTACACATCATCCATTCTCCATTCTTCTTTGGTGCTAATACCGCTGGTACAGCGCAGAGACTCAAACTCTCACGGATCAATCTTTTCTATAACAGTTCATGTACTTGTTTGTTCAACTCCTCACTTTCTGCAGGTGACATTCTATGTGCTGCCTTATTCAGCAAACTCGCTCCTGGGATCAAGTCCATCTGATGAGTGATCTTCCTGACTGGTGGTAATCCATCAGGCACGTTATCGGATACAATAGCCTGAAACTCATTCAACAAATCTGCAACTTCTACAGGAACATCTTCTACTTCCTCTTTACCAGCTTTTGGAATTGAAGCAAAACATACATGCTCATGCCTCATACCATCTAGGAAATTTCTTCCATCAACAAAAGTTATCCTTGCATTACCACATACCTTTTCTTCAGTATCCTTCAATGGTTTTAGCTTATGTCGCACTCCATCCTTTGTCAGGGAATAGGTATTCGCACAACCATCATGTACATCACATCTGTCAAACTGTCATGGTCTACCCAACAACATATGACATGCATCCATAGATATGATATCACACAATACCTCATCTTGGTATCCGCCAATCTTGAAATTCACCAGGCATTGTTCATTGACCATGACCTTGTGGTCATCCTGTACCCAGGCAATCCGATATGGATGTGGGTGTTTCTATCTCTTGAGCTTCAACTTTGTCACCATCTCTTCTGACACCAAATTGTCAGTGCTTCCACTATTAATAATCACATAACAACATTTACCTTCACACTTGCACCTGGTGCGAAACAGGCTCCTCCTTTGCTTAGGTTCATTCTCACCACTCAACAAGACTCTTCTGTTAATCAACGTTTCTCCTCTTTCAGCATCTTCAGAATTTGATGATCTGGCATCTTCATCTATATGTGCAACTCTGGCCTGGCTTTCATTTCTCTTGTCCATTCTGCCTTGGTGCTGAGGACATTCAAATGCCCTATGACCTTCTTCTCCACAGTGAAAACATGTTCCACGAAAGCCACCTCTTCCAGATCCTTGTCCTCTTCCTCTTCCTCTCTGATATCTATTATTCTGATCCTGGAAGCGATTGGAATTATTTCCTCGCTAATTTTGGCTGCTACTGGCCTCATCCTTCTTTTTCGGATCTTCATTTCGACCATCATATGATCGTCCACCAGATCATCCACCGCGACCTCTTCCATTTTGTCTGCTCTCAAACTTCTTGTTCATCTTTTCCTCTTCTTTTAGGGAAAACTGGTATGCCTCTTCAATATTGTTCATTCGAACCAGATTCAGCTCCTCCTGAATGCTCGGCCTTAACCCATTAAGGTATCGGGCAACTTTCTCCTTATCAGCTTCTGCATGGCTTGTTCTGATGAGAAGTCGATAGCACTCCTCTGTATACTCCTGAACAAATCTTCCTGCTTGCTTCAAACTCTGCATTTTGTTCAATAGGTCAAGCTCATAATCAACAGGAATGAACTGTCACTTCAATTTATCCACCATCCGATCCCATCTTGTGATTTTATCTTTCCCTCTTCTATTTCGCTCTAATTGACTTTCTTGCCACCAGATCTTCGCATGACCTTTCAATCTGGCCTTCGCAAATTTGACCCTATCAGGATCTTCAACATCTTGGTACTCGAAATATTCCTCACATTCATTGATCCAGTCGATCAATTCATTTGGGTTAAGATTTCCAAAAAATGTAGGAACCTCAATCTTAGGTCTTTTCCCAATCTTGGAAATCGCTCGAAAAAGTCTTTCTTCCTCCTGGTTCACAATTTCAGTTTCTCCTTCTTGATATTCTTCTTCGGCTTCATCCTCGCTTTCATCTCTGACATTAAGATTCATTCCTCTGCGAATCTCTTCTTGCAATGCTTGCACTTGTCTCTGCAGCTCTCTAACCTCAGGTGTTACAACACCAGCTCTTCCGCCACGTTCCCTTCGTGGAGGCATTTTCGCGATGCGCGCTGAAACCCTAGCCACGGTCCTGGTGGAAACTACTTCACAGTCGGTGATCTGTTTACACACTCAAGAAAACCTGCTCTGATACCACTTGATGAAGGGTGCTCCTCTTAATACCACAAACACATAACAGAAATAGAGAAACAACAACAATATGCAAGAACAGAAAATTGGCTTCTTATTATCTCCAAAAATGTGGAATTACAAACTTTCAGAATTACAATATGGAAAGCCACATGGGCATTCCCTTACAAGATTTTGTAGGACAAAGCCTCGAACTATTACCCAGATCCACTACCCAAAACTATTCTAAACTGCCTAAGACAATAATACAGCCTTCCTTATATAGGCAATTATCCACCACTTGGGAAGGTTCCAGAATTTTAGCCAATAAGGCCGACCGAACTTAGAATTATTTTATTTTACATTTTATTACATCATAGTCGGCTCAAGATAACCTTTGAAACCCGAACAGAAATTTTGAAGAAAATTATTTTCCCCCATTTCAGGTGGCCCAACTTCCGAAGACCATAAGTCATCACCAGTTGACCCGATCGACTATTATAACCCCATTTCAGAAATGCCACGAAGCGCTCTATAGGCTTGACCCACGCAAGTGTCCGTCACCTAAATTTTTGACCTCATCCGGGGCATCTAAAGCCTTCAAAACTGAGTTCAAAGTTTTTGTACTCTGCTGCCAATACCAAAAATCTTAAATATCTTCCAATATACATTTGATCTGGCAATGAAACTTTACTGGCAGACTTATATGACCAAAATGAACCTCCAAGAAAGAAATAAGATCATTCTGAGCACATGCAAAAATTACCAAAAATAGTAACTTTCCATAAATAGCAGCTCTGCACTAAAATAGCCCTTTTTAAATATAAAAATAGAAATATTTTTGGGTGATGCAAGATTGCTCTTACACCCAGGATGCTCCTGCATCAGACACCTGGGGTAATTTGAGAAGTGACCCTGTCACGACTCAGGTGTGCAGAGGAAAACCAAGATGGCTAACCTCCTCCTTTGTCAGCTATGATGAATCTTCAACAGGTCATCCTTTCCACTTGACCAAATATTCTTCATATGTCCTGTTCCTTGTGCTTCTGCCAACATGACTGTCCAGTATATCTTCGATCTCCTTAGTGTCTGAACTAGTTGCTGGAATACTCCACTGTGCTGTTGTGATCTCATCTTCAACACCTCCTTCATGATACTTGGTCAGATCTGAAATGTTAAAAACTGGTGATATATTTAGCTCAGTAGGCAATTCTACCTTATATGCGTTTCCTGAATTATGTTTCTTCAGTATCCTACATGGTCCAAACTTTTTCATTTTCAGCTTGTTATATGTACCAACTGAAAACTGCTCCTTCCGCAAATGAACCATGACTTCATCACCAACCTGAAATTTCTTATACCTCCTTTTCTCATCTGCTTTAGCCTTATACTGTGCGTTCATCTTGGTAATATGCTTCCTCACCTTTTCATGGATGTTTTTCAAATATTCTGCAAAATCTTCAGCTTCAGCACTACTTATTTCTCCTTTATCTATCTTCCTTAATTCAGATGCATTTCTTGGACTACTTCCATATACAATCTGGAATGGTGATTTACCAGTGCTCCTGTTGACAGAATTATTGTATGCAAATTCCGCTTGTGGTAAAATCAAATCCCATCCTGTTGCCTTATCTCCAACCAAACATCTCAGCAAATTTTCCAAACTTCTATTCACCACCTCTGTCTGTCCATCAGTCTGTGGATGATGTGATGAAATGAACTTCAAATCTGTCTTCAACTTCTTCCACAATGTACGCCAGAAATATCCAAAAAACTTAGTGTCCCGATCTGAAACTATGGTCTTTGGCAAACCATGAAGTCTCACTACTTTTCTGAAAAATAATTCTGCTACATGAACAGCATCATTAGTCTTCTTGCAGGGAATAAAATGTGCCATCTTTGAAAATCTGTCAACTACCACAAAAATTGAATCATGTCCCCGCTGTGTCCTTGGTAAACCAAGAACAAAGTCCATACTAATATCCTCCCAAGGCTTCTCTGGTATAGGTAATGGCTGATACAACCATATATTCTGCTTCACTCCTTTCGCCATCTGACATACTCTGGAACTCTGTACAAACTTCTTCACATCTTGCTGCAACTGTGGCCAATAATAATTCTCACTAACCAAACGAAGGGTTTTATCACGACCAAAATGTCCAGCCAATCCTCCGCTATGCTTCTCCTTGATGAGATTCTCCCTCATAGAACTTCATGGAATGCACAACTGACTTCCTCTGAATAGCATATCATCCTGGATGATGAAATCCAACCATTTTGTCCTGTCTAGAGTAACAGGTTCTGTACAAGCTTTCCAAGCTTCACCAAAATCAGGATCCTCTGGATATATAAATTTTTGAGTTCCTTGAACCCAACCACCTCAATCTGTATCTCTGTCAGCAATAGTTGCCTTCTGCTAAGAGCATCTGCAACCCTGTTAGACTTTCCACTCCTGTGTTTCAAAACAAATGTATAACTCTGCAAAAACTCAACCCATTTCAAATGCCTTTGATTCAATTTTCTTTGACTATTCAAATATTGCAAAGCTTGATGATCAGTATACAAAACAAACTCTTTAGGAAGTAGATAATGTCTCCACTTTTTTAATGCCTGAACTATAGCATAAAATTTCTCAGTAGCACTCCTTGGAGTAGGCCATTCAAGGATAGCTTGTACCTTCTCTGGGTCCATTTTTAGACCTTCTACTGAAACTACAAATCCCAAATACACCAACTCTTTCTTCACAAAACTGCACTTCTTCAAATTAATCAACAATTTCTCTTCTCTCAGCTTCTCAAATACCATACGAATATGCATCATATGCTCCTCCAATGTCTTACTAAAGATCAAAATATCATCTAGGTAAACAATAACAAACTTACCCAAAATTTTTTTCAGAACCTCGTTCATGAGCCGCATGAAAGTGCTCGGTGCATTGGTTAGCCCAAAAGGCATGACTAACCACTCATATAGTCCTTCCTTTGTCTTGAAGGCAGTCTTCCATTCATCTCCTTCTCTAATCCGAATCTGATGATATCCACTTTTCAGATCTATCTTTGAGAAATACACAGCTCCACTCAAACAGTCCATAATATCATCCATTCGTGGCAATAGAAACCTGTACTTGATTGTGATCTTGTTTATTGTTCTGGAATCTGTACACATCCTCCATTCTCCATTCTTCTTTGGTGCTAATACCGCTGTTACAGCACAGGGACTCAAACTCTCACAGATCAATCATTTCTGTAACAGTTCATGTACTTGTCTGTTCAACTCCTCACTTTCTACAGGTGTCATTCTGTGTGCTGCCTTATTTGGCAAACTCGCTCCTGGGATCAAGTCCATCTAATGAGTGATCTTCTTGACTGGTGGTAATCCATCAGGCACGTTATCGGATACAATAGCCTGAAACTCATTCAACAAATCTGCAACTTCTACAGGAACATCTTCTACTTCCTCTTTACCAGCTTTTTGAATTAAAGCAAAATATACATGCTCATGCCTCATACCATCTAGGAAATTTCTTCCATCAAAAAAAGTTATCCTTGTATTACCACATACCTTTTCTTCAGTCTCCTTCAATAGTTTTAGCTTATGTCGCACTCCATCATTTGTCAGGGAATAGGTATTCACACGACCATCATGTACAGCACATCTGTCAAACTGCCATGGTCTACCCAACAACATATGACATGCATCCATAGATATGATATCACACAATACCTCATCTTGGTATCCGCCAATCTTGAACTTCACCAGGCATTGTTCATTGACTATGACCTTGTGGTCATCCTGTACCCAGGCAATCCGATATGGATGTGGGTGTTTTTGTCTCTTGAGCTTCAACTTTGTCACCATCTCTTCTGACACCAAATTGTCAGTGCTTCCACTATCAATAATCACATCGGAACATTTACCTTCACAATTGCACCTGGTGTGAAATAGGCTCCTCCTTTGCTCAGGTTCATTCTCACCACTCAACAGGACTCTTCTGTTAATCAACGTTTCTCCTCTTTCAGCATCTTCAGAATTTGATGATCTGGCATCTTCATCTACATGTGCAACTCTGGCCTGGCCTTCATTTCTCCTGTCTGTTCTGCCTTGGTGCTGAGGACATTCAAATGCCCTATGACCTTCTTCTCCACAGTGAAAACATGTTCCATGGAACCCACCTCTTCCAGATCCTTGTCCTCTTCCTCTTCCTCTCTGATCTCTATTATTCTGATCTTGGAAGGGATTGGAATTATTTCCTCACTGATTTTGGCTACTACTGGCTTCATCCTTCTTTTTCGGATCTTCATTTTGACCACCATATGATCGTCCACCAGATCGTCCACCGGGACCTCTTCCGTTTTGTCTGCTCTCAAACTTCTTGTTCAGCTTTTCCTCTACTTTTAGGGAAAACTGGTATGCCTCTTCAATATTGTTCATTCGAACCAAATTCAGCTCCTCCTGAATGCTTGGCCTTAACCCATTAAGGTATCGGGCAACTTTCTCCTTATCAGCTTCTGCATGGCCTATTATGATGAGAAGTCGATAGAAATCCTCTGTATACTCCTGAACAGATCTTCCTGCTTACTTGAAACTCTGCATTTTCTTCAGTAGGTCAAGCTCATAATCAACAGGAATGAACTGTCGTTTCAATTTATCCACCATTCGATCCCATCTTGTGATTTTATCTTTCCCTCTTCTATTTTTCTCTAATTGAATTTCTTGCCACCAGATCTTCGCATGACCTTTCAATCTGGCCTTCGCAAATTTGACCCTATTAGGATCCTCAACATCTTCGTACTCAAAATATTCGTCACATTCATTGATCCAGTCGATCAATTCTTCTGGGTTAAGATTTCCAGAAAATGTAGGAACCTCAATCTTAGGTCTTTTCCCAATCTTGGAAATCGCCCGAAAAAGTCTTTCTTCCTCCTGGTTCACAATTTCATTTTCTCCTTCTTGATATTCTTCTTCGGCTTCATCCTTTCTTTCATCTCTGACATTAAGATTCATTCCTCTGCGAATCTCTTCTTGCAATGCTCGCACTTGTCTCTGCAGCTCTCTAACCTCAGGTGTTACAACATCAGCTCTTCCGCCACGTTCCCTTCATGGAGGCATTTTCATGATGCGCGCTGAAACCCTAGCCACGGTCTTGGTGCAAACTGCCTCACAGTCGGTGATCTGTTTACACACTCAAGAAAACCTGCTCTAATACCACTTGATGAAGGGTGCTCCCCTTAATACCACAAACGCATAACAGAAATAGAGAAACAACAACAATATGCAAGAACATAAAATTGACTTCTTATTATCTCCACAAATGTGGAATTACAAACTTTCAGAATTACAATATGCAAAGCCACATGGGCATTCCCTTACAATATTCTATAGGATAAAGCCTCGAACTATTACCCAGATCCACTACCCAGAACTATTCTGAACTGCCTAAGACAATAATACAGCCTTTCTTATATAGGCAATTATCCACCGCCTGGGAAGGTTCCAAAATTTTAGCCAATAATGCCGACCAAACTTAGAATTATTTTATTTTACATTTTATTACATCATAGTCGGCTCAAGATAACCTTTGAAACCCGAACAGAAATTTTGAAAAAAATTATTTTCCGCCATTTCAGGTGGCCCAACTTCCGAAGACCATAGGTCATCACCAGTTGACCCGATCGGCTATTATAACCCCATTTCAGAAACGCCACGAAGCGCTCTACAGGTTTGACCTGTGCAAGCGCCCGTCACCCAAATTTTTGACCTCATCCGGGGCCTCTAAAACCTTCAAAACTGAGTTCAAAGTTTCTGTACCCTGCTGCCAATACCAAAAATCTTCAATATCTTCCAATATACACTTGATCTGGCAATGAAACTTTACTGACAGACTTATATGACCAAAATGAATCTCCAAGAAAGAAATCAGATCATTCTGAACACATGCAAAAATTACCAAAAATAGTAACTTTCCATAAATAGCAGCTCTGCACTAAAATATCCCTTTTTGAATATAAAAATAGAAATATTTTTGGGTGATGCAAGATTGCTCTTACACCCAGGATGCTCCTGTATCAATAAGAGTAAAATTGTCAAAAAAAAACATATCACCCCAATTTTGCTTGATGTCATTCTCATAATTGTCATTGTGAATATTAAATGCTAAGGGTCTAAAAAAATTTCTAACAAGTAAAGGAAATCTATCCCTCACAATACCTAACATGTTCATTACTGGATCCACAAAATCACTAAAAAAAGTAATGGAATTAGAGAAAGGGTAAGTTCTATGCCATAACCTGGTCCATAGCTGAACTGGAATAGTTCCTCCCTCATTCTCAATCTCATTGATGAATCTTGGGTTGATGTAGCCAATATTGAAATAGAGGATCAGGTGCATCAGCATGGAGTAGTGATTGAACTTGAAGCTTTTCAAATCAGTCTTTGCATTCATCAACTCAGAGTGCATTACATTGATTATGTGCCCCACATAATCAAACTCCTTGTTGGTGTACTGATCCTAAACATCTGTAGCCATGACAAAAATATCAGGAGTCACTGTCGAACCTCCATCTAGTGCAATAACTTTGTGTAGACCATAGATGGAATTCTAGAAATAGGGAAAGAAAAGCTCAATATCAAATGAATCTACAACCTTCTTGGGTAACAACCCTGCCTCTTTGTTTTCTCTAGGAATATGCCTCCTCATAACCTTTCCATGGTAGTAATTTCTCTATCTATTAAATAGGGCCTCCTCTCCTGCTAGGTCAATATCCATGCTCATAGGTCCTTGAAGGTCGAAAGCTTGAGTAAAAGATGCTCTATCTAACATGCAGAGTATAGACTTGTCATGCTTGTGGAAAGCTTGTGTCACTGGATTGTATGCTTGAATTAGCACTTTCATGAGGTCTACATCCAAAAATACCTTAGGTACTATCAAATTTTCCAAGTTCCTATCCCATGGGTTTGAAATAGGAGGGCCTCTAATTCTATTGTTATAGAAAAACATGAAGAGCTCATACCTAGTTGTGTTTGGGCATTCAACATCCCTACAGAATGCATAAAGGTCCCTCCATTCATAAGTGTTAGTTGATTGCAAATTTGAGGATCCAGGTAACAGTTTCATCCATTCTTTAGCGTATATGTTTGGCCTCTTTGTTCTTGAATGCACAATGGCACTCTTTTTGGGTACTGCAACAACATCAGAAGATCCTTGTTCTTCCATTCTTTTAAGTACTAAACTTTGTAGTTGCTCTTCAACTCTGGAAATTATGGATACTCTGAAGTGTGAACTATATTTAATAACGAACAAGTAATAAGAAACTCACAAGTACAACTAGGGTACCAGCGACCAGGCCACCTACTATATTAAAAATTAAAATCTCAATGTCTCATCAAGCACAGTCACACACACATGAAATTAGTAATTACCTTTTTCAGAAAAGTGTCACTATCAACGGTACATCTAAGTTTCTAAGTTTCTAACCCTAGGTCCCTAATACCCTATCTCAACCGTGCTAAATTGCTACCTGCAAATCAGGGCCCTTGGCCCTTAGCTGTTTGAATTTGAAATCTGAAAACTTTGAGACTTGTGAAATCATGAAACACCTTTTCAAAACTTTGGGACTGTTAAACTGACCACAAAAATGAAACCTTGAGATGTTACAACATAGCCTAGCATGCCACATGCGGCATGAATGATGACACTTGTACTTTCCACTTTCCACATGGCATGCAACTTAGTCTCCATTAGATCATATCTCACTTTTCAACCCCTTACAAAGTTACGCAATAGCCATGCGTTACTTCGAAACCCCTAACCATCATAATAAATTAACCATTGAGAAGCTACGAAATAGCCAGGCATAACTTCAAAAACATCATAATAAATTAAAGTTTTAAATGTTGAGAAGCTATGAAATAGGCATGCATAACTTTGGAAGTGGAATCATCATAAT
Source organism: Chamaecyparis obtusa (assembly GCA_027943335.1). NCBI lineage: Eukaryota > Viridiplantae > Streptophyta > Pinopsida > Cupressales > Cupressaceae > Chamaecyparis > Chamaecyparis obtusa. The sequence goes on along the minus strand of BSBK01006117.1, from coordinate 249,709 downwards.
AAATTAAAGTTTTAAACGTTGAGAAGCTACGAAACAGGTAGGCGTAACTTCGAAACACATCACCATCATATTAAATTCAATGTTGAGAAGTTACACAACAACCAAGCATTACTTCGGAACCCCTAACCATCATAATAAATTAACTGTTGAGAAGCTACAAAACAACCAGGTGTAACTTCAGAACCATCATAATAAATTAAAGTTTTAAATGTTGAGAAGCTACGAAATAGCCAGGTGTAATTTTAGAACCATCATAATAAATTAAAGTTTTAAACATTGAGAAGCTACGAAATAGTTAGGTGTAACTTTGGAACCATCATAATAAATTAACGTTTTAAACATTGAGAAGCTATGAAATAGGCAGGCGTAACTTCGGAACCATCATAATAAATTAAAGTTTTAAATGTTGAGAAGCTATGAAATAGGTAGGCGTAACTTCGGAACACATCACCATCATATTAAATTAAATGTTTAGAAGTTACAAAACAGCCAAGTGTTACTTCGGAACCCCTAACCATCATAATAAATTAACCATTGAGAAGTTACGAAATAGCCAAGCGTAACTTTGGAACTATCATAATAAATTAAAGTTTTAAATGTTGAGAAGCTATAAAATAGGCAAGCGTAACTTCGGAACCAATAACACTATTTGAAAAAGAGTCATCTGACTTCTCATTGTTTCATTTGTAGACTACTCTACAATATTACAAATTTACAGACTACAATATTACTATTTAATTCAAAAATTGGTATACAATATATTATATACATAATACTTATTACTGGTAACTTAAACTGATTCACTAATTCAACATTTCACTGAAGTTCTGAATGACTGTGGACCAATTGTTTTCAAAACCAAAATGAAAACTACATTTGATTATTTCATATTTAAAAATTACAACTTACACGTAACTACTAACAATTAACAAAAAATTTCGTAATGGTAAGATCCACATTCCACAAAGAAAAAAAGATTAGTCAGATTAGTTGATGTGCAGAGTAGAAAATAATATGATCATCTGATTCATCTCCTCCTGGAACACCTCCTGGTCAAAGCCATGATCATAAAAAATGGTGCACATCTCCGCCTTGTCATGTTCTACTTCAAGTTTAAACATGTCACTCAGGTAATCGGCGTAACTGGTAGCATGATGATGATCCCTTGCTGTAGACATTAGATGACGGAGGACATCCTATTGAATCTCCTCCTCCATATCCAAAGTTGGTTGGATAATAGGTTCTGGGTTCTCATTTGATGATCCCTCAACTACTGGAAGACCCATTCTGTGAAAGTGTCAAGAAAATACAAATAATCACCAACTTGTCATCCAAATTTAGAAATTTAGAAAGCTCCTATGCTTTGCAATTCCACTATTGAGGAGTATATAAAGAAAATGATCACCAACTTGCCAGCCACAATAAATTTTGAAGGAATGTTTCATGTTAGGTGGTAATCAAGATGAAATTAATGAATATCAGTAAAGAAAAATTACAGACATTGTAATGTCCTACGTAACTTGGCTCCGAAGTCGAAAAGAAGAATAATAAATGTTGAATCACAGCTCATATCTCCTAAAATTATCCTTTTTAATGTCTAATCAAAATCTTGGCCTAGATGATGGATAATCGTACCACTCAAGTTACGCAAACTGTCGGCGTTGCCTTGGAACCACCATATCCTAGCTATGATTTTAAATTTTGAATTGACAACTTGGCTGCCGCATTAAACTTTCATGTAATGTGACTTGGCTCCGAAAAGAAAGATAATGAATGTTTACGATTCATAGCTGAGATTTTGTACAAATTTAATCAACCTTTTTTTACATCTAATCAAAATCTTATCGTCGTTAAGTCTCATTAATTGTACTTCAATGATCAATGTCATTGAAACTTTGCGGCTAAGTTACGCAAACTGCCAACGTGGCCTCGGAACCCCCATATCTTACCTACGACCATAACTTCTGAAGTCACGTACACTGTCAATCTGTCCTTTATGTATTTTCATAGCCTTCAACTGCAACCTACCAGCATAACCGTTGAAGTCACACACGCCGTCAACCTGACCATTACATATCTTCGTAACTGTCAGCATCGACCCTCCTTTTAGCCTACCGAAACTACACACATGCCACACTGTTACCAGTCACCACAACTATTCACCAATTTATATTTTTTATAATATAAATACTCTTTTATATTCACCAATTTATATTTATTGTAATATAAATACTATTTTCTATTCGCCAATGTATTTTTTTTATAATATAAATACTATTTTATATTCACCAATTTATATTTTTGTAGTTATAAATACTGTTTTATATTCACCAAGATAGTTCCACCTACTTTCAGGGAACATCAATGATTCGCCAATTGAGATTATTTTTTTTATTTGAAAAGAAAATAATTTCGCCAAATTTTTTTTTTTCCCCTTCTCACTTTCGCCACTTTTTTACACCTTTCTTAAAGGGGGGGTTTCTTAAAAATTACCCTGCACTTCAGCTCGGAGTCATCGGTGGTGTTTGAATGACAATGTGTGGCAAACAAGGTTTGTAATAGCATTTACCCAGCCATTGGGAGTTGTTGGAAAAGATGGTTTGATGCTATGACTGACGATTTGAAAGATACGCAATGTTGGTTGTTTGAACTGAGGAACATTGTGAGATTTGACATCGATCGAGAATGTGTTGCCAAATTTAAATGAACTTGAATCTTTGAAAACTGAGATATGTTATTGTAGGTCCCGACAACATGATCTTGTAGCACCTGACGGCTTGATGCTACATCGCATGAGCTCTGAGATATGACCCCGTAAAGATCTCTGATTTCATGTTGAAGGGACCTTGAGGGACACTTCAGCCTCGAGTCATCGATGGTGTTCGAGTGACTGTGTGTGGTAAATGAGGTCTCCCCTAGTGTTTACCTGGCCATTTGGAGCTTTTGGAATAGACGGTTTGATGCTACGACTAATGGTTTGAAAGATACACAATGTTGGCCGTTTGTACTGAGGAACACTTTGAGTTTTGACATCGAACGTGAATGTGTTAGCAAATTTAAAGGAACTTGAATCTTTGAAAACAAAGATAGTTATTGTAGGCCCTAACAACATAGTCTTGTAGCACCTGACAGCTTAATGCTACCTTGCACAAGTTTCAAGATATGACGTCGTAAAGATTGCCAATTTCATGTTGAAGGGGGACCTTGAGGGACACTTCAGTCCAGAGTGGTTGGTGGTGTTCAAATGACTGTGTGTGGATAATGAGGTTGCCACTAGTGTTTACCTGGCCATTTGGAGCTGTTGGAACAGGTGGTTTGATGCTATGACCAATGGTTGGAAAGATACGCAATGTTGGTCATTGCAACTGAGGAACACTGTGAGATTTGACATCAACTGAGAATGTGTTGCCAAATTTAAATGAACTTGAATCTCTAAAAACTGAGATAGGTTATTGTAGGCCTCGACAACATGGTCCCGTAGAACCTAATGGCTTGATGCTACATCATTCAAGCTCTGAGATATGACCCCGTAAAGATCAGCAATTTCATGCTGAAGGGACGTTGAGGGACACTTTGGCTCAAAGTGTAGTCTAAGACCAGTGAATTAAAACATTTGCATAAAATGTGATTTGGATTGGTTGATGATGTAAGGAATTTTCCCTTGTTGTTATCTATCTTTCCAGAGGAAATTATTGGTCTTCTTGACAATGACTGGATTTGGGGTCACCATTAATGATTCAGAGAGCCCTATTTTGGCACCAGTCATTTTGGTGAGTGTAAATCCTTAAGAGTGGATGTTTTTATGGTGTATTATGGATTTTGGGATCCATACTGATGTATTTGATCAATTGGTTTGATCTGGAAGAAGTTGTAAGGTTCCATTTGTGTAGGCCCTAGATGTGTGACCTTAGAAACAAGGGTTTGGTGTCTAGAAGAATGGGTAGGTGTAGAGACCTTAAAAACTTGAATTTTTTTTTGTTTTAAAACCTTATGAAAGACTTTTTCTTGGTTGGGATGTTGGGGAGTGAATATTTCTATGAGTTTCTTTGTAATGGTGATGGAATTAAGCATAGTTGGTGACTGCTATGGTATTGGATCTACTAAATGGTCCAAAGGAGTCTATCTTGGGGGTTTGGGTAGGATTTATAGAACCCAAAAGGGTATCTAAAACAATCAAGATTTCCTTTATTTGTTTGGAAGGATCGGGAGAAAAAGGCTGATTTGACATATTGGAGGCTCTAGGTGAACAATCAATGAAACAACAATTTCATATGCTTGACTGGAACATATTTTGGATAGGGCAGTAAAGTAAATACATGGTTGTGTTTATTATTTACATTTCCATGCATTTGAATCATTATTTTATTTTCTAAGAAGGTGAAGGAATAGATTGGTGTTGGGGATAGTGACTGGGCATGGGAGTGAATGCAGTTAATGGTGAAGGTTTTTGGTGAATGAAAATGAATGTTCATATCCAATATGGTGTGTTAGAACCATTGGATCAATTTGGAGAGGGTTGTGGAGGTCTTCTTGAATAGACCCTAGGTTTATGACCCTAGGAACCAGGGTTTTTTGGTGAGAGAGTTTGGTGAATGGTGGGGTGTCAAATTATGTAGTACAAGCACTAGAATTGAGTTTTTTTGGCATGGGCTAGGAAATATTTGTATATCAATATGTGATAGAGTTTGGGGATTTTTAAGTATTTAAATACATCTATGGGATGTATCTCAGAGTTTGGATATATGGGAAGAATGGCTGTGAAAAAGATATTTTTGTTTTTCATTCTAAGAAGATCCAGAGTGATTTTGAGTCACATAGCAAATGCCCCGATCCTTCCACAAGTGTTATTCTGATGATTTTTGATCACTTGACGAACAAAAAATTATATATTGAGTTGAAAAGAAAATCAACAGAAGATGCTGAAAATGAAGTGAACAAACCTAAGGTTTCTTCTCAATGTAAGTAAAATGTTTTCCCTCAATGAAAGATTGAAGTCTTTCCAAACTCATTTCTCCCAAATTATGGGAAACTCTGAACTTACCATTTGAATAACCATAAGTTTTTATTTTCATGTAGGCCATTCTTCTGAGAGTCATGAACATTTCCATCTATCTCTTACTGAAAAGGAACATTAGATGGTGAAATCTACAAAAACAAAAACTAAAGAGATGAGCAGAGGGATGCGCAATCATAATTTTTCTAGCAGACGTCCTATTAACGCAATAGAAAATAAAATGGCTCTGGAGGCTGCTAAGTCTTTCAAATCAGAAAACTCCTCTGGCTTAGTAATTATGAGGCCATATAGTGTATACCGATATTTTAGGCATGTAAGATTCCCTGGCCTCTCTCTATGCCTACTTGTATTTAGAAATACTATCTTCAGATCTAGGGTGATATTCAACAATCTCTATTATATTACAATCTCCTATACTCTATAAGTTTGTTTGATAGGGGTTCAAGAAGCCATTCTATTATTGTCTAAAGGATATTTTGAGTTTATGTGTTTTGTTACATGTTTTTTAATAATAATGTTTAGATGGTTCTTAAGATCTAATTTTTCTTATTTTATGTGAAAATTTGTTCTACAAACGACACCGAACACATTTGTAGATAAACTCAAATTACCAAGAGAAAGAACAATGGCAACTCTTGTGGATCCTAACAGAAGGGAATGGCCTGTACAATTCCTCGAAGATCTCCCTGAAGCTTCCTTGATTCATGGATGGAGATATTTTTTAATTTCCAATAATATTGAGGATGGAGATGCCTACATTTTTGAGTGGGTAGATGATAGTAAAAACAAAATTAAACTTAATGTCCATATTTTCCCCATTGTCAAAGAATGTATTCCTTACAAGTATTTTAAAGGAGGACAAGTGCATAATAGCATTCCATCACGTATGAATAAGAAAATACAAGTCTTATGCAATGATTTTGTCACCAATTTTCTAGCAAAGGCATCTAGACCTGAAAAGGGAAAATGTGCAAAACAAGGAATATAACAGCTGCAAGGGAAGAAGGTAAAACCTAGTAATGGAAGCAAATGTATTAATCTAGATAAACCAAAATGTAAACCTTCCATTTTAGAGAGGGAGAAGTTGGAAAGGAAATGAGATAGTGCATCCTTGAATTGAGTTGGTTCCTTAAGGATCTTCCATGGCCTTCCTAGTATTATGTGCCTGCAAGTCATTGGCATAACATCATAAAGTGTTTTATTTATTAATAATGAGAAATATTTTTACAACTCAGCTCATTAGGAGCACTGGAGGAAAGAGCTGAGCAGAGAAAACCTCTAGAATTGCCCCAAAAAATAGAAGAGAAAGGTTTTCATTAAATCTTACAAACTTCCCGTTATACATACGGGGTAATGCATGAGCAATTTATAGTCCACCCAATTTACAAGGCTATATAAATTTGACATTATAATATTTTGTATCTCCATTTAGTCCAATGAACTAATTGGATCTACCCTACCCTTGATTGTCTCAAGTGTTTCCTCATGGTCTCACTCACGAACCTTCTAAAGAGTTTTATTATGCGATCTTCCCCCATCTCTGATCAAGTGGACATTTGATGCAATACAAGGTTTGAATAATGAATAATCTTTCTATGTGTTTCCCAATCCTTGAACAACCACAACCTAGGGTTCTTCATAGCATACCATCTAAGCCATGTACTAGTTACAACCACTGTTCCTATAGGGTATTCTAATTCTTCAACATCGATAACCGAGTGATCCAATTTCTTTTTGCCTCAACACAATGACACAAATAATAATATGTGCCTTCTTCATTTTCTTCAGGTGCAATAAAAACAAAAACATGGCTTGTAATGATATAAACATAATAAGGACATTAGTTTACTAAATATTTACGATAAAGTACTAAATTTGAGATTATTTGTATGTGAAAAATTTACTTGATTGTACTAGATCAGATAAGCGATCAAAGTCAATGGATGATTCCATTTCTGTCAGTTGTAGTGATTCATAAGGATGATAGGAGGCAAGTGGACTCAAAATACATGTATACCATTTGTCAACCCATTCCTTTGACTCACACCCATCCCAATCTTCATCTACACATGAGGAAAAAAAGCACGCCATATGTCGTGTGTGGATACTCCATGAACCTGCATTACAACTTCTAAAAGAGTGTAGCTCACTCGATCCTGTCAGTGTACAACAATCCTCATATGGTGTAATATTAGTTTCATCCATCAACCAAAAAAATCTACAAACCGTAGACTCACCTTCATTACCTGGACCCATTATAGCATTACACCACTAGAAAATACATTCTGCATCTGACAATGTTTCTTTCTCTTTGTACTTTAATTATTCACATCCTAAGGCTCTTTTAATACATGTACCTGCACCATTGTGCTCTCCCTTTCCATGACCGGCCTTTGTGAAATTCCACATATATTGAATTCCAATAATTTTATGCATCCTGTACAACCAATAAAACATATGAGAATTCTTGAATTATGATGCACAATTATCTGACCATATGATATGTCAATGATATTTTATGCCCCTGTTAGCCAAATGACCATAAAATAGTTGAAAGCAACCACGTACAAACTCTGTAGAATGTGAGCGATCATCGCTGATATAAAAATGATACTCCCTTATTATCTTCCTGTTCTCCTCTATACTGTCAGGTGAATGCATGAATGCTATATGAACAAATATAGCAACTTGTTGAGAGCTGTAATACTTTTCTTGCACCTCAGTATGTGGTTGTAGTGTGTATTTCTCTTCAAAGTCCACAACTAAAACAATGGTATCAAGTGGGAATGTGTCCTTGTACAACTTGAATTGCATATACAACCATAGCGCTATATGTGTATGCCTTGCATACCCATAAATAATTTTTTGACGAAAAATGTCCATGAACTTATACACTAGAATTTTTTCAATTACTAAATCACATCTTTTAGCCTCTTTTCCATCTTTTAGATTGTATGTCATGGTCTTATATTTTCCAAATTCCACTATTTCATTACCGATTGCATGCGTACTCTCCAAATGTTGAAAAATTGGCAAATATCGCAAACCTTCGCTATCTATGCATGTACCATTCAAGCATGAGAGCTTGTAAAATTATTGACCATCCACTCTTTCACATAAAATGGTAGATATTAATTCCCTTGAAGATCTATGTGGGAAATTTATGTTACAATCCTTTAAAATATTGTTAGAGTGCAAATCTACACATATAAACTTATAAACTTTAAAATGGTTACAAAATTCAATATGTACCCTACAACAACAAGTTGTGCATGTGTGATTTATCTTCACATAAAAAATTTTACACATTTCAAAATATATCTGACTAATTTTAATTTGAGGATACATATGCATAAATTTTGCAAAGAATTGTGACTGAGTTGAATCCAAAAAATATTTTGGATGTGGAACATAAATTCGACTACCAATCTTCCTTTTTACAACATCTCTTTGATTAGGAGATACCCATGTGTTATTCTTCCAAAAATCTTCAATCAAGGATTTCAAAGATTCAACAATTGCTTTATCTTTTCACGGTAGTCTATCGGAAAATACCCATAACTCATTTCTATTTGGATCTTCCACTCTTTGACGCCTTCCCAGGGCTCTCATTAGAGACTTTATACTTATTTTCAATATTTTTCTTGTCTTTCTAATGAGTTGAGATTTCTTCATTTGAGAGCTTACTATTGTTGATGTAAGTACACATCGTGTGAAATTACTATCTTTCATGCGTGATGTAGAACCCACACTCTCATATGCAGTCATTAGATTCTTTACAATAGATTTTTCACTTGAGTCATCCATTGTTCTTAGCCCAAGAATCTTCATGATGGGCCTAAATTTCAGATTTCTCATCATTTCAACAAATAGTTGACATCTTCCTATCATGTTTAAATTCTCAAAAAATGATCTCCAAATATGATTACTATTTCTTTGACAAGTACGCGTGGGAATATTTTCAGGCATTTCTTGCAAAATGTTAGTATCAATATCAATCAAATATTTTGGCTTTCTATAAATAATTCTAGGAGCATCAAAAACATTATGTGTGAATTACATACCATCTTGAGTGTATTAAACATGACACGATGTTGTGCCTACACCTTGGGATGTAGATAATGGTGTGCCTTCAACATGATACAATTGTGTACCTCCACTTTGGGATGTAGACAATGGTGTGCCTTCAACTTGAAACAAGGGGGTGTGTACACCTTGGGATGTAGATGATGGTGTGCCTTCAACATGATACAAGGGTGTGTCCACACCTTCGAAAGTAGACAATGGTGTGCCTCCAACATTGGATGATGATGTCTCTTCAACTTGGGAACTCATAGATGATGCGCCCACATCTTCATAATTCAATTGTCTTGTTACACAAAAGTTTGTCATTCATTGTCTTTTTGTTTCCAATTCCAATTCTCTCTTACTTTTTATTGATGTTTCATGTTCCTCATCCAAAGAAAAATCTTCTTCTATGGTATCTAATTTTTTTTGTTCATGAAGTTGTCTTATTCTTTCCCTTTTCTTCTCTTTGTCTCTTTCATGCTCTTCCTGTGTTAAAGTCTTTTCTCATTTCCTCAGCATGATGATGATTTCTACATATGAATTGATTACAATAAATTTATTACAATTATATCAAATTATGTATTCCACAAGTCTATATCATATCAATTATAAATGAAAAGACTCTTTATTCACATTTCACATGTAAAATATTAAAAAACTTACCTCAATCGATAAATTTCGGTGAAGAATTATTGACTTTCACAATTTGATGTTGATTTTTGAACAAAAAGATGGTGCAAATTCATAGAATATGATTCTTTGTCCTCTTCAATACCATGAAAAGTGAATATTTGTTGAATAAAACTCAGAAACTAGATAGTATATAGAAAAAGTGAGCCTCTTCCATGAGATCTCACATAAGACCATTTTTTTTAGTCTTACATAGCGTGTGTGCCCTATGCAAAAACACACAAATGTATTCCATATTCTTACATAGCATGCAAGCGCTATAGGGTGTGCACCCTATAGTGCATGCACCCTATGTAAAATGAGAGAGAGAGAGAGAGAGAGAGAGAGAGAGAGAGAGAGAGAGGGTGATAAGGGATAAACTATGTGATGTTAGCTAACTTCTCACTGAAGCAATTAAAAAAATTCAAAAAAAAAGTTAACATTTTAGGGGGAGCACACCAGATGTTATGTTATGTTTTTCACAAAAAATAGGACCACTTTTTGTGCTCCCTCTTTTTGAGGACCTTAATCTGCACCAATTTCAAAATAAATTAGTAGTTTAGAAACTAGATTCAGAGTATTACAACTCTTGTTCTTGTCGCATCTTAAAATTGTGAGTCTAACTATCTTCAATTTCTTGTTGAAGTTCAAAGTTTTCCGATTTCAAGAAAAAAGTGGCATCTTATACCCCCTTTTTGGTCCCCCATCTTTGTGCACTTACCCTTTTAGAATGTTAGAAAATGATAGTAGAATGTTAGAAAATCATAGTAGAATTGTTAGAAAATATTAAAAACCATACTATAAATGTTAGAATATGTTAGAAAATGATAGAAAATCATAGTAATTTGTTAGCAACTATTAGAAAATATTTACAAAAGATTAGAAACTATTGTAGAAATGTTAGAAAATGTTAGAAAACATTAATATCTTATAAAAAATTATTAAAAATATTTGTTTTTAAATTTCTTTTAAAGTTAGTAAATATTAGGAATCTCTCTCTCTCTCTCTCTCACCTGTACATGCATTTTTAGTAATGTTAGTAAATATTAGTTAGTTTCAGTTGATTAGATGGTTTCATTTGATTATATTTTATTAGATGGATGTAGAATTAATATCATAAAACATAACAAGTTAATACATGTGACTAATAGAAAATAACTATTCTAACTCATTCTAGAACTAACACATGTCATAAGTAATCTAACTAATTTTATCATTTTTTAGTGTCTTAAGGGAATCTTTAACTAACAAGCAATCTTAATGGGAGGTCTTAAGGGGATCTAGAATTAATATCATAAAAAATAACTAGTTAATACATGTAACTAATGGACAATCACTATTCTAACTAATAAGCAATCTTAATGGGAGGTCTTAAGGGGATCTAGAATTAATATCATAAAAAATAACTAGCTAATACATGTAACTAATGGACAATAACTATTCTAACTCATTCTAGAACTAACACATGTCATAAGTAATCTATAACTAATTTCATCATTTTTTAGTGTCTTAAGGGGATCTTTAACTTATAAGAAATCTTAAGGGGAGGTCTTAAGGAGATTTAGAATTAGGGTATGTGTAGTATCATGGTATGCCAAACAAGGCCCTTAAGTGACAATGAAAATTTAGAAAATCAGGTTTAGGCAAGTTGACATAAAAATTTGAACAAGTTATAAATATTATATCAAAAATATGTAAGAAGAGAATCTGTAGAAAATTGAATTTAGTTTCTAAGATACTAGGCCTTTTTTGAAAAAAAAAAATTCTATATGTTGAAAATTTTAAATTTCAGGAAAAAAATAAGAAGTAGGTGTATGTCTGACCACCTTAAACACAATCAAATAATAATTATTTTTTTTCTAGATTCTAGATATAAGTAGTAGACTCGTGTCTGGATGTGACACATATTTTTTTGTAATCTTTTCCAAGTAAATAATTAATTATGATTTTACTTCTACAACTTTTCTAGAATACAAAAACTCTTGTGTCTGACCACGTTAACTTAGTTTAAACTTTATCAAATTGAAAACATTTTTTATTTTTCTTGTAGTAGGAAAAGCATAAAATGTGACACATATTTTGGACTTAAAAAATGTTATACAGTTTGAAAGTTATAGCTATTTATCAATAAGTCTATCAATCAGGACTAGAAAGATAACAAGTAGGTGTATGTCTAACCACATTAAACAAAATTAAATGATAATATTTTTTATAAGATTCTAGATAAAAGTAGTAGACTCATGTCCGGATGTGATGTATATTTTTTAATATTTTTTTTCCAAGTAAATAATTAATTATGATTTTTCTGCTACAAATTTTCTTGAATATAAAAAAGGTCGTGTCTGACCACCTTAACTTAGTCTAAACTTCATCAAATTGAAATAATTGTTTATTATTATTGTATTAGGTGAAGCATAGAATGTGATGTATATTTCAGATTTTAAAAATGTTATATTATTTAAAATTTATAGTTATTTTTCAAAGATTCTATCAATCAGGACTTCTATTTCACATCACCACTTTTTGGTATACCATGATCCTGCACATACCCATTAATATCATAAAAAATAACTAGTTAATACATGTAACTAATGGACAATAGCTATTCTAACTTATTCTAGAACTAACACATGTCATAAGTAATCTAACTAATTTCATCATTTTTTAGTGTCTTGATTTCATAAAAATAACTAGTTAATACATGTAACTAATGTACAATAAGTATCATTAAAATAATTGAATAATCAAAGTATACATATAAAACCATACATGTATACAAGTGTATATATATAAAAGCATAAATAAAATTCTATATATTAAAACCATTGAACCATTAAATAGGTCCATCATATATCAAAAAAATTATAGTCCATCATATGTTTAAATATATAAACAAAGTATAGTGAAATTTAATCCAGAGATATCAAGTAGGTCCTAACACATGAAATAGGTATACATATTATAATTTTTAGACCAACTCAAATAACTAATTTCATCATTTTTTAGTGTCCTAATTTCATAAAAAATAACTAGTTAATACATGTAACTAATGGACAATAAGTATCATAAAAATCATTGAATAATCAAAGCATACATAAAATCTTTAATTGATATGCAATCTATAAAAATCATTAAATAATCAAAGTATACATATAAAACCATACGTGTATACAAGAATATATATATATATATATATATATATATATATATATATATATATATATATATATATATATATATATATATATATATATATATATATATATATATATATATATATAAAAGCATACATAAAATTCTATATATTAAAACCATTGAACCATCAAATAGGTCCATCATATATCAACAAATTATAGTCCATCATATGTTTAAATATATAAACAAAGTATAGTGAAATTTAATCTAGAGATATAAAGTAGGTCCTAACACATGAAATCGGTATACATATTATAATTTTTAGACCAACTCAAGTGGTTCAGACCTTTCATGGAAAACATGTAATATTCTCTCATCATCCTCACTATCTAGTCTCCACTTACGACGTCCACGTTGAGATTTAATTGTATGGAGACAAATGGATGTGGCAACTACTAGGTGACTATATTGAAACACCTTATTGTCTGGTTGGTAATCAACAAAGTGAATACCATGTTGAATTACTTTGATTTTCTTGAAATATGTTCCCTCTAAAACTACTGAACCTATAGGTCACAAATTTTAACAATATATAAATTTAAACAAACTAAATTTGAAATTTGCTAAAAGGTTAAAATTTAAAATTTACAAATTGAGTTCAGTATATTGATGTAAAGCATGCACAAAACTATGGGGAACAACATTCCATCACTTTCTTTAGGTTCAAGTAACTTCATCCTCTCTACAATGCAACACAATAAATAATAACCAACTCCTTCTACATTTCTATTAGCAATCACTGCAAAGACATCTTGTGCATAATAAATTTATATATACATGCGTGATATCTTAAAATTTACTTAGTTCAATCTATAGATCTATCTATCTATCTATACATGCAACTCAATGGACCATATAATGTAAAATATATATACTTACCAATTTTGACCAATCCTGAGATATGATTGTAATCAGTAGAAATCAAAGGGACATCATTGAAGTTTTCATCTTCATCTCTATCAAATGTATCAGTAACAACTAGTGGCACTAGATTCCATGCATCCACATATCCACGGTCTTGATTGATGCATTCCTCATAATTGTTAGCAATGCAGTGACAACAAAAGCATGAGTAGTCCCTGTGTTCAATGTCCAATTGTGACAATTTGTACTCATAGGTAAATGCAAATATCGCGTCTTTTCTATCCCATTGCAACCATGCATCATTTTTCTATCCACACCTGAACAAATGCATATATAATACATTCTATAAATATAATTTGAATAAAGAATACATAAAAATTTTAAACACTTTCAAATAATTTAAAAATGTGTGCATACCTTTTATCTCCCAAAGTTTTCTATGTGGCACCGCTTGAGTCAATCCTGATGACATGTCATTATCATTTGGTGTGAAATATCTCTTGCACCATTCAACCACATCATGTGCATTTTTTATATGAACTCCCTTATAATTCATTTGATACTTTCATATAGCACGTTTGATGCAAGCTCCAACACCATCATGTCCACCTTTTCCATGTCCACTCTCAAAGAAACTCACGACATGTAGTATGTTTTCATTATGATGATATCTACATAGTGCATAAAATGGTCTTGATGATTTGAATTGTGCAGCACATCCATCTAACCAAACATAATGTTTATCAATTTTTATACCCCTTTCTTTCAAATTTTCAAAAAATATCTTGAAGCAGTGTTCTACATAATGAATGTCACGCTCTCTATCATCACTTATATAAAAATGATATTCCTTCTTGATGACCCGTGCTTCAAATGTTCTTTGAATACCATCCAAATCTAATTGTGCATGTTGATAACACACATGTATCATGATAGTAATTTGCTTTGAAAAATAGTATTCCGATTGAATTGCCTTTTGATGAACAAAGGAATAATTTTTTGCAAAATCAACAACTAATACAATAGTTCCAAGTGGGAAATTGTCTCCCAATGTTTGGAATTTTTGTGCTTGCCACTTTGCAAAAAAAGCATGATGAATTTAGGGTTGAATTAATTTTTAAATTTTTTCCATAAATACTCCAACATTTATCTCCTCTTCAACATATTCTAACCTTTTGGATTCTTTCCCAAATTTTATTTCATTCTTTACATATTTGTAACTCTTGCAATTTACCATCTTTGTTACATCAATATTTTTATTTTTCAAAGGAAAAAGAGACAAATTAGCACATGTTTGACATATTCCTTTTATGCAATTTATTTATCCAGCTACATCATCTCTTTTGTCACATAAAATGGATGAGATGAACTCACTTCGTCTAGTAGGAGAAGCATTTTCAAAACCATAAATGTCTTCTACAAAATTTTAAAAAACCTGATAGTGAAGATCAAATTCAATATGATAATGACAAGTTTCAAACACTTTGTTTGTCCTGATATAATATGGCTTCAATCTTTCAAACAATGTTTTCCCAATCTTTATATTAGGATTTGAACTAAAAAATGACACATACATTTCATGTTGTGTTGTGTCCAACCAATTTTTCATATGATATTCATATTGATTAGCTGAAATTCTTTGTCTGATAACATCTCGACTATTTGATGAAGAACGTGTATTATCATTCCAAAATAATGTAACCAAATTCTTGATTCCTTCATCAATCCTATCAGAATGAGGAGCTCTACACATGATTTCCTAATTGCCTTCCAAGGTGCTATCATCCAAAAGTATTCTCCTATTAACATATTTTGATATTGTTTTCCTATTAAAACCAAACTAAGATGAAATCGAAGATATCTATCTTTTTTAGAGCACAGTGTTACCTACAATGGATGTCAACATAAATTTTCTTATAATGGTCTTATCTTTAGTTCGAGATCACTTCCCTACCTGGTTCAAATCTTTCCTAAGATTTTCAATCATATCAGTTTGCATGTCAACAACTTTTCTCTTCTTTGATGTTGTGTCTATACCCAATAATTTTAATACCCCTTCTAACTTTTTGTTTATAAGTACAACTGAAAGAAATTGGGCTTGTTCAATTGTTTCAAAATTATCAAATTTAGCCAATATTTCTCTTTCTATCATATTCATTAATCTCTTCTTAGCAAGACTTAAGGGTTGAATATTAACAAGTGATCTCAAATTCTCCACATCCATTGTAAGTAAATGATCTAAGTTTCTATAATTAATATTTCTCTTTATAGTTTGAGCTAAATTTAAAAGTTCATCCATACCAATAGGAGAACCTGATCTTGACCCTTCTCCAACATCAATTTCTTGAACTTCCGTAGGGAGTGATCCCGACCCTTCTTTAATGTGCAATTCTTTGACTTGACTTGACCCTCCTACTTCAGCTTGTCTTTCACCTTCTTTAGTTTTATGATAATATGTCAATGCAGCTTCATGATTTCTTTGTTCAGTACTAGGTGACCTTTTTCTAACAAATTTACTTTGTCTTCCTTTCTTGTTCCCCATTTCCTCTCTCCAAAAAATATCTTCCACAAGATCGCCAATAAACATTCTCTTCTTCAAAAAATAATTTGATCTAATATTTCTCCTCTCCAAAATTATGCCTTGGAAAAAATAGAAACAATAATCCTCCTCCAAAAAATTCCTTTGTAAAAATTGATCAATAATAGAAAAAGAGAATTAATTTATTGCAATTCGGTATAAATTAGAAACAAAATGTTTTAGTTTTATACCATTTTAAATTTTTTTACAAAAAAAATTCATCACTAGTTGAATGACTTTGCTCGAAGTACCTTGGGGAAAATTTCGGCAGGGTGTTTCTTCGCTAGAATTTTCACTTTGGGGTCTTTGCACGAAGACCCTTCACACGAATCCCCCTAGGTATCTTCACGCGAAGGGGGTCTTCATGCGAAGACCCCTAAACTAAAATTTTTCCCTCAGAAAAAAAAGTGAACTACAAAAAGAAGGTATTTCGAGGCCTAGGACAAGGACCAAACAAGATGGTTTTTTCAAACATACGATGTCAAATGATGCTATTTGGAACAAGATTTCTAATAAATATAATTTTAATACATATTGAGTTCATTATCACTTTTAAATATTACTTTAACTAAACATAGGTTGTTTGGTCATTCAACAACCTGTATCTTCAAGACTTCCAGAAAAATAGTAAATTAGAAAAATATTTTTATGAAAAATATGTAGGAAAAGTATATTTGTGTTACCTTTCTATGAAAAAGAGAAAAAAATGAATTTTGATATACAGAGATCAAGTTAGAGCAATCCAAGTGACCTTATGTCTAAATTATAGTTACTGTCACTTTAGAACATAATAAACTATGAAATATTGACCCAAAATGAATAAACCAATTGCATCCTTTAGATATTGAAGTTACAAATATAATCTCGAAAGAATTACATCGTCATCATATTTTTAAAATTTTTTATGCTGATCCAAGTGACAGTAACTCCTTAAAAACATAGTTTTTTCATGCAAATCACTTTTCGAAGGAGAAGGAAAAATGAATTTAATTTTAAAAAAAAAAAAATTTAGAAACTAGAAAGAAAATTCTAAAAGACCCTAGTTTACATCATCTTCAAATTCCTAATAGTTTTGCAGCAATAGGTGTTCGAAAGTGAAGTTTTTTCTCAGAATGTTGATCTCCATGTCAAAGTTGGCCAAAAAGTGGGACACACTATTGTGGGACCACCCTTTTATCTATTAGAAATTGAAGTGAAAACTAGTAATTCCTTTTACATCATCAAATACAAAGACATAATAACATGTCCTACAATTGTGGATCGATTTGGATAAATATGTCTAGTGGGAAAAAGACAAGACTTGAGAATCTGGATTCAAAAATTAAATTTGATTTTTTGAAGTCAATCTTGAACCTACATGTCTTGATATTGACCTATAGTAGGAAAGTGAAGATATCAAGATGACATGTCCTGGATCAAATGTATACCTATTAATGAGAGCATTACGACAATAAATAGCTAATAATGATAATACATGAGAATGTGTGCAAATCATGATAAAGTAAAGTAAAATATATGAAAGAGATGTAAATGGATATAAAATAATTAGATAAAGAGGATGTAATGAACTAAACTTAACACAAGAGCATGTAGTATATGGATGCATAATATATATCATGAACTGCATAGATCTAGTTACACAACAAGAATATAACTTGTTTACCAATATTCACATTTACAGTGACCAGAGTTGCAATGAATGGGAGAGTTGCGAGCTATAGTGTTAGGGTTTTAGGGGATGCTAGAGATGTAGGGGCAATGGGGATTTTGATCTAGATCGAAAGGTTTCTTTTTTGGAAACGCTCCTTGGCCTACTAGTTGTGGTTGGGGAGATCAAAATTCACCCTATTTGGTTTCTAGCTATGCTTCTTTGGTGGCTCTCCTAGGGTTTATTTTCTCATGGGTAGCCCTAGTATTTGAGGTCCTTTTTGGGCCTTTCTTATATTGCATGGATCTCTTTGGCTCTATTTCCAATACTCTCTACCCAAACATGTGGTTTCTTAGAGAGATTTTATATTATTTGGTGTCTTGGATGTTCTATGGTGCATTATTTTTATGGGTGAGTTTTTGGAAGTGGGTGGTGGTGGGGTTTCCTCCCTGCTTGAGATCAGTTTGAGTGGTGTTTTTTTCTAGAAGGATTAAGTTTATTCCCTTGCTATTTTAAAAAAATTTCCATGCTTTGTAGTATGGTTCGCTTATTCATTTTGGTTGCTTGGTTAGCGAGGTTTGTTTTTTCCATTTTTTTGTCTTTTGGGGGCTAGGGTTTCATCCGTGGAGATTTACTTTAGTAGTGGGAGTTTGAGGATTCATGTGGGTGTGCATTGAGTTGTTGAAGATGACATTAAGTTTGTAGCTAGGTTTATTCTTATAGTCATGAGAAAGTTTTGGAGGAGTTTTGAGGGTCGATTACCCTGCGGGGTATTAACTAGAGTGAGTTTTGTTTCCTTTGTGCCTACTACTGTGGTGCTCACTGGCTTCTCTTGGTTAGATTTTAGAGGTGGAATTTCCTGGGGTTTTGAGGCTATGTGAAGTTTGGAGGTTGGTGGAACTGGGTGGATCTTTCTTATGGGAACTCTATGTTTTTCCCTTTACTTCCTCTTTCTCATGTGGGTCTTATTAAGGTGGTTCCAACTAGATATCACTCTTCTGATTGGAGGCTTATTGAGGTGTTCCTTTATACAATTGTTATTAATAATTTTTACCATATTTTTTAGGCACTTTTTTGTCCCTCTCCTTCCTATGAACTCACTTATTCATAGTAGTTTCTCTTGTAAAAGGTTTTAGGGTTTATGGGTGCCTTCCAAAACCATTTATTTTTTAGGTCTTTGTGGTCCCTTTCCTTGTATGAGACTATTTTTGTTCAAGGTGGTCATACTATTATAAGGTTGCGAAAAGCCTTCCAAAACTCATTATTATTTTTTAGTTTCCTTGGTTGCATTAAGTCCAATACAAAGGTTTTTGTTTGGAAGATAGTTCAAGGTTCCTTCCTAAAACCCTATGTTTTGAGCATGCGAATCTTTTTGTGGACTCAAGTGTAATGTTCCCAAAATAATTAAATGACTTAATCAAATTAATTGATTAAAGTGTTCCCAAATTTAATAATATCCTACAAACCCCTTTATTAATGAATTTAATTACAAAATAAAAAGTAATAAATTACTAATGTCAACCTGCTTGTAACCCTTTGGGAAACTTCCTAGAGCCCTTTATAAGGCCATGTTTGGCATTATAGGAAATCACTGTGGAGTTGTCTTTTCTTTTGTATTTGTGATTCTAGTTGGAATTGAGTCTACTAGTGTGCCATTTCAAAGGTATAAGATCCTTCCAAGTCTTCAATTTGTAGTTTCGGTGGGAGCCACTCCTCACCCTATCCTGTCTTTTGGTCCAAATTTGTGAAGTCTATAATTGAAGACAAATTTGGTGTAATTTGAGTTATATCTTTATCACAAGAAAATATAAATATCCGGTTCTTGGTGTGCACTCTTGATTGATGACTTGTGCATATTTATCAGTGAGAATCTATTGAAGAAAGAACTAACTATATATATTTGGAAAGAAAACATTGTTGAAGGTGAATCATATCAACTAAACATTATCCATCTCATTGTGTTACATGGAATCAAGTTACTGGTCGAACCATACAGGTTTGATAGACCAAACGTTGTATGGGTGAGTGTTGTATGACATACACTTTTGTACAAATAAAAGGGGAAAGGAACATTTCTAACCAAATTCTATTGTGGCTAATCATTACTTGAGTACCATATGGGATAGATCAAGCAAAGACTGAATTACATGGTTGTGTGATTACCACACAGAGATGCCATTTGTGTCTTATGAATACAAGGCAAACCATGGGTGACATGGGCCCTCATCATATGGGTGAGTAAGGAAAATTTGTATGGGTATTTGTGGTTTTGAGATCTTCCGTACAATGAAGAACTTGTCAAGTCTTTGTACGGGTCAGAGTGCACTTGGAACATCACAGTGGTATGAGAATTGTTGATCTTGCCATCTCGTTGGGTAATTTTTGGATGCAAACAAGATCCCAATCAGTAGACAAGATAGGAGAATCAAGCACTCAAATGATGACATTCCTATGAGAGCTAGCAAGTGGACAACAAAAAATCAGTGAGACCTTGGTGCAAGAACAACAACTTGGTGAGACTCTAGGAAAAGGACAATAATAAATTAGCGAAACACTATGGCTTTTGGTAAAAGTAAGGACACATGAAAATCATAATGTGCACAATGATGATTTTATAAATGAGAGATCTCATACTTAACATTCTCATATATTCCTAATGATGCTGATGTTTCATCAAAATATTAAATAACATGGAGAACAAGATCCTACATTCTCATAGATGCAAGATAAGTTCAGGAAACACTAGTTTGATGTCATATTTGAAGAAAAAATAATCTTCAAGGATTATGTAAATTTGCAGATGAGATATTCTAAGAGACACTTGCATTATAATGATGACATCAAAAAAATGATTGGAAAGATAAATCTATCATCCTTTGATAGGTCCAGGAAAACATCAACACAAGTGTGGGTGTAGAAAGAAGATACCTACTATTAGGGATTTTTCTTGTAGGATCAAACTTGGAAAAGGTATGGGCTTGATTCTCAGTTAAAAGGTCTCCAAGTTTGCAAGAAAAGCCTAATTGATGAGGATTGGATAAGATCCTCCTTCTGCTTCGAGCTCCACAGGACTCAGGTGGGTATTGCTTATAAATAGGTTACTATATTTAAAGTAAGCTTTTGATTAGTGGATTAGGTTCTTCACTACTATGCTATTGTGCTTCTGACTATTTCAACAAAAGATCACTCTGCAAACAGCTGAGAATGACCTATTACAGAATGTGACAAATGAAACCACTAATGTAACAACATGAACAATGGAAATAAGGACATAAATCCTTCTTCTTTTTATGAGTTCAACTCAAGGAAGGTTAACCTCTGATTCTTTCTTTAAGGAATCACCAAATGTGAATTGTACCACTTAGACATAGTCCCTTCACAGTAGGCATAAAATAAAGAAAATGAAATATACTAGTAATGATAAATTTTTTGCTTGATGACAGAAAGGTAGTTGCATAAACAAAAATTAGACCAGTGCCTAATCCTTTGGGCAGAAGAGTCTAACATGAATCAACAGAGGAATTTCAAGAAAATATAGTAGTGTGCCTTGCAAACTACATACAATTTAGACAGAATGCATGACAGACTATCTTCTCAATCTTAGATTGTTATCATCAAGATCTCAAAAGATGTATTCATTCTCTCAAATGCATGTGAGGATTTAATCCTTTCCTTGAAAGAAACTCATGACACAATTAGAGTAATTTCCTGACAACTAGTATGTTTTTATGTGCCTTACAAATAGAAACATACAAGCACAAACACAAAGCTAAGAGACATTAACAAAATAGGACAAAAATTGTATTGTATTTCATGAAAAGTGTGTCAATACATACAAAAAGCTCTTTACTCAAAGACTCAGACTCAGAATGAGAAATTTGGTTTGCAAAACTTGTATTTTTTAACATTCATCATCAAGGGACCTGCTCATAATAGAGCAACTACAGGAGCCCTCCAAAAATAGGAACATGAACCCCCAAAAATAGAGAAAAGAAGATAATAAATAGCAGAAGGAGAAACCCTAAAATCTGCACTTGAGCAACACCTGTCCATTCTACAAATCTAATCGCATTGGTCCTCTCTCCTCAAAAAATTTGATATCCTCGGGCACTCCAAAATCTGATTTTATTTGCCCCTTCATATCTGATCTACTTTGTCCTTTTTCTATCACTTCATATCTAATCTTATCTTATTCATTTGTTTGCAAATTTGATTCAACAACCCTCTATCTTCTAAAAATCAAATCTTGTCCTTTGTTCCTGGGAGAATAATCAATAATGAAAGCCCTATGTCAGATCTACAAAATAAAATATGCCCGGAATAAAATATCTCTGCAAAATCTGATCCCGGATGCAAATTCCTTTACTACTCTCATCTACTCATTTAAATCTGATTCTATCCACCGCCATCATCTCCATCGTCTTCTAGTGTTTCCAAAAACATATCATACTACTATGTTTGGACCAAAAATGGATCTGCAACATTAAAAACTCCGAGCAACTTCCTGTCATAAAAGAAATTTGAAATTATCCCAAGGTTTGAACTTTATCATTATTTAAATCTTTTATTTTTTTAAAATCTGCATAGGCCACCAGAAAGTGCCACTTGTCATCTTCTCATTCACTGCTTGGACTAACTCACCTTTAACCCCAGACGATCTGGAGATTTGGAGACTACACTAGTCTCCAAATCTCTAGGGATTCTCTTTAACTGCGGTTACCTTCAGAGACTTGGAGAAACTCCTTAGTCTCCTAATCTCCTAATTGATTTCTTAACTATAGTTGGATTGGGAGACCATGTGACTAACTTCAGTCTCTAGATCTCCAAGTCTCCAAGTCTCCGGATTTTTCCTCCAGTGACCTGGTGACAAATGCTATCTCATAATCTTTGAATCCTCAACCTCTAACTGCTAACATTATGAGACTTGGCGACTAGCTGTTAGTCTCTAGATCTCCAAATTTTTATGCTAACCGCTGGACATTATGAGACTTGGCGACTGCAGGTCTTCGGGTCTCTGAATGAGTTGCCACTAACTGCTAGCATCTCACGACTGGGCAACCGACAGTTATCTCCAGGTCTCCAAATCTTCCTCTAACCACTAGATTTGTCACGCGACTACGCAACTGCATGACATGTGTCCATTTTATCTTTGCTGGTTGTCTTTCTGCAAAATTTTGTTTTGGGCCCGCTGGCATGGAAATTGAGGCGGCTACACAACACATGTGAGCATAGCCTCATGCCTCATGCGCTTCATTTACCTTGTGTTTGAGTGGAGTTGCTTATGAATACCTCAAATCCACCCAGTAGGAACAATGTGGGATAATGCATTATGGGTTTTAAAGACTTCTACACATTCTACGCCAAAATTAGGGGGTCCCACCACGCACTGAAATCTCCAACTAGGTGGGCCCACCAATAGCCTCTTGACTTCATATTCATAATGCATTCTGAGTGCTAGTATATAAAAATGACAATAAGTTCAATTTCTTGCCGCATGTGGGATAATACAATTTTCATTTTTCAAAAGCCTGAGCTCCTCACCTTTCACGCACGCCTCCATCCTGTGCTTGCGCAATGCCCCAATTGGCCTACCATCTTCCCATAGCATGAGCAACCCTCTACATTTTACGCGGGGTTCTATTTTATTTACTTAGCTCACCTTTTGTTGTTTGCGTGAGCACATTCTTTGTACCCTAGTTTCTCTTCATAGCATGCCCACCGTTTCTCATCTTGTCTTGGGTCCTCCATTCTATTTCACTGGTGCGCTAGTTTCCTAAACTCAACCTTAATACTTGACTCCCCTACCTACTTATGCAAGGAAGCATCCGACCTGGCACCTTCATTCAAAACTCACGCTAGCTATTAAAACATCTGGTGCTAGCATCTATGTCTTGTGCTAAATCTTCAAACAAGGACTCACACAACTGAGACTTCATGCACTGGTCCTTGTAGTATAAACCGTTGGCTTCCACATATTGCAACATAAGCTGGTGCGTGAGCTAGAAATTCATATTTGCAATACCCCCTTTTGAACTGGTGCGTGGGTTCCCTACCATGTAAACACTTCCCCATACTTTCATGAGGCATCATTTGCACAAAGCATATGTCACTTTGGAGGTGCCTTCACCTTATGCACAAGAAGCCCCCTTGACATTTGGGTTGGTTCAAATATTTATCTGCCATTTTCATGAAAAGAAAGGCCTCCAATCTGTTAAAACAAACCTACCCTTCTCTTGGCTTGCGCAAGGTATCATTTATTATCATGCTGGCAGCCTATTGCATTGTGCAAGATATCTCTTTTAACAATAAATAGGACCCCCCATTTGATTTCACTGGCAGCCACCTAAATTAATATATGGGCATCCATTAATCATTGCGCAAGGCTTTACCATTCTCTGCAACACCTGTCATTGAAACCACTTCATTTTGATGTTGGTTGCCACATATGATTAGTAGCTTCACTTATCTCACAATGTTGGAATAAGCCTTATTCTCCTTCCTTCACAAGCAAGTATGTGGGCTCCCATTCCAAACTAGGCACATGCCTTTGCACGACTAGCTAGTTCCTTTACACCAAGCACAATCTCCCTTATTTCATTGTTTTAAAACTTGCGTTGGTAGTGTCTTTGTATAATGGCATTTAACAATGGCAATCCATTTACTAAAAACTGGAGGGTGGAAGTTTTCCTTGCATCCAACATGTGCATCCAACACTCTTTACACTTTGAACAATGGCCACCAAAATGTTAACCGACAGCCTCAACATACAAGTCATGGTATGTTTGATTGGAAACCCATTTAAAATTTTAATTAACGTTCTCCTTTTATTTTTGTGCCCCTTTGAATTATTCGCACTCTCCAAGTCTTTACATAAATGGAAAACAAAATGGTAGGCCTTTATCAAACCAGGAATCATCAGCATGCTGGTATAAATGCTTTTCTATGTTTATAATCAGTGGCACTGGCTAAATCTAGTGATGCTATATTCGATAGAGGAGGGCACTCTAGTCTACAATGTAACCATCAACACATTTCTAGTAATGATAGAGTAATTTGAGAACGAGAATAAGATGTGTGAGGACATTACATTGAAAGAGGTAAACTAGAATGCCCCTTTTGATCCTTACTGTTTCTTAACATTAGTGTGCCACCATTATATGTCATGCCCCATTTCTTTGAGACATCCCCTTTAAAAAAAAAAGAACAAACAGTCATGTACTTATCTCCCGAGATCCAGATTCAAACATGTTGCCATATGCTTGAAGAACAATTAAGAACATAAGGTGATCCAGCTCCATACTTGTGAACTGACATCAGTGGGCCGGAGCACTAATACTTTATCCTTGACCATCTTTTCTGTCAACCCATCCATCTCCACCATGGTTCATTACAACAAAAATTATAATCACATCGTTTAAATTTTTAACCTTCGCAAAGATCGCCAAATAACACTAGCTGGCATCCAGATCTGGCTTTTAAAACTGACCAAATGGCCTCACAGGAACATGCCATTAGAAACACATCTTCATTTCCACTATCTAAGCACACTTTCCAAAGAAAAATGCCCAAAAAAATATGAGCCAGAAGATAGGACTGAACAAACATGGCCACTTGAAAACAGGATCTCAATGTATTGCCAAAATCATTCGAGTCACTTCTGGAACCAGCCTTAAAAACTAACCTGCTAAAACTTTCATAAATTGACAACCTGGGCATTGGTTTATCCTCACACAAGGAAAATTAATCCACAATCATCTCACTCCAAAGATCACATGGTCAATCAAAACCAAACACCAAAGTCAGCCTCTTAATAATATTCAGGATTAAAAACTGTGAAATATGCAGAAATTGGATTTGGAATCGAGCTGGGAAAGTGATCAGATGGATCAGAAAGGACCTCAAAATCCATAGGCAAATAGTATTTCAATTTTACAATGTGGGACAACTTTCAATTATGCCAGACCAAGGATAGGGCACAAATTACAAAGCCTCAAAGTAGGCCACTTAAATCTGGATTCAACATGTTCAATGAAATCTTAATAATCTGCAAATGAAATAGCCCTGGCAAAGTGGCCAAATGAGCACATGGGAGGCTAAAAAATTGGCATGATGCAACAATTGGCACTTTATGATCAATCTCTGGGAAAAAGGTACAAACATCTGAACAGGGCCTCCGACCAAAGTATGCAACTGTCCTTCATCAAATTGTTAGAAACTGCAGATGGAATCAGATTGGAAAAATAAGAAAAAGGATTCTTCATGGCCTATAAACTGAAACATAAGGAGTGTTTGACCACTAGAATATAGTAGAAAAGGAATTTTCTCAATTAGGTCACAGGGTCAAAAGTTATGATCATCCAAATAGGGCCATTCAGAAAACTAGACAGAATAGAGAAACAAGACAAATCTGGAAAGCCAACTTTGGGGGATCCAAAAACCTATCAAAGGGACTCAAAATGACTTGAGCTTTGAAACATAGGCTCTCTAATATACATGTTAAACATTCCCAAAATGGTAGGTTATGAAACTCAATAGAGTACAAGGTATTCAAAGATAAACAGGGCCTGTAACAGTGATTTGACACTTGGGTAAAAATACAAATTTCAGTGAACACCTTAAAATGGCTACTCCCTAAACATATCAAATTTGAAATTTAGGAGCTAGAACCTACTGCATATGTCATATGAAAGGTGTTGACCCTATTACCCAAGTTGTACCTTATGAAAATCATCAGGATATCTTTTTAGTTGCACACCGGTCAGACCTTCTCACAAAAATTTTAAGAGTACCCACTTTTCCTTATACAAAATTTTCAATTGGTCACTCCAAATTTGAGCCAAATTTGAGAGTACCAACACCTACATCTAGGTCAACCCAATACTTGAAGAAGAGGCAATAAAGCTTGAAGCATTTCACCTGGAAGGATTCACTCACGAATGGTGGCACCATGGGATTGTCACCCTCAGTCATGATTGAGTTACTTCATATGCTGACTTCTCAGAGATACTTATAGATTGATTTGATGGAAATAATTCAAAGCTCAACTTCAAGGAGTTGGCTCAACTATAGTAGACTAGGCTAGTGGATAGTTATATCAAAACATTTTAGAGATTAAATTAGTGTTCACTACACATCTTCGAGAAGAGACTGGAGGTGTTATTCATGGATGGATTTATAGAACCCCTAAAGGGTTGGGTCAAAGGGTTCAAACCCACTATGCTCACACAAGAGATTAAGAAGGTGTGTGACATGGATACCTCATCATCTTCTTCCAGTAGTTACACACATGAAAAACCACCCCTTGTAGAAAAGGAGAAAGACAACAAGCCCTACCCAAAGAAGTCATCATTGGATGAGGCCACAAGGTAAGAAATCAAGAGGAGAAATATTTTCTACACCTACAAGGAGCCATGGGAACCAAAAAAAAAATGAATAGGAAAGGGAAAGATCCAATACATTTTGAGGTGGTGTTCGACAATCAGGAGGATAATGAAGATCCTAAGATGGAGGAAGGAGAGGAAACTAAAGAAGAACTAAACTAGGAAGAGAATATTTCCACGTACTTTTTTAGAGGGTAGGAACTATTGTTTCACTATGCGAAACTCCAAGGTGTAGTGTATTCTAGGTTTTTTGTACACTCTAGGGGCAATGGGCCCACTCTCAATTTTTTCAACTTGTCACTTTTCACTAGGAGTTCATGCATTGAGGACAATGAGGGATTAGAGGTCAAGGTGGCAAGAGGAAATCTTTTATTATGTACTCATTTGGTTCTGTAACTTAGCATCACCATGGGGAACTACATAGTTATAGATGGTTTCTTCATGGTTGATTTGGATGATATAGATGCCATCTTGGGCATTCAATGCATGGAGACCCTTGACTAGTAATCAACAAGTTTCAAAAGGATGGAACTCTCATTTGAGGTGGATGGGAAGAAGGTGTTATTGAGAGGAATGTCAAATGGTATTTTGAGGGAGAACTCGGTGAAATAGATGGATGTAATTTGCAGACATAATGAGGTTGTGTGGGTGGTAGTTCAATGTTTAGTCTTGACCAAACCTTCAAGTCAGAAACAAGATGACTACTAGGATGATGATCTTTCGATAGTGTTAGACAAGCACAGTTTGGTCTTCGCAGATTTCCACCTAGTATAACCCCAAATTGATGTTTTGAGCACACCATCGAGTTGGAGGAGGGTACCAAGACTTTTATCACCATGCCTTGTTTCCATCCTAAGAAGTTAAAAGAAGAGATGGCGAAGATGACTCATGAGCTCCTTGAAAAAGGATGGATTAGACCTAGCTCTAGTTCGTTTGCATCCTCGGTAGTCTTGTTGAAGAAGAAGGACAAAACCCTTAGGATGTGCATTAGCTATAGAGCATTGAACAAGAAGACTATAAAAAATATATACCCCATTCTTAGGGTTGATGAGATATTGGATGAACTGGTAGAGGAATTTACTTCTTGGGTATGTGCAAGATCATGAGGGGCCAAAAAGTGGTGATGTGAAAACTATTCACTTTTCACTCGTCCAAAAGTGCATGGAAATGCTTGTTGACTTTTTAGTAGGCCTGGGTGTCAATACACCTGGGAAAACCTAACACCAAAGCACAGGCTTAATCTGGTACCTGAAAACATATCGGGTACCTGAAACCTGTGGCATCAATCAAAACCCGCGAGCCATTTTCCTCATTTCTCCTCAGGTTTTGGGTTTGGAAAATGACTGCAAATATCATATACATGATATTTTCAGGTATTTGATTTTCGCAACAACAAATTTGATCTCTGCAGTATACGGTAAGTAAATTCTTTGTATATTTTGATTGTTTTATTTCATTTTGATGCTAAATGTATTTTTTTTGGTTGAAATAGGGTTTTGTATTTATTTTTGTAATAATATATGAAATCAAATTGAAATTTAGATTTGTTTTTTATTTAATCAGGCATGGCTAACAACAATGAAGAAAATAACCCTCCTGCACCAAATAACGATCCCCAAAACAATCCCCTATCTCAAAACCCTCGATCTTTAGAAGATTTGATACAAGATATTTTGAACACAATATGAGGTTTCCAAAACACATATCAGAATATACCTACATTAGGTCCCATGCTTGCCACATTAAATACTATTGTTGAAAATATTGACACACTCATGCAGCAACATAATGTTGCTCTTCATTGGCGTGATGATATGCACTCCCAAGTTGATGATGGGCTTGACCATGATGGGATTGCAGCCCTTAATATAAGTAAGGAAGATATAGCCTCTCTTTTTGTGAATCCTAATCAGATTACAAGTTGACCCCCAAAAGCCCAAATTATCAATAAAATGGTGCACAAATGAAGTAATGTGCACACACTTTTGGGATCGCTGGTGGATGGTTTTTGACAAACCATAGCAATTTGGAGCTCCCTTTCTATTTCATAAAAAAATTGTATGTTAAGTTTGTGCTTGGTCACAATGTTAATTATTGGAGTATGAGGCCCAACATGGGCTTGGGTGGAGGAGCTCCTCAGACTAGGGCATTTTCTCAGCACAAAAAGGCCACTATCTTTGTCCCCCCACTGATGTCGTAACCCCCTCCTCAAGTGTAGCATCCTGATATCATTGCAGAGGCTTCCTCATAGACTATTATGGCCATTCATTTGCTGAGTGATCAGTTGATCACATAGACCAAGTCAGTGTTGCCTCCTGGTGTGGATGATGCTAGTGCATCGACATCTCATCGGAGTTCACATGTATGTGAGCCCCATATTTTCATTATATGCAAGAATATGTGCCTCGGACCGCTTACTGATGTTGATACATATCAGTATGTTATTGATGAGGAAGATGTAGGAGACGTAGCTATAGAGGCTACAACACCTCATGGAGCATCTACATCTCATGAGAGTGCTCAAGAGGTTTACGTAGAGCCATGGACTCATGTTGATATGGTAAGAGTAAACATTATAAATAAATTTGTCACATGACTTATTTAATTAATTTATTTAGATTAGTTTTAATGATTGCATGCACTTATGTATATGTATTTTTTCCATTTATGTTCAGTCTATGACACAAGAGGAGTTGAGACAAGTGGGTGAGTCCATAGTTTTGGCCATTTCATTTAGCCTTGATGCTTATACGGTATATTATAAATTATGTACCCATTAGTTTTTTTTATATCATTTGGTGTACATGCTTAAATCTCTATCAATTAGAGCAATAAAATTCATACATTTACTAATATATTGTCATCTTATTGTACTCTTGCAGGCTACAACCGATGTCAGTGGGGGGCACGAGGGGGTTCCTTCATCAGGTGTGGACAAAGGAAAGGTAATTAGTTGTTTAAGATTAATTATGCATGCATATGTATGCCACTTGTGTGTAGTAATAAATATTTTACTTGAATTTATTGTATAGGGTGTGGCTATCGATGATGTTCTGACATGGGTTCGGGAGCCTAGGTTGACAATCATCTCAATTCAGAGTGATAGCCTGATTTTACGTAGAATTTTACATATTGTTATTTGTATTTTGTAACCAAGGTTGTTATGATGAAGTACATTTATATATAATTGACAATCTTTTTACTGTCATAGGTTACTCCTAGTGTGAGGGAGGGCCCACGAGAATCTTTCATAGCTTTGTTGACCCAGCCCACTACTCCAGAGGAGGGATTACCAGATGTAAGTTTTAATTTTAGTTGAAATCATCCTATTTTGTAGATTTATTACTCTATGTTGCACCACTCTACTAATCTCATTATTGAAAATATATATTTATAGTTTAGAGTTGGTATTGTTGGCATGGTCCCTTTGTGATAGGGAGAGGGGATGAACTAATCACTAGTTCATGCTTCTTGTCTA
Organism: Chamaecyparis obtusa; assembly: GCA_027943335.1. NCBI lineage: Eukaryota > Viridiplantae > Streptophyta > Pinopsida > Cupressales > Cupressaceae > Chamaecyparis > Chamaecyparis obtusa. Next base: position 218,815 of record BSBK01006117.1, on the reverse strand, counting down.
TGATTGAGACTTGAGGTGACTTGAAAGTACACCAAATGGATCTATAGGACCTACTTCAATCCTTGATCCCCTGATCCTAGACCCCACCCTTCTATCTTGAACAAAATCTTCCACTTGCCAACTACTAGGCTTGCATGCTAGGTGAGGAACACACAAAGTTCCTAAGCTCTCCTAAATTATTTCTTCACAAGTCTTTCCACACATCTTGTAGGGTCATGGAGATGCTTCAAGACTTCTTAAAATGCTTGTTTCAATGCCTAGGTCAACCCTAAGCATTTAGTTTCTCTACCGATTCTTCACTTTTCTACCAAAATAGGGCTACTAGAAGGGAGCCCCAATTAGCCCTCTTGCTCCGAGAAATTAGGCTAAATACTCCAAATTCTTCCACTGATCATCACAAAATTCCTTCAGAAACTTTCATTCATTTTGCAAACCCTTAGATATTTTCAAGGTTTTGGGTCTCAGAAAGGCCGTACTGTACCTCTACAAAAAGTGAGGGTTTGGAGGGTTTCTAGGCCTTTTCTAGGCCCGTTTGTTCCTTAGTTTGGTTTGGTGCTTTGTGGGATAGCCAAAAACCCCTCTTTCTCATCAAAGGACCTTTACACACTCCCTAACTATTCCATGCCTTCTTCCTTCATTGTCTTCACAACCTTGCAAGTTTCAAGCACTGCAACAACACTCTTCCCTAACCGGGCTTGCTTAGGCTCACCTAGGGCAAGAGATTAAAAATGCCTCCATAGGTTTTGAAGGGCCCTCCTCTTGAAAAAATATATTACATTGATCCTACTCACTATCCCCGAATTTCCGTACTGAGTCTATGGTGGGATAGTGAGCTACATTTCTTACAAGTTCAATTGCCTGGTTCAGGACAACAGACTGGCACACACAAACTAATTACAAACTTTGTAAAAGAAAATTAATTACACACTAACTAATGAATGAAAGATACTTCAAACAATACTAAGTACAATGCCAAATTTTTATAGCATCAAATATAGTACACAAAAGCCTTCATTTCATTCACTGTTATCCTTTTCATGTACAGATCAGTTAGACCAGTCTCCTGTCTGTACTTAGACACAAACCCTTATGGTAATTTTTAGGGTTTATTAGGCTTATATATGATCTTTTAGGTTCATAGACTCCAGCATTAAGTCTTCTATTGGGCTAAAGGTTAATTTCCACCATTTTAGGGGATAGCCGATCAACATTTCCAAAATTGCAAAGTTGCACTTTGCAACTTTTGCAACTTTGTTTACAACTTTTAGAAACTTGCTAACTCTTAACTTCCTAAGCCTAAGGACTCTTCCTAGGTGACTCCTAGGCTTTTAATCCCTATTTCTAAGTTCAAATGACTTTGAAAAGTCTTTAAAAGACCCTTGTCTTTATAGTATGGCTTTATGCCCAAAAGAACTAACTAGCCTTGAGGCCTATCCAAAGGACTTCTAAGGACCTCTAAACCCCAACTAACATTGCCATTTACTCAAACTGGTCCTCAAACCTTTATTTTACTTACAAGGCTCATTAAGAGCACTGCACAACAAAATTTCAAATGGGGAGGACCCTGTTTCACTAGGTGCCCCTGCACCATACTCCCCACCAAAGAAGCTAAGTCCCGATTGGAGACAAGAGGTGGAGATCTATGCCCTGAAGGTGAAACTAATTCTTAGGGACCCAAGTTTCTTTTGAATTTGGTTTACCCTACCACTTGATAAGGTGTTCTCTATAGACTCCATGCCTCATCTTTTTATGCACTCAGGAGTCCAATATCTTCTCTGCTCTTGGCTTGATTGATGGAGGCAGGGTTGCTGCTTGAACTTCCTACTTAGCTTCCTCCACATTCTGATCTACCTCAGTAAGAGGTCCTTTGTACCTAACTAGGTCTACAATGTTGAAGATGGGAGAGATAACTAGATCATCTGGTAGACCAACTTTGTAAGCATTCTATCCATACTTGGCCAATATGGGACATGGACCAACTCTCTTCATTTGGATCTTTGTAGGAACTCCTTTTTCCATTCTTTCTTTGTTTAGGTGGACCATGACTAAGTCACCTACACCAGATTGAACCTCTCTTCTCTTGAGATCAACCTTGTCTTTGATCTTCTTGGTGTTGTCAATGGGGGATTGTTTCACTTGGTCATGTACTTCTTTCATGGATTGACTAAAGTCTTCGGCATAGCCACTATTAGGGACTTGGTTTTCCAAATTTATTAGTTCACATACATCCCTAGGATGTATCCCATAGACAATCTCAAAAGGACTCTTTCTTGTAGTCCTGTTGATGCTATCATTATAGGAAAACTCTCCTTGGTGAAGGAATAAATCCCATGTCAAACCATATTCTTTGGTTAAGCATCTTAACAAATTTCTAAGTGTCCTATTGACCACCTCAGTTTGACCATCAGTTTGAGGATGGTAAGATGAACTAAATGCTAGATTGGTACCTAGTCTTTTCCATAAGGACCTCCAAAAGTGTCCCATGAATTTGATATCCTTGTCAGATACAATACTACTTGTCAAGCCATGAATTCTTACAAATTCCTTGAAAAAAAAATAAGCAATATGACTTGCATCATGAGTGACTTTACATGGGAAAAAATGACTCATTTTACTGAATCTATCCACTACAACATAGATACTATCAAAGCCACTCTTTTTCCTAGGTAAACCAACCAAAAAATCCATACTTACACATTCCCAAGGTTTGCTTGGTATTGGGAGAGGCTGATAAAGTTCTACATTTGTAGAAGTACCCTTGGCTCTTTGACATATGATGCTCAACATAGGTCCTAACATCTCTTTGCATTTTAGGCCAGTAGTAGTACCTTTGAACCAATTCCAAGGTCTTGTTGAGGCCAAAATGACCACTCAAACTCCCATTGTGTTTTTCTTGAATGAGGTTCTCCCTCACGGATCCTCTTGGAACACACAATTGCCCTCCTTTAAATAAGAGCCCATTCTGCAATGTATACTCTACAAACTCACCATGGAAGTTATTTAAATGTTCTTGGCACACCTTGTATGTTGCTGCAAAGTCTTGATTAGTTTGGTATAGCTCCTTGAAGTTATCCAATCCTATGCTTTTCATTTGGACTTCTTGAATAGTGAGAAGCCTTCTACTCAAGGCATCTACTACTTTGTTGAGCTGCCCCTTCTTGTGCTTGATGGTGAAGGTATAAGACTATAAATACTCCAACCACTTGACATGTCTGTGACTCAACTTGTCTTGGGAGTTGAGAAAGCTCAAAGCCTGATTGTCAGTGAACACTACAAAATCTTTGGGAAAAAGATAATGCCTCCACTTCCTAAGGGATTAAACAAGTGCATAAAGTTCTAGATCATAGGAAGAGTACTTTTTCTTTGCTGCATTTAGCTTTTGACTAAAGAAAGCCATTGGTCTATTTCTTTGACTCAAAACTCCTCCTATTGCTATGTTACTAGCATCACATTCAATGACAAAGGGTTCATCAAAGGTTGGCAACCTTAGAATAGGCTTAGTAGCTACCTCTTTCTTTAATGTCTCAAATCCCTTATCTGCTGCAAGTGTCCACACAAATTTAGTTTTCATTCCACCCTTGATGTTTTCCATCATTGGAGCACATATCCCACTAAAGTTCCTGATGAACTTTCTATAGTACTGAGCTAGGCCATGGAAACACCTCACTTCACTGGCATTCTTGGGAGTTGGCTAACTTAATATTGCTACAACTTTAGTGTCATCCATCTTTAGATCTCCTTGAGATAGAACAAAGCCTAAATAGACTAGTTCCTGCTTCATAAAGTCACACTTATCTAGATTGATGGTTAGGTGTTCCTCTTTCAATTTAGACAATACAATCTTGAGATGCTTTAAATGTTCCTCTTTACTCATGCTGAAAATTAATATGTCATCTAAATAGACTACCACAAACTTACATGTGAAGTCTTTCAACACCTCATTCATGAGCCTCATGAATGTTCTTGGAGCATTGGAGAGGCCAAATGGCATGACTAGCCATTCATAAAGTCCTTCAGTGGTTTTGAAAGCTGTCTTCCACTCATCTCCCTCTTTTATTCTTATTTGGTGATAACCACTTTTAAGGTCTATCTTTGTGTAATATCTTGCCCCTCCTAGGAAATCCATTAGATCTTCAATCCTAGGTATGAGAAACCTATACCAAATTGTGATCTTGTTAATGGCTCTGGAGTCTATACACAATCTCCATGTTCCTCCTTTCTTGGGTGCCAAAATGGTAGGAACAACACATGGGCTGATGCTCTTTCTTATTAGCCCTTGGTCCATCAATTCTTGTACTTGCTTTGCAACTTCCCTATTTTGTTCAGGAGTTAGCTTGTAAGGTGCCTTGTTTGGAAATGATGCCCCTGAAATCAAATCTATTTGATGACTGATTGCTCTCTTAGTGGCAAGGTTGCAGGTGCTCCATTTGATATCATGTCCTTAAACTCCTTCAAAATCTATTGCACTTCATGAGGTATGCCCTCTTTCTTGGTCTCTATGTCCTCCTTGGGTTTCACTACAATAGCATAACCCACTCCTTCTTCTTTCTCATGAGTCTTCATGAACTCTTTCCCCTTAAACATCAGTACATTAGGTCCACTTCCTTGGCTATCTTGTTCAAGTAAAGATTGAATTTTTTAGCTCACCCCATCCTTCACAAAAGTGTATGAGTTGAGTTCACCATTGTGCATAGCCTTTCTATCAAACTACCATGGCCTACCTAGTAATACATGACAGGCATCCATTGACAAAACATCACATAAGAGCTTGTCCTTATACCCACCTATGGTGAACTCAATCCATGGCTGCTTATTAACCAAGACATGCTGCTCTTTATTCAACCATGTGACCTTATAAGGAGTGATATGAGGTATTTTAGGAATCTTGAGCTTGGTAATGGCCTCCTTAGAGATTATGTTATCAATAGACCCTGAGTCTATGATAACTTTGTAGACTTTTCCCATTATCTTGCATCATACCTTGAAGAGTGACCTTCTTTGTTTGGGCTCCTCCTTGACTGGTTCTCTAATTAGGACCCTCTTTATCATCAAATTTTCACCACTCTCTGAATCCAATTGAATGTCAGGAGACTTCACACTTGAAGTATCTTCATGTACATATGCCACTTTCTTGTCACCTTGTGAAGATGATCCTTTTTCAGGACACCTATAGGTGGGATGCCCCAATTGCTGATAGTGGTAACACTTCATGGTGGAAAAATAAGATGGTCCTCTTCCTCCTAGTTATCTACCTCTTCCTCCAAATCATCTACCTCTACTTGAACCACCCCTTTGGCTGGTCTCTCCACTTTGTTTAGTTAGCTTGGACTCACCTTGAGGTCTACTCTCATTGCTTCTACCTCCATAGCTTCCCCTATGTCCTTTGCCATCTCTACCCCTTCCTCTATTCTTTGAGGTCTGATCTTGCTTCCTCTTTCCTTTCTCTTCCACCTTTAAAGTAATTTGGTAACATTGATGGACTATTTTAGGAGTGACAAGGCTCATATCTTCTTGGATGGACCATTTAAGGCCATTCAAGTATCTTTCCAACCTAATGCTTTCATCTTCCACCACCTTGGACCTTAGGCACTATTAGCACCTTGAAAAAATTTCATGGCTCTATCCCTTTTCTTCTGGTCTCTGCAGTTGTTTTTAGGTCTCTAGCATAAACCCTTAGTTCAAATTTTTGAAAAATTAGCCATTGTAATGAAAAACCCTAAGTGCACCTTGGCTTCATTATAATTTTGTGTTAATTTATTTAGGCCACTTAAAACTCTAAAACACATGTGCTAAATTGTTAACCTCTTTGTTGCATGATCGCATGAACCTTTTTCATGTCATGTGATCTTGCGACTAAAGGTTTTATTTTTGGGCCCCTTTTAATAATTGCCGATTTTCCTAAGTCTCCCAGGCTAATTTTTCCTAAGTCTACAAGCTTGGCAGTGCTTTAATTTTTCCTAAGTCAGTGCCTTAATATCTTCTAATGTTTTGACTTAATTTTTCTTGGGCCTGGCTTTGACACCAGCTTAATCCTACGATTGTCGTAAGTTCACAAGGGATGTGTCAAAGGCTTGTGATCTTATGACGACCGTTGATTCCTTTTTATGACATAGCCTTTCTTTGCAAGTGGGTCCACTGCCACATAACCACACATGGCAGTTCCTTATTGGCTGAAGGAAATAATGAAGCGGTAGGTTTGTCAGAATAAATGAAAAAATGGTTTGTCCATCTACTAGATTTTGTGATGTGGTGGTCTCTCATTCATCAAGATATCCTATGCAGCACGGTAGGGTCAAGCTTTACGTCATCATCAATAGATTCTAAATGTATGATGGGTGCATGATCTCATGGAATCTCAAAAGCCCTTGAGATCATGTGCCATCTGTTCGATCTTCCAGGTGATATAATGTTCTCAGTGGGTCCAATGCCATGCATGCACATTTGGCGGTCTCTTATTGGTCCACATAATGGTGATTTGGTAGGTGTCAGTGGGACTTGGTTTTCAGCTTGTCAGAGGGTCCTGACATCTGTAGAGCATCGACAGTCGGTGTGTAAACTGATGGGTTTTTTCTGACACATGTGAACTTAAGATAGTCGTTGATCTCTTTCAGTGTCAGAGGGTTGTCAGGGCAGGGTAAGATTCTTCATCTGACAGTTGTCTTATGATTTGGAGGAATCTTGGAGGTCTAGGTGAAGATGAGACAACTGTCGATCTTCTTGATGCGGGCCTAGTTAAGTTTCTCAGTCTTTTTGGTGGTTTGGACAAGGTTTTGGCGGCCCAAAAAATTTCAAAGGGGTTTCTCTTGTTCGCTGAATATAATAGCGGTGTTCTAAAAGGCTGGCAATTTAGCGAACACTGTGTTCGTGTAATTGCTAAAATATCTGGTGATAGTATAAGGTATTTTGTGAATGGCTGATTCCCTTTAGTCACCAGTTTGCTAAATGTGACTGAGGTCATATTAAAAGGTAAAGACATAAAACCCATGAAATAAAGGATCCGACGGTCATGATATAAAGTTGACCTAATTTCAAATGTGGACCACCAATTTGCTACTGGCGCTATGAAACTAGCTGTTTAGATTCAAATTCAAATTTTTGAGGGTTTCCAGTGACAAGAAGGACTAAAATTCAATGTTTAAGCAGCTAGAGTTGGTGGAAATGATTTTCAGATTGTTGCAGTGTGGTCCAGGGTGTTCTATGATTGTTTGCAGGGGTCTACTATGTTCTTTGTGCTTGAGGTGTGTTGCAGGTGGCCGAATAGGTTGACAAATTAGGCATTTTCATGGTTCTTAGTACTTTCTCAGTGGTATCACTCTGGGATCTATTTTCTCCTGGTTGCTTGTTTCTTCCCCTACATTTATTTTTTGATTGATTTGGTTGTTTTAGTGGGTGAAACCCTAACCCTAGTCATCCGTAGCTTGTTGCAACTTGTTTTGGGTTTCCAAGATGACTAGGGGGTATATATTGTAGCATTTTTGACTTAGTGGGGGTTCCAAAACTTTCCTTTTGGTCGTTGGTTGTTGATGGTATTATACTGAACAAGGAGAGCTTGGATTTAGGGTTTGTCTCCTTGCATTTTATTATTTGATAATGTATTGATCCTACAAATTTTAATGAGAATACATTTGGATTCCAATCTAATGTTTGTGTATGTCTTCTTATTTTGTTCTTGAGCTCATATATGTTAATTTCACAAAGTTGGTTATCATATGGTAAAAAAAGAGTATTTTGAAATTATCTTTGAGTTTCTAACAAAGTTAGGATTGAATTCTTTCAGGTAGTTTCAGTGAGTTCATGGCTAGATAAGGATTTGATGTCCTGATATGCGAGTGAGAAGGATAATAGGCAAAGCACTTATCTTGAATTCAAGTGTGTTTAAGTTAGGGTTCAGTTGATATATGTTATTAGGTGATTCTTTTCCCTTGGTTAAGGCACTGGTCCATTCTCCAGAGGTTGTCCATCATCAATCACACACACATTTAAATGATAAAATCTTTCAATCAGTTAGTAAAGGACATAGTTGTATATTGTTTTGAGATTCCTTTCAAGAAGTGAATCAAGGGTACACCCACCTGAGCATTGAGGCTCAAAGTGTAGGAGGATCTCATTGTTGATCCTTGTTAATTAGCCCTCTTCCTTGTAGACTTTGGAGTGGTGATAGAGTCAAAGTTATATTAAAGTTATCCATCAAAATACAAATCTACAAGTTGAAGATCAAAGGGAACTACCAATAGGCACCATTTTTTAAATTCTTTTGTATAAGAGTGTACATCCATCTCTTTTTGTCTAAGGTTCTGCCTTCTCCCATGCAACTGTATCTCATAATCATCTGGAATATAAGCCTACCTGATTTTAGTCACCATTCCTTTCCAAGTAACTATGGGGCTCTTCCCTTCCTTTTCTCTTTTTGTTTGGACAAATTTCCACCAAGTTAAAGCAGAGCCTCTTAACCTTGACTTTGCTAATTTGACCTTCTAAGCATTAGAGACACCATCACATTAAAAATGGTTCTCCATTCAATCAATCCAATCCATGATCAAATTTGGATCCATCTTGCCACTGAACAAAGGGATGCCTTCCAAAGCTTTTCTATTTATTGCCTTTAATGCCTTTAAGAAAGGCTCTTCTAGTATAATAGGGTATGGTGTTGGGGTTTCCTTCTCCAACTCAAGCTCCTTCTCTTCAGCTTCCTACTCTTCTTTTTGCTCCATCTTGTCCTCAACTCTGTCTTCCTTGTCTTTGACATCACTTAACAACTGCTCCAGTTGTGCTAGTCTTTCTCTCAATAAATTGTTATCCTCCTCTTGCTCTTCTAATTTCTTGGCCAATTCTACATTGGTCACCATCTTTTTGGATCCACTAGATTCAATAGGTGAAAGCATCCACCTTTCTCTACAATTACTTTTCCCACACCTTTATAAGTCTCTGATACCACTTGATAGGGAGAGGGGATGGACAAATCACTAGTTCATGCTTCTTGTCTATGATTGAGACTTGAGGTGACTTGAAAGTACACCAAATGGATCTATAGGACCTTCTTCAATCCTTTATCCCCTGATCCTAGACCCCACTCTTCTATCTTGAATAAAATCTTCCACTTGCCAACTACTAGGCTTGCATGTTAGGTGAGGAACACACAAAGTTCCTAAGCTCTCCTAAAGTCTTTCTTCACAAGTTTTTGCACACATCTTTTAGGGTCATGGAGATGATTCAAGACCTATTAAAATGCTTATTTCAATGCCTAGGTCAACCCTAACCATTTAGCTTCTCTACCAATTCTTCACTTTTCTACCAAAATAGGGCTACTAGAAGGGAGCCCCAATTAGCCCTTCTGCTCCGAGAAATCAGGCTAAATAATCCAAATTCTTCCACTGATCATCACAAACTTCCTTCAAAGACTTTCATTAATTTTGCAAACCCTTAGATATTTCCAAGGTTTTGGGTCTCAGAAAGGCCGTACTGTACCTTTGCACAAAGTGAGGGTTTGGAGGGTTTCTAGGCCTTTTCTAGGCCCATCCGTTCCTTAGTTTGGTTTGGTGCTTTGTGGGATTGCCACAAACCCCTCCTTCTCATCAAAGGACCTTTACACACTCCCCTAACTTTTCCATGCCTTATTCCTTCATTGTCTTCACAACCCTGCAAGTTACAAGCACCGCAACAACACTCTTCCCTAACCAAGCTTGCTTAGGCTTGCCTAGGGAAAGAGATTAAAAATGCCTCCATAGGTTTTGAAGGGCCCTCCTCCTACAAACATATAGTAAATTGAATCTACTCACTATCCCCAAATGGTTGTACTAAGTCTATGGTGGGATAGTGAGCTACATTGCTTACAAGTTCAATTGCTTGGTTCAGGACAGTAGACTGGCACAAACAAACTAATTACAAAATTTGTAAAAGAAAACTAATTACACACTAACTAATGAATCAAAGCTACTTCAAAAAAGACTGACTAAAATGCCAAATTGTTACAGCATCAAATATAGCACACAAAAGCCTTCATTTCATTCACTATTATCCTTTTCATGTACAGATCAGTTACACCAGTCTCCTATCCATACTTAGACACACACCCTTATGGCAATTTTTCGGGTTTATTAGGATATATATGATCTTTTAGGTTCATAGACTCCAAAATTAGGTCTTCTATCAGGCTGAAGGTTAATTTCCACCATTTTAGGTGATAGCCCAGCAACATTTCCAAAATTGCAAAGTTGCACTTTGCAACTTTTGCAATTTTATTTACAACTTTTATAAACGTGCTAACTCTTAACTTCCTAAGCCTCAGGACTCTTCCTGGGTGACTCCTAGGCTTTTAATCCCTATTTCTAAGTTCAAATGACTTTGAAAAGTCTTTAATAGACCCCTGTCTTTATAGTATGGCTTTATGCCCAAAAGAACTAACTAGCCTTGAGGCCTATCCAAAGGACTTCTAAGGACCTCTAAACCCCAACTAACATTGCCATTTACTCAAACTAGTCCTTAGACCTTTATTTTACTTACAAGGCTCATTAAGAGCACTACACAACAAAATTTCAAATGGTGAGGGCCCTGTTTCACTAGGTGCCCTTACACCACTTTGCTACCAAGGACTTATGCTAGGACACCTGATCGTGGTAGGTGACCGAGAGGCCAGGTATAGATATTTGTATTTAGTTATAATTTTAATTAAATTAGTGTATATATATATATGTGTGTGTGTGTGTGTGTGTGTGTGTGTGTGTACAAATCATATAAAGTAAGCAATCTAACTTGGGTTTGAACTCATTTTTGATGTAGGATCAATCAGAGCCAAACACTTCTTCAAAGAGGCTACTTTTTGATGATCCCCCTATGACATAGGATGTAGTTTTAGTTTTGTGGTCATTTAGAGATGCCAGTTTGCATATTTTGAGATGGCATATATGCCACATTGTACACCTTGAAACATTGATTTTGTAGACATTTTGAAATGGCATGTGCCATATTTGTATATGGAGATATTTTTGATACATTTGATATTCTATATATAGAACATGTTCATTTTTATGTTATATTTGCATCATCTTTTGTATACATATTTATTATTCATGTTTATGGAATTAAATGGTGAAGTTATATCTTGACTATGATTATCATTATGATTTAAATTATATCTTGTTGAAGTTACATTTGTTTTTCTTTACTCTGGAATACCTTGTTCATGGAGCTTATTATGTTTGAGGTTTAACTTCTATAGATTTCCTATGGAATACCTTGTTCATGGAGCCACTTAGTACTACATTGTTTCAATACTATGTATATACTCACTATGTATATAAATCATCATATTGGGGTTTACTAAATCCATAGAGAAATATAGCACTTGTGTTGTTAGGTCACTTGAGTTAAGTGTGGTCGTGAGCATTCTAGTGACTTCGTGGGTGGAATGGGGTTGTTAGTGGCATTTACCTAGTGAACCAAGGCCGATGCATTAGATGGTTCGATGCCAGGACAGATGGTTTGAAAGATACACTGCTGAGCTACTTTCAACTGACCCTCATTGCAAGTTTTGGCATCGACTGAGATCACCTTTCCAAATGCAAATGAAATCAAATCACCCAAAATCAAGAGAGGTTATTGTAGACCTCAAAAACATGATCTTGTAGCCCCTGACGGTTTGTCGATACCTCTCACGAGGTCTAAGATATGAGCCTCAAAAGATTGATGCCCAATCATGCTTAGTGCACCTTGGGGTCACTTGGGTCGAGCATGGTTGTGAGCATTCTAGTGACTCCATGAGTAGAACGGGGTTGTTAGTAGTGTTTACCCCATCAACTAGAGCTGATGGAGAAAATGGTTAGATGCTAGGACATACGATTTGAAAGATACACTGCTGAGCTACTTTCAATTGACCCTCACTACAAGTTTTGGCATCGACTGAGATCACCTTGCCAAATACAAACAAAGTCGAATCACCCAAAACCAAGAGAGGTTATTGTAGACCTCAAAAAAATGATCCTATAGCCCTTGATGGTTTGTTGATACTTCTCATGAGGTCTGAGATACAAGCCTCAAAATATCACTGCCCAATCGTGCTTAGTGCACCTTGGGGTCACTTGGGTTGAGCGTGGTCACGAGCGTTCCAGTGACTCCATAGGTGGAATGAGGTTGTCAATGATGTTTTCTCAGCCAATCGAAGCTAATGAAGCAGATGGTTTGATACCAGGATGGACGGTTTGAAAGATACATTGCTAAGCTACTTTCAACTAACCCTCACTACAAGTTTTGGCATCGACTGAGATCACCTTGCCAAATGAAAATGAAATTGAATTGCCAAAAAATGAGAGAGGTTATTGTAGACTTTAGAATAATGATCCCATAGCCCCTAATGGTTTGTTGATACCTCTCATGAGGTCTGAGATATGAGCCTTGAAAGATTGCTTCCCAATTGTGCTTAGTGCACCTTGGGGTCACTTGGGTCGAGTGTGGTTGCGAGCGTTCTAGTAACTTCATGGGAAGAATGGAGTTTTCAATGGCATTTACCCGGCCAACCAGAGCTGATGTAGTAAATGGTTTGATGCCAGGATAGATAGTTTGAGTGATACACTACTGAGCTACTTTCAACTGACCCTCACTGCAAGTTTTGGCATTGACCGAGATCACCTTGCCAAATGCAAACGAAGTCAAATCACCCAAAACCAAGAGAGGTTATTGTAGAAATTGGAAACATGATCATGTATCCCTGACGGTTTGTCAATACCTCTCACGAGGTCTGAGATACAAGCCTCAGAAGATCTGATGCAGGAGCATCCTGGGTGTAAGAGCAATCTTGCATCACCCAAAAATATTTCTATTTTTTTATATTTAATAAGGGCTATTTTGTGCAGAGCTGCTATTTATGGAAAGTTACTATTTTTGGTAATTTTCGTATGTGCTCAGAATGATCTAATTTCTTTCTTGGAGGTTCATTTTGGTCATATAAGTCTGCCAGTAAAGTTTCATTTCTAGATCAAGTGTATGTTGGAAGATATTGAAGATTTTCGGTATTGGCAGCAGGGTATAGAAACTTTGAACTCAGTTTTGAAGGCTTTAGAGGCCCCGAATGAGGTCAAAAATTTGGGTGATGAGCGCTTGCGCTAATCAAGCCTGTAGAGTGCTTCGTGGCATTTCCGAAATGGGGTTATAATAGCCGATCGGGTCAACTGGTGATGACTTATGGTCTTCGGAAGTTGGGCCACCCGAAATGGCAGAAAATAATTTTCTTCAAAATTTTTGTTCCGGTTTCAAAGGTTATCTTGAGCCGACTATGATGTAATAAAATGTAAAATAAAATAATTCTAAGTTTGGTCGGCCTTATTGGCTAAAATTCTGGAACCTTCCAGGCGGTGGAAAATTGCCTATATAAGGAAGGCTGTATTATTGTCTTAGGCAGTTCAAAATAGTCCTGGGTAGTAGATCTGGGTAATAGTTCGAGGCTTTGTCCTACAGAATATTGTAAGGGAATGCCCATGTGGCTTTGCATATTGTAATTCTGAAAGTTTGTAATTCCACATTTGTGGAGGTAATAAGAAGCCAATTTTCTGTTCTTGCATATTGTTGTTGTTTCTCTATATCTGTTATGTGTTTGTCGTATTAAGGGGATCACCCTTCATCAAGTGGTATCAGAGCAGGATTTCTTGAGTGTGTAAACAGATCACCGACTGTGAGGCAGTTTGCACCAGGACCATGGCTAGGGTTTCAGCGCGCATCGCGAAAATGCCTCCACAAAGGGAACATGGCGGAAGAGCTGGTGTTGTAACACCTGAGGTTAGAGAGCTGCAGAGACAAGTGCGAGCATTGCAGGAAGAGATTCCCAGAGGAATGAATCTTAATGTCAGAGATGAAAGCGAGGATGAAGCCAAAGAAGAATATCAAGAAGGAGAAGCTGAAATTGTGAACCAGGAGGAAGAAAGACTTTTTCGGGTGATTTCCAAGATTGGGAAAAGACCTAAGATTGAGGTTCCTACATTTTTTGGAAATCTTAACCCAGAGGAATTGATCGACTGGATCAATGAATGTGAGGAATATTTTGAGTACGAAGATGTTGAGGATCCTGATAGGGTCAAATTTGCGAAAGCCAGATTGAAAGGTCATGCGAAGATCTAGTGGCAAGAAATTCAATTAGAGCGAAATAGAAGAGGGAAAGATAAAATCACAAGATGGGATCGGATGGTGGATAAATTGAAGTGACAGTTTATTCCTGTTGATTATGAGCTTGACCTACTGAAGAAAATGCAGAGTTTGAAGCAAGCAGGAAGATCTGTTCAGGAGTATACAGAGGAGTTCTACCGACTTCTCATCAGAACAGGCCATGCAGAAGCTGATAAGGAGAAAGTTGCCCGATACCTTAATGGGTTAAGGCCAAGCATTCAGGAGGAGCTGAATCTGGTTCGAATGAACAGTATTGAAGAGGCATACCAATTTGCCCTAAAAGTAGAGGAAAAGCTGAACAAGAAGTTTGAGAGTAGACAAAACGGAAGAGGTCGTGGTGGACGATCTGGTGGATGGTCATATGGTGGCCGAAATGAAGATCCGAAAAAGAAGGATGAGGCCAGTAGCAGTCAGAATCAGCGAGGAAATAATTCTAATCATTTCCATGATCAGAATAATAGAGATTAGAGAGGAAGAGGAAGAGGACAAGGATCTGGAAGAGGTGGCTTCTGTGGAACATGTTTTCACTATGGAGAAGGTCATAGGGCATTTGAATGTCCTCAGCGCCAAGGAAGAACAGACAGGAGAAATGAAGGCCAGGCCAGAGTTGCACATGTAGATGAAGATGCCAGATCATCAAATTCTGAAGATGCTGAAAGAGGAGAAATGTTTATTAACAGAAGAGTCCTGTTGAGTGGTGAGAATGAACCTGAGCAAAGAAGGAGCCTGTTTCGCACTAGGTGCAAGTGTGAAGGTAAATGTTGTGATATGATTATTGATAGTGGAAGCACTGACAATTTGGTGTCAGAAGAGATGGTGACAAAGTTGAAGCTCAAGAGACAGAAACACCCACATCCATATCGGAATTCCTGGGTACAGGATGACCACAAGGTCATGGTCAATGAACAATGCCTGGTGAAGTTCAAGATTGGTGGATACCAAGATAAGGTATTGTGTGATATCATATCTATGGATGTATGTCATATGTTGTTGGGTAGACCATGGCAGTTTGACAGATGTGCTATACATGATGGTCATGCGAATACCTATTCCCTGACAAAGGATGGAGTGCGACATAAGCTAAAACCGTTGAAGGAGACTGAAGAAAAGGTATGTGGTAATGCAAGGATAACTTTTGTTGATGGAAGAAATTTCTTAGATGGTATGAGGCATGAGCATGTATGTTTTGCTTTAATTCCAAAAGCTGGTAAAGAGGAAGTAGAAGATGTTCCTGTAGAAGTTGCAGATTTGTTGAATGAGTTTCAGGATATTGTATCCGATAACGTGCCTGATGGATTACCACCAGTCAGGAAGATCAGTCATCAGATGGACTTGATCCCAAGAGTGAGTTTTCCGAATAAGGCAGCACACAGAATGACACCTGCAGAAAGTGAGGAGTTGAACAGACAAGTACATGAGTTGTTACAGAAAGGATTGATTCAAGAGAGTCTGAGTTCCTGTGCTGTACCAGCGGTATTAGCACCAAAGAAGAATGGAGAATGGAGGATGTGTATAGATTCTAGGGCAATAAACAAGATTACAATCAAGTACAGGTTTCCATTGCCACGAATGGATGATATTATGGATTGTTTGAGTGGAGCTGTGTATTTCTCAAAGATAGATCTAAAGAGTGGATATCACCAGATTCAGATCAGAGAAGGAGATGAATGGAAGACTACCTTCAAGACAAAGGAAGGACTATATGAGTGTTTAGTCATGCCTTTTGGGCTAACCAATGCACCGAGCACTTTCATGCGGCTCATGAACGAGGTTCTGAAAGAATTTCTGGGTAAGTTTGTCATTGTTTACCTAGATGATATTTTGATCTTTAGTAAGACATTGGAGGAGCATATGATGCATATTTTTATGGTATTTGAGAAGTTGAGAGAAGAGAAATTATTGATTAATTTGAAGAAGTGCAGTTTTGTGAAGAAAGAGTTAGTGTATTTGGGATTTGTAGTTTCAGTAGAAGGTCTGAAAATGGACCCAGAGAAGGTACAGGCTATTCTTGAATGGCCTACTCCAAGGAATGCTACTGAGGTAAGATCTTTTCATGGTCTAGCTAGCTTTTACAGAAAGTTTATCAGAAATTTTAGCAGTATTTGTGGACCCTTGACTGAAACAATGAGAGAGGATAGAAAAAAATTTAAGTGGACTAATGGGGCAGAAAAGAGTTTTCAATTGTTGAAACAAAAAGTTACAGAACAACCTGTTTTAGCACTTCCAGATTTTAATAAGGTGTTTCAAGTAGATTGTGATGCTAGTGGTACTGCAATAGGAGCTGTTATGAGCCAAGAAGGTAAACCTGTTGCTTATTTCAGTGAGAAGTTAAATGATGCCAAGAGGAAATATTCTGTTTATGATCAGGAATTTTATGCTATAGTTCAGGCATTAAAGAAGTGGAGACATTATATGCTTCCTAAGGAGTTTGTTTTGTATACTGATCATCAAGCTTTGCAATATTTGAATAGTCAAGGAAGATTGAATCAAAGGCATTTGAAATGGGTTGAGTTTTTGTAGAGTTATACATTTGTTTTGAAACACAGAAGTGGAAAGTCTAATAGGGTTGCAGATGCTCTTAGCAGAAGGCAACTATTGCTGACAGAGATGCAGATTGAGGTGGTTGGGTTCAAGGAACTCAAGAATTTGTATCCAGAGGATCCTGATTTTGGTGAAGCTTGGAAGGCTTGTACAGAACCTGTTACTCTAGACAGGACGAAGTGGCTAGATTTTATCATCCAAGATGATATGCTATTTAGAGGGAGTCAGTTGTGCATTCCATGAAGTTCTATGAGGGAGAATCTCATCAGTTCATCACATCATCCACAGACTGATGGATAGACAGAGGTGGTGAATAGAAGTTTGGGAAATTTGCTGAGATGTTTGGTTGGAGATAAGCCAACAAGATGGGATTTGATTTTACCACAGGAAAAATTTGCATACAATAATTCTGTCAATAGGAGCACTGGTAAATCACCATTCCAGATTGTATATGGAAGTAGTCCAAGAAATGCATCTGAATTGAGAAAGATAAATAAAGGAGAAATAAGTAGTGCTGAAGCTGAGGATTTTGCAGAACACTTGAAGAACATCCATGAGGAGGTGAGGAAGCATATTACCAAGATGAATGCACAGTATAAGGCTAAGGAAGATGAGAAAAGGAGGTATAAGGAATTTCAGGTTGGTGATGAAGTCATGGTTCATTTGCGGAAGGAGCGGTTTCTAGTTGGTACATATAACAAGTTGAAAATGAAGAAGTTTGGACCATGTAAGATACTAAAGAAGCATGATTCAGGAAATGCATATGAGGTAGAATTGCCTAGTGAGCTGAATATTTCACCAGTGTTTAACATTTCAGATCTGACAGAGTATCATGAAGGAGGTGTTGAAGATGAGATCACAGCAGCACAGTGGAGTATTCCAGCAACTAGTTCAGACTCTAAGGAGATCGAGGATATACTGGACAGTCGTGTGGGCAGAAGCACAAGGAACAGGACATATGAAGAATATCTAGTCAAGTGGAAAGGATGGCCTGTTGAAGATTCATCATGGCTGACAAAAGAGGAGGTTAGCCGTCTTGGTTTTCCTCTGCACACCTGAGTCGTGACAGGGTCACTTCTCAAATTACCCTGGGTGTCTGATGCAGGAGCATCCTGGGTGTAAGAGAAATCTTGCATCACCCAAAAATATTTCTATTTTTTTATATTTAATAAGGGCTATTTTGTGCAGAGCTAATATTTATGGAAAGTTACTATTTTTGGTAATTTTTGTATGTGCTCAGAATGATCTAATTTCTTTCTTGGAGGTTCATTTTGGTCATATAAGTCTGCCAGTAAAGTTTCATTTCCAGATCAAGTGTATGTTGGAAGATATTGAAGATTTTCGGTATTGGCAGCAGGGTACAGAAACTTTGAACTCAGTTTTGAAGGCTTTAGAGGCCCCGGATGAGTTCAAAAATTTGGGTGACGGGCGCTTGCGCGGGTCAAGCCTGTAGAGCGCTTCGTGGCATTTCTGAAATGGGGTTATAATAGCCGATCGGGTCAACTGGTGATGACTTATGGTCTTCGGAAGTTGGGCCACCCGAAATGGCGGAAAATAATTTTCTTCAAAATTTTTGTTCGGGTTTCAAAGGTTATCTTGAGCCGACTATGATGTAATAAAATGTAAAATAAAATAATTCTAAGTTTGGTCGGCCTTATTGGCTAAAATTCTGGAACCTTCCAGGCGGTGGAAAATTGCCTATATAAGGAAGGCTGTATTATTGTCTTAGGCAGTTCAGAATAGTCCTGGGTAGTAGATCTGGGTAATAGTTCGAGGCTTTGTCCTACAGAATATTGTAAGGGAATGCCCATGTGGCTTTGCATATTGTAATTCTGAAAGTTTGTAATTCCACATTTGTGGAGATAATAAGAAGCTAATTTTCTGTTCTTGCATATTGTTGTTGTTTCTCTATATCTGTTATGTGTTTGTGGTATTAAGGGGATCACCCTTCATTAAGATCACTGCCCAATTATGCTTAGTGCATCTTGGGGTCACTTGGGTTGAGCGTGGTTGCGAGCGTTCCAGTGACTCCATGGGTGGAACGGGGTTGTCAATGGCATTTACCCAACCAATTGGAGCCAATGGAGTAGATGGTTTGGTGCCAGGATGGATATTTTGAAAGATACACTACTGAGCTACTTTCAATTGACCCTCACTGCAAGTTTTGGCATCGACTAAGATCACCTTGCCAAATGCAAATGAAGTCGAATCACTCAAAATCAAAAGAGGTTATTGTAGACCTCAAAATCATGATCCCATAGCCCCTAAGTGTTTGTTGATAATTCTCATGAGGTTTGAGATACAAGCCTTGGAAGACCACTACCCAATCGTGCTTAGTGCACCTTGGGGTAACTTGGGTCGAGCGTGGTCATGAGCGTGCCAATGACTTCATGGACAGAATGGGGTTGTCACTGGCATTTACCTAGCCAACCAGAGTGAATGGAGTAGATGGTTTGATACCAAGATGAATGGTTTGACAGATACACTACTGAGCTACTTTCAACTGACCCTCACTACAAGTTTTGGCATCGACTGAGATCTCCTTGCCAAATGCAAATGAAGTCAAATTGCCCAAAACTGAGAGAGGTTATTGTAGAACTCAAAAACATGATCCCATAGCCCTTGAAAATTTTTCAATACCTCTCATGAGGTTTGAGATATGAGCCTCATAAGATCACTTCCCAATCGTGCTTAGTGCACCTTGGGGTCACTTCAGTCGAACATGGTCGTGAGCGTTCCAGTGACTCCGTGGGTAGAATGAGGTTGTCACTAGTGTTTACCCAGCCAACTAGAGCTGATGGAGTAGATGGTTCAATGCCAAGATGAATGTTTTGAAAGATACACTACTGAGCTACTTTCCACTGACCCTCACTGCAAGTTTTGGCATTGACTGAGATTGCCTTGCCAAATGCAAATGAAGTCAAATCACCCAAAACTGAGAGAGGTTATTGTAGACCTTAGAAACATGATCCCATATCTCTTGAAATTTTTTTGATACCTCTCATGAGGTGTGAGATACGAGCCTTAGAAGATCACTGCCCAATCATGCTTAGTGCACCTTGGGGTCACTTGGGTCGAGTGTGGTCGCAAGCATTCTAGTGATTCCGTGGGTAGAATGGGGTTATCACTGGTGTTTACCCAGCCAACTAGAGCCGATGGAGTAGATGGTTCGATCCCAGGATGGATGGTTTGAAAGATACACTTTAGAGCTACTTTCAATTGACCCTCACTATAAGTTTTGGCATCGACAGAGATCTCCTTTCCAAATGCAAACAAAGTCAAGTTACCCAAAACTGAGAGAGGTTATTGTAGATCTCAGAATCATGATCTTTTAGCCCCTAAGATTTTTTGATACCTCTCACAAGGTCTGAGATACGAGCCTCGAAAGGTCGTTGCCCAATTGTGCTTGGTGCACCTTGGGGTCACTTGGGTCGAGCGTGGTTGTGAGCATTCTAGTGACTCTATGGGTGGAATGGGGTTTTCACTGGCATTTATCCAGCTAACCTGAGCCAATGGAGTAGATGGTTCGATGCCAGGATAAACGGTTTGAAAGATACACTACTGAGGTACTTTCAACTAACCCTCACTACATGTTTTGGCATTGACTGAGATCGCCTTGCCAAATGAAAATGAAGTCGAACCGCCCAAAACTAAGAGGGTTATTGTAGATCT
Source organism: Chamaecyparis obtusa (assembly GCA_027943335.1). Lineage (NCBI taxonomy): Eukaryota > Viridiplantae > Streptophyta > Pinopsida > Cupressales > Cupressaceae > Chamaecyparis > Chamaecyparis obtusa. The sequence goes on along the minus strand of BSBK01006117.1, from coordinate 198,454 downwards.
CAGAATCACAATCCTATAGCCCCTGACCATTTGTTGCTACCTCTCACAAGGTCAGAGATATGAGCCTCAGAAGATCACTTCCCAATCGTGTTTAGTGCACCTTGGGGTCACTTGGGTCGAGCGTGGTCGTGAGTGTTCCAGTGACTCCATGGGCGAAATGGGGTTGTCACTCACATTTACAATGTCATGAAAGTGAACCACCAACATATAGTCCACACCATTTTTAGTAACAAAAAAGTTAACCCTTTTACTCTCCCGTGCAAACTCAGAAAGCACGTCACTTGCAAACCATAAAACACACAATGCATTATGGTACACTAGGAAGCCTGCAAGTAGTTGTGTTTTATAGGTAGAGTAAGTAGTCCTTGGGAGCATTTCCTTGTCTGTAGTGGAAACAATTAGGTTTTCATTCTAAAACAAGAGAAGACCCAAATGGGAAAGCATGCACACTTCTTTTCTTGACCCAGTTCCGTTGCAATGACTGTTAGTGTTATGTTTGAAATTTGAACTATGAAACTAATCATGATTAAGCCAGTCAGCACTCTACTAAAATTCAATTATTTTTAATTCTTCCACCCCTCCCAAAACCCAATAACAAAGACTGAATATTAGGACATTTGTTTTTCTTTACTCTGGAATACCCTGTTCATGGAGCTTATTATGTTTGAGGTTTAACTTCTATAGATTTTTTGAAATGATAAAAAATAATATACTTAAAGCATTAGATACAACAATCAAACATGTAAGAATTCAAACCATGCAAATGACATAAGTAAATGACATGTAAGATCCCTTGTTGGCACTATTAGCCACCCATACATGATTTTGGTCATAAGTCCTTATCAAGACTTCTAGGACATTTAACTTTTAAATCAAATTGATTGTTACAAATTGCCATTATAGGCTTCAAAAGATCTCAATTAACCATTAAGGATCCTTTTTTCCTTCTATCTCTGATTGGATCCATGGTGACCATAGGTGTCTTCATAGGTGCTCCTGCACAAGTTACAATCCACATACAAAACCAAATTTATTGACTCAAAATACAATCTAAGATAGGTGAAATTAATCTATTGAAATTAAGCTTAACAAACTTAGAAAACAATGCACTAAGTTAACTTATTACCAAGTCAAGTGTTCCTGAAGGGTCATCTCTTTGCTTCATGGTCTCCAATAGTGCTTCATGATCAATAGTACTAATAGTCCAAAGTTCTTTTGTCTTTGGTCTTCCTTGATGCTTTAACAACTTGACATTTGTTGCTATAACAAGGTGTGAATACATTAGAATATTTTTGTGCTTCTCATAGTCTTCAAATGTGGGAATTCCATTCTTGCTAATCATGTATGTTTGCAGCCATGTTCCCACAACAACAACTGAATCAGTAGGATATGTGAACCCATCACCATCTATCATTGGTTGTACAAGCTTCTATTTACCTCATACACAACATGCTAACCAATAATATAAGCTCTCATCATTCCCCTATGGTGAAACCAATTCAAACACATCTCCTGGCTTCAGAAGATCTGAAAGATGGTCATACTCAACTGAAGTGTCCATGTCATCATTTCTTATAGAGAGTGTCAAAGATAAAGGAGTTAGATACTATGGAACCCATGTATCCACCCACTCACTTGACTCACAATGATCCCAATCATACTAAAAACACATGGGGCAAAAACAAGCCAAATCTCATGTCCAAATGGTCCATGTACTACTATTGGAGCTTCAGAATGAATGCATTTTTGAAGAGTCTTTCACTCTTTGATAATCCAATCTATCTCCTATAGTTCCCTCCTCAACCAACCAAAAGAATCTAAGCACTGTAGAATCAAGAGTCCCCCCATGTGACAATGCTAAAGTACACCAATCAACAATAGAAAGAGCATCAAGAAGTACAACACCTAAAATCCTCAATTTCTCCTTGACTAGAGCTTTCTTCACACACGCACCTGCTCCATCATGCTCCCCTTTCCCATGCACTGACTCAAAAAAACTCCAAATATGAGGTAAACCTCTCTCCACATGCATTCTACACAACCAATAAAACATTTTGGCATTCTTAAATTGACCGGTGCAATTATCCGACCAAATGAGATGCCTATCCATAGTAATACCATTTTCCTGCAAGAAGTCAAAATAGTTCTGGAAACAATGTTGAACAAACTCATGAGAGTGAGACCTGTCGTTGCTCATATAAAAATGGTACTCTCTGATCATCTTTCACTCATCTTTTGTGCTATTAGGGGAATGTCTATATGTGATGTGTATAAAAATAGCAACCTGAATGGAATTGTAATATTGAGCTCGAGTCTCATTTTGGGGCTGCAATGTATAGTTCTCCGCAAAGTCTACAATGGATATAATAGTTCCAATGGGGAAAGTGTCCTTACATGCCCTGAATTGTTGAGCCAACCATTAAGACCTATGACTATGCCTTGCATACTTGTAGAAAATATTTGTCTTAAAATCTAAGATAAAATCAGCAACATTGTATTCTTTTGCAACTAACTCACATCTAGAGCCTTCACCTCCACTCTTCAATGTATCTTTCATTGTTTCATATACCTTTTTTTGGATGAGTGTCTTTCCAAAATTGTGTTCCAAACCCTCATGAAAACATGTTCTAAACTTGGACAAGCCACCACATTCTGAGCACTTGGCATTTAAGCAATCTTTTTTATAAAATAAACAACCATCATCTCTATGACATAAAAATTGATCTAGCAAGTCTCTTGATGATTTGGGAAGACCACTTGCACCACAATCCTCTAGAATTTCATTAGTATGAAAAGTAGAATGAATGGACCGTAATAATTCATGATGCATTGAAAACTCAACATGATATTTGCAAAAACATGTATTCTGAATCTTAAGGGGTACACAATAAAATGGCTTCACGGATTCAAAAGACCTTTTTGATATTTTCAATGTTGGATGTGTCTCAAAAATTTTTTATACAACATTATTTGACTTACCTCCACATAATGTTTAGGATGTGGAGTGCGGTCTTGATTGCCAACTCTCAACTTCAAGACATCCTTCACACTTGGTGACACTCTTGAGTTAGCATCCCAAAATTGTTGAATTTCATCCTTGACAACATTTGTTAGCTTCTTATCGAAACGTGGAAATATGCCACCATAAGCCCATGTATCAATTTGAAGCGGATCATCAAGTCATTCTCTTCTTGCAAGTGCTCTACCCAAAGTTTTATGGTCTATATTGACATCAACACAAGTTTGTCTCATCAAACGAGCCTTTCTCAACTGATGACTTACTAAGGAGGTTGTAATAACCCTCCGAGCAACTCTCTTGTCTTTTTATCTGCTAGTCTTCCCAATGCTATTGAGAACATTGAAAATATTCTTCACAACAATGGCATTTCTCTCCATTTTCTTGTTCACATGAATCTTCAATTTCACAAGCACGGGTCTCATCTTTTGCATCTTTAACAACTGCACAAAAATTTGACATTGCTCAACCAATGTCTTGTTTCCAAAAAAATGATCATAAAATCTTGAAGCCCACAACCTAATGGTTATATGTGACCTCTTTCCTTCCCAATTAGTCATAATGTTCTCCTCAATTTCAATTAACCATTTAGGTGCTCTTTCAAGCCCCGAATTTGAAGATTGATTATCTTTATTGTAAGGGACTTCATTTCGCATATAATTTGGAGATGTGTAACGTTCATGTGGTTCTTGTGCAACATTTTCATTCCCCAAGTCTAAATTTTAAATCTCCATTTGTACATTTTCATCTTCAATCCATTCCTTGTCATTCCCCAAATCTACACTTTCATTCCCCAAGTCTACATTTTCATTCTCCATCTCTACATTTTCATCTTCACTCCATACATTGTTATTCACAAAATTAATTTCCATATTATTTTCAAATTCAACATCCTCTTCACTTGCAACTACATTTACGGGGTCACCTTGATTAATGTTTAAGATACCTTCTCTCCTTCTTCGGTGATTTTTCCTATCTTTTTCCCAATATGCTTGAATTTGTTCATCCGTCACCTTCCTCTAGCGTTTAGCCTTTCGATGACTGCTGCTTCCCATGGTGAGACCACAAGTTGACAAAAAACAAAAAATGGGCCCCAAATCACATTTTTTTTCCTGCAACCCATGAAAAAATGTCTGAAATGCCGTGCTTCTCTGGTCTATGGGGACAGGGAATATTTTGGTCAAAGTTATACCAGGAAATAATCAGGTACCTGATTTTATCAGATACATGAAAAAATGACGAGAGTAAATGAAAAAAATGAACTTTTATAAATAAAAAGAGGTATATAATATATATATATATATATATATATATATATATATATATATATATATATATATATATATATATATATATATATATATAATGTATATTATAAATACTAATGTATTTAATATATTATATATATATATAAATTTATTATATACTAATGTGTGTGTGTGTCTATATATATATATATAATATATTATATATACTAATGTATATAATATATATAGTATATATTATATATATTATATATAATGTATTTGAAAAAATACCTACACAATTGATTTGATGACATACAGTTTCAGCCCAAGTCCTCTTGAAAGTATCCAATAGGGGATTTTTCTATAGACTCCTTGTAAATTTGGCAGTCTGACTATACTGAATAAGTAGATGTCATCATCTGTTCTAGAAACTAACAGTGGCATAAAAATTTATGTAAGAACATTTGACACCTAGGAAGTCCTCATGACCCCTTTTGACACATTTGAACACTCAATTGTGTCTGAAGGCATTATAGGACCCCTTAGGGCACACTTGAGCATTCCAACATGTCAAAAGGGGTCATGGGGACTTCATAGGGGTCCTAACATGTGATCAGGAGTACTAGGACACCTAGGAAGTCTGGATGACCCCTTTTGACACATTTGAATGCTCAAGTGTGTCTGAAGGTGTCGTATGACCCCTTAGGACACGCTTGAGCATTCCAATGTGTCAAAAGGGGTCATGGGGACTTCCTAGGGGTCCTAACACATGATAAGGTGTACTAGGACCCCTAGGAAGTCCCCGTGACCCCTTTTGACACATTTGAATGCTCAAGTGTGTCTAAAGGTGTCGTAGGATCCCTTCGGACACACTTGAGCATTCAAACATGTCGAAAGCGGTCATGGGGACTTCCTAGGGGTCCTAACACATGATAAGGTGTAATAGGACCCCTAGAAAGTCCCTGTGACCCATTTTGACACATTTGAATGCTCAAGTGTGTCCAAAGGCCTCATAGGACCTCTTAGGACACACTTGAGCATTCCAATGTGTCAAAAGGGGTCATGGGGAATTCTTAGGGGTCCTAACATGTGATAAGGCATACTAGAACCCCTAAGAAGTCTCCATGACCCCTTTTGACATATTTGAATGCTCAAGTGTGTCTACAGGCATCATAGGACCCCTTACGACACACTTGAGCATTCCAATGTGTCAAAAGGAGTCCTGGGGACTTCCTAGGTGTTCTAATGAGTGATAAGGCATACTATGACCCTTAGGAAGTCCCCATGACCCCTTTTGACACATTTTAATGCTCAAGTGTGTTCAAAGGGGGTGTAGGACCCCTTAGGACACACTTGAGGGTTCCAATGTGTCAAAAAGGGTCATGGGGACTTCCTAGGGGTCCTAATGGGTGATAAGGTGTACTAGGACCCCTAAGAATTCCCATGATGCCTTTTGACACATTTGAGCACTCAAGTCTATCCAAAGGTGTCGTAGGACCCATTAAGACACACTTCAGCATTCTAATGTGTCGAAAGGGGTCATGGGGACTTTCTAGGGACCTAACACATGATAAGGTGTACTAGGACCCTAGGAAGTCCCCATGACCTCTTTTGACACATTTGAATGCTCAAGTGTGTCCGCAAGCATTGTAGGACCCCTTAGGACATACTTGAGTGTTTCAATGTGTAAAAAGGGGTCATGGGGACTTCCTAGGGATCTTAACATGTGATAAGGCGTACTAGGACCCCTAGGAAGTTGCCATGACCCTTTTGACACATTTGGATGCTCAAGTGTGTTCGAAGGTATTATAGGACCCCTTAGGACACACTTGAGCATTCTAATGTGTTGAAAGGGATCATGGGGACTTCCTAGGGGTCCTAACACATGATAAGGCATACTAGGACCCCTAGGAAGTCCCCATGACCCCTTTTGACACATTTGAATGCTCAAGTGTGTTCAAAGGTGTTGTAGGACCCCTTAGGAAACACTTGAGCATTCCAATGCATCAAAAGGTGTCATGGGGACTTCCTAGGAGTCCAAACACCTGATAAGGCATACTAGGACCCCTAGGAAGTCCCCATGACCCCTTTTGACACATTTGAATGCTCAAGTGTGTCCAAAGGGGGTGTAGGACCCCTTAGGACACACTTGAGGGTTCCAATGTGTCAAAAGGGGTCATGGGGACTTCCTACGGGTCCTAACACCTGATAAGTTATACTAGGATCCCTAGGAAGTCCCCATGACCCTTTTTGACATATTTGAATGCTCAAGTATGTCCGAAGGGGGCGTAGGACCTCTTAGGACACACTTGAGGATTCCAATATGTAGAAAGGGGTCATGGGGACTTCCTAGGTGTCCTAACGTGTGATACAAAGTACTAGGACCCCTAGGAAGTCCTCATGACCTCTTTTGACACATTTGAATACTCAAGTGTGTCTGAGAGAATTGTAGGACCCCTTAGGACACACTTGAGGGTTCCAATGTGTTGAAAGTGGTCATGGGGACTTCCTAGGGGTTGTAACACATGATAAGGCATAGAAGGACCCCTAAGAAGTCCTTATGAACCCTTTTGACATATTTGAATGCTCAAGTGTGTCTAAAGGTGTCGAAGGACCCCTTAGGACACACTTGAGCATTCCAATGTGTCAAAAGGGGTCATGGGGACTTCCTAGGGGTCCTAACGTGTGATGCATACTAGGACCCTTAGGAAGTCTCCATGACCCCTTTTGAGACATTTAAACACTCAAGTGTGTCCGAAGGGGTCGTAGGACCCTTTAGGACACACTTGAGCATTTCAATGTGTCAAAAGGGGTCATGGGGACTTCCTAGGGGTCCTAATGCATGATAAGACATACTAGGACTCCTAGAAAGTCCCCATGACCCCTTTTGACACATTTGAACACTCAAGTGTGTCTGAATGGGTTGTAGGACCCCTTAGGATACACTTGAGCATTCCAATGTGTTGAAAGGGGTCATGGTGACTTCCTAGGGGTCCTAATGTGTGGTAAGGCATACTAGGACCCCTAGGAAGTCCTCATGATCCCTTTTGACACATTTTAATGCACAAGTGTTTTTGAAGGGGGCGTAGGACCCCTTAGGACAAACTTGAGGGTTCCAATGTGTCAAAAGGGGTCATGGTCACTTCCTAGGGGTCCTAACGTGTGACAAGGCATACTAAGACCCCTAGGAAGTCCTCATGACCCCTTTTGACACATTTGAATGCTTAAGTGTGTCTGAAGGTGTCGTAGAACCCCTTTGGACACACTTGAGGGTTCCAATGTGTCGAAAGCGGTCATGAGGACTTCCTAGGGGTCCTAACTAGTGATAAGGCATACTAGGACCCCTAGGAAGTCCCCATGACCCCTTTTGACACATTTGAATGCTTAAGTGTGTTTGAAGGCATCGTAGGACCCCTTAGGACACACTTGAGGGTTCTAATGTGTCGAAAGGTGTCATGGGGACTTCCTAGGGGTCCTAACATGTGATAAGGTGTACTAGGACCCCCAGGAAGTCCCCATGACCCCTTTTGACACATTTGAATGCTCAAGTGTGTCCGAAAGGGTCATAGGACCCATTAGTACACACTTGAGCATTCCAATGTGTCAAAAGGGGCCATAGGGAATTCCTAGGGGTCCTAACATGTGATAAGGTGTACTAGGACCCCTAGGAAGTCACCATGACCCCTTTTGACACATTTGAATGCTCAAGTGTGTCTGAAGGGGGCCTAGGACCCCTTAGGACACACTTGAGGGTTCCAATGTGTCGAAAGGGGTCATGAGGATTTCTTAGGGGTCCTAACATGTGATAAGGCATACTAGGACCCCTAGGAAGTCCTCATGACCCCTTTTGACACAATTGAATTCTCAAGTGTGTCCAAAGGAGTCGTAGGACCCCTTAGGACACACTTGAGCATTCCAATGTGTCAAAAGGGGTCATAGGGATTTCCTAGGGGTCCTAACATGTGATAAGGTGTACTAGGACCCTTAGGAAGTCCCCATTACCCCTTTTGACACATTTGAATACTCTAGTGTGTTTGAAGGCATCGTAGGACCCCTTAGGACACACTTGAGTGTTTCAATGTGTCAAAATGGGTAATGGGGACTTCCTAGGGTTCCGAATACATGGTAAGGCATACTAGGACCCCTAGGAAGTCCCCATGACCCCTTTTGACACATTTGAATGCTCAAGTGTGTTCGAAGGGGTCATAGGATCCCTTAGGACACCCTTGAGGGTTCCAATGTGTTGAAAGGGGTCATGGGGACTTCCTAGGGGTCCTAACATGTGATAAGGCATACTAGGACCCCTAAGAAGTCCCCATGACCCCTTTCTACATATTTGAATGCTCAAGTGTGTTTGAAGGGGTCATAGGACCCCTTGGGACACACTTGAGGATTCCAAGTGTAAACTATTCTTCAAAGCCTCCTTTTTTGTGTAGCTAGGGTTTACGGTGCCTATAAAAGGTACAACTATGCCCCTATAGGGACTCATGCTCGTGCTTAGAATCATATTATTTTCATGCATTCCCTGATATTTAATACAAAGATTTAGCCGACCACCTTTAAAGACCTAAAATAAATGTAAAGTAAAATTTAGGCCAAAAATATATACCGCATCACCTCTCTCTCTCTCTCTCTCTCTCTCTCTCTCTCTCTCTCTCCTACTCTCTCTCCTTACCCTACTCTCTCTATCCTTACCCTTCTCTCTCTATCCTACTCTCTCTCTCTCTCTCTCTCTCTCTCTTTCAGCCGCTACCACCTTCTCATTCTCTCTCTTCCTCAATGGCCATCCATGAATTTTTTAAATGGCTGATTGATCTCCATTGCTTCTTTCAATGGCCGTCCATGATTTTTCTGCAATCTTCCAACCTTTCATACATAGTTGTAAAATACATATTAATATATATTATACATATAATATAATATATAATATATATGTATAATATATATGATTTATAATGTAACATTTAATATTAACATATATTAAATAATGTTTATTGTAAAATGTATATTATATATTAATATACAATTGATATTATATAATATGTAATCTAATATATAGTTTTTGATTTTGATATAATCTAATATATATAATCATATGAAAGATGGAGAAATGGGAGGGAGAAAGGGGAGGGAAAGTGAAAAATCAAAATTATGCCAGCATTTTTGGGTACCCAAAAATATCAAGTACACGACAATATCAGGTATGTGATTAGGCTCGATATTGCTTTGTGCACCAAACCTACATGGTCAACTATTGAAATGTCTCAAAAATATGTTTTTCCCCTATTTCTCTGAGTTCTAGACTTCGACCATGTAGCTGACGAACTTTTTTCACTTGAATTTGATGAAACGAAAAGGGTATCTTAAGAAGATTATTAGCTTTCTATTGATATAATTGTTGTCAAATTTTGAATTCGGTAAGTAATTATTAGTTATTTTCTAATTGAGTTACCTCTAAAGTGCTGAATTATATACTAATTGAAAAATGACTACGACTTTCAGACGGTATAACATTTTTGAAATCCGAAAAATGTGTCACATTGTATGCTTCACCTACTATAAGGAAATTTTTTATTTTGAATTTTGTAAAGTTTTGAATGAGTTAAGGTGGTCATACACGGGAGTTTTTTAATTCTGAAAACATTGTAGCAAAAAATTCATAATTAATTATTTTTTTGGAATAACATTACAAAAAAATATGCGTCACATCTGGGCATGAGTCTACTACTTATATAAAAAATCTTATAGTAAAATATTATCATTTGATAATAATTAAGGTGGTTAGACATACACCTACTTCTTATTTGTTTCCAGAAATATTTGTACTTCTACATTGAAATCTATACTTTTCACCAATCATACTAACTTTTTTTCAAAAAGCCCTAGTAGTTTAGAAACTACATTCAATTTTCTATAGATTCTATTCTTACAACTTTTTGATATTAGGTTGATAGTGATGGTACCCTTAAAATTTTTGATTAATGGGACACATTAGCATGCATTTGTACTATTTTTCTTTCAGGATGCATGAGCCCACCTTTATGAATGCAATTCAAAGTTTGGTTGCAGATTCTGATGCTAATTTTGTAATATGAATATAAGAGGAATACCTAGGCATGTTCATTTCAAAGGACTTGTGTATATTCTTTTTGAAGCCAGCGCCATGAGTGAAAGGAAGCCAATGCATTTAAAAAGGAAGGCACAAAGTAAATAGAGGCAGTGTTAAAATGGAAGAGACCAGCGCCATGAAAAAAGGCAGCATGAATTTTGAAGGAGATCCATGCGAAATGCATAAGGGGAAGTCCCTTGAGTGAGGTGAAAATTAGGGAATGCCTCACGCATTGCAAAGGAGGCTACCGATTTAGTCAAAAATCTACGCAAAGGAGGAAAAACCAGTGAATATGCCAAGTTTTGATGATTTCCTATTCAAAATGATTATCCCACATTGGCAAAGAGTGGGCATGTTTTAACATTTATATGGAATAAGCACTCCGTAGGAATGTAAAGAAAGAAAGCCATAGGCTCTTGGCGGGCCCTCTTGGCTGGAGGAATGCAGCACACGGGGCGCCCACAAATTTTGAACTAAAATGCTCAGGAGGTCTTTAAAACACTAAAAACCATTGTCCCACATTGTTCACACAGGGCGACTTTGAGGTAAATATATTGAAATCCACAAAAAATAGAGGTAAATAGAAAGCCCAGAGGCTCTCTCCACGTGTGCATATGCGACGCTCACCTCGGTTTTTGTGCCAGCGGGCCCAGGAAAGAAATTTTGCAAACGGAGTGTGGTCAGTAGACAACATGTGTCAAGAGGTTGCATGATCGCAAGGGCCAACTTCAGCCCTTGCGATCATGCAATAAGAGCATATTCCCTGAGGCGGTAGGTAAGGCAGATGAGAGGACGGAGAGGTGACTGGCGTAGCAAGTACAAGTCACATTATCACATAAACCAAATATGAGTAATGCGATCATGCAAAAAGTGAAAAGAGAAGGGGCCCACTCAAAAAAAATTATCGCAGGTGCGCATAAGGGAAACACCTAGCCTAAACAAAAGACAAGCCGCATGATATTTGAGGTTGTCGCATGATCACAAGAGAGGAGAGAGAAGCCTTGCAATCATGTGACAAGGCATTGAGAAGGCCTGTAGAAGGTGGGGAAGGTCAACACTAGGGCAGAGAAGGCTGGTTGCATGATCGCAAGACCAGCAATATTGTCTTGCGATCATGCGACAAGGTGACACGTGGCAAGTTTGCGTGAATTTGCCAAATGGATTGCCTAGTTTGAAAAGTATTTCTCAAATTAGAGAATGAAGCCTTTGTGTTCACGTGTTCGCTTAATCAAATCGAGCGGTTAGTGAAATATCTAGCAAATCTGAGAATAGAGTTAGTCGCGTGTTCGCGAGATAATTGGCAGCTAGCATTAAACATTCAGCGATTCAGAGATCCAATAGTCGCCAATTTGCCAGTTAAATTGGTGGTCAGTGTAATCACTTAGCGAATTGGACATTGAGCATGGTCTCCGGATGAGGTGGTAGGTGAGGTGGCAAGCCGGCCAATAAATTCAAATATTCCTTTCCGTGCACATCCAGATTTGAAAAATCAAATTTAAAATGATAAATTCCTATAGTTTTAACTATAGTGAATAAATTCAGATATTCAAAGTTGCAGAGCTGGGAGACTAAATTAATGGCTGGGGGCTTTATTTTTTGCTCAGATAGCAAGTATTATATACCATTGGAAAGGTCTCGACGCGAGGATTCCATATTTGGGATCAATTTCAGATCAGTTCAAACTAGTTTTGGGATATTTGCAGTTGAACAAAACAGGGGCCAGGAAGATATTTTGGAAATATCTAATTTGTTATGTTCGGTAACTCATGTGTTTTCAAGGGGATAGAGCAGATCAGGTTTGTTGTTCTAGACATGGTGATTCATTCAGTGAGTAGTTTAGAGTCTGACGAGTGTCAAGTTGTGATGCTTTCTGGTGTTTCCCCCTTCTCTTCTTATTCCCATTTCTGATCTTTTTGTAAGGGTTCCAATCTTTTTGCATGAGCAGAGCTCTGCAAGTTTGAGTTCCAACTAATGCAAGTCCTGGTTAAGTTTAGTGTTCTAGTTTTTTGAGTATTTTGGCATTTTGAATGTATTGAAGCAATGTTTATATAATAAAATACACCCGAAGTCTCTTTGCAAGGACTTGATGTCTCTGTATGTTTTCTAGAATTCTTATGAGCTAGATTTGTAAGGCATTTCTAGTTTGTCATCTATAAGGTAGACTGTGATATTATTCTTCAGTTTCCTTCAAGGAAGGAGTAAATCTTGTTGTATAGTTTCTGAGAATGTCAAGGATATATGGATTTGATGATCATGTGTTTGTAATGAGAAAGGTAGTATGTAAGGCATGTTACTGGTTTTAGATGTGTTGAGTTGTAAATCTTTGTGAATGTCTTTTCAATTTGACTCTATACCCAATGGATTAGGCACTGGTGTTTTTCCAGAATTGCATCCAAACCAATTCAAATCACTTTTCCCTTTCATGTTTAAGGGCAAAAATGTCTATAAGTTGCATTGAATAGTGCAAGTACTTTTAGTGATTCTTGAAGAAATGAATCGGATAGGTTAACCTACACGAGTTTTAAGCTCGAAGAGAAGAAAGGTGAATACCCTTGTCACTTTTGCCATTTTTCTGCAATGATTGTTTGCTTTTGTTAACATCATGGATTGGCTTTCTAAGCTCTGCATCAGTTGCAGCAAGAGACATTAGGAAGTTATTGTGAGAACCACTAATCCACTGGAAGGATTTCATTGTGAAGCAGTGAGTCTGAAGATAGGTACACCCGCCTGGGTTTGTGGAGCCCAAAGTAGAAGAAGGACTTGGTCCTTATCAATTAGCCTTTTCCCTATAAGAATCTGGAATTGGGAACCTGAGAGTCAAGCTTAATAGCGATATTGGTGATTCTACATGAAAAAGAGCTAACAAAATGGTGAATCTATTGGGGAAGAAATAAATGACAGCAAGTTAAGATGTCCAATTCCTTGCTTTGCTGAATCATCCCAGGGTCTTGTACAGTTTGGTTATAGAGTTATATTCTCTCATTAAATGAGTGGTGACTTTGTATATTGATCAGTGACATATATTTCAAGTTTAGATATATCTATTGCTGGAGTGTGACTTTACTGGTGAAGAATTCATTATAAATCTACAAATGATCAGTAAGGTTTGAATTATTTTCCTCTTTCATAGAGGTGGCGACTCCGTGTCAAGATCAGTGAAGTGTTTGTGGTTTCTGAAAGGCAATACATCAGATTTCAAAGCTTGGCTACATTGGTTGTATTCTAGGTAATCTTGCAGTTTAGTAGTTAAATGATGAAGAAATGTTTCCCTATTTGGTGATTTCTAGCATTGCTTGTAAAGGGAAGAAAGAAAAACTTATGCACATCAGTTGGATGAACAAGTACAGTTGTGTTACTTTTGTGGTGTGCAATGTGTTGTGATATTCAAGCATTTGAGTGAATGAAATCTACATTATGATGTCATCTTGAAGTAATTTTAAGTTTCAATATAAGTCTGGTGTATTTGAAGAATGCAAGTTGAAATGCTTCAACCTTGTACTTTGTCAAGTGTTACCATGTTCCCAAATACATCACAGCCGGAGGGTAAAAGAAAATTTGTGTTTCCAGCTTACCCGACTTTAAATTTTGTGGGTATACCCGATTACCCAAATCCCATTCCCCAAATGTTAAAAAAGTTTTACCCAAGTTCAATGGTAGAAAGGATGAGTCTGCTGAAAGACACCTAACAAAGTTTCTTGACTTGCTAGAAGATTATGAAATTTGTCATGAAGATGTGGTCACGAAACTATTTGTTCAATCCTTGATTGGTGAAGCTAGAGAATGGTTTTCATTGTTGTTTCCTCAGTCAATTGCTTCATGGAATGAATTTGAGTCAGCATTTGTTGAAAATTTTCAAGAATGGGAAAGTGATTATAACCTGTTATTAAATCTGATTGATATTCATATTGAAGAGGATGAGTTAATTTTAGCTTTCAATATCAAATTTGCAAAGACATTGAGAAGAATACCGGAGAGATTTAGACCTCATGATGCATTGTGTCTTGTTGTTTACCTTGCTGCATTTGATGAGAAGATGAGTTTCTTGTTGAGAAACAAAGAACCCAAAAGTTTGTATCAGGCATGTGAACTGGTAATGGACATTGAGTACAACAAAAAGTATGGTGTTATAAGGAGAGATGTTTCTGTCAGTTCTCCTTCTCAAGAATTGACCACTCATAGATTGGAGTGTGACCAGCACCAATGTACTGCTGCCCCTATTGTTTCCTTCAACAATGTTACTGAATGTCATGCTGAAAACAATCCAGTGGAAGAAAGCCATGAGCATCATTGTCAAAACATTGTAAAGTTAGAGAGTGCACTTGAAAGTCAAGAAGAAAACTGCACCACAGTTCCTACTTGTATAAATGAAAATATTGTTGGTGGATGTTCAGCTGAACCACAGTATGATTAGCAGTCACATGAATGGAATATGCAAGAGTTTGAACAACAAAGTAAGGAGTACTTGCTGAAAATTGCACAAATACAAACAGCTATGGAAGTGAACAATGAAAGAATTAAAATGCTGGAAAACCTCAAGGCCATACAAGCAAAAGTTTTACATCCGGATGAAAAGGTAAGTACACATGTTGAATGTGAACTAGATAGCCATGTGTCTAACAATGAGTTTGCTAAAAGTGCATCGAGTGAAGAGAATGTTGATTATGATTGTGATCAATCTATGGCTGATGATGAAGGCTCACTTGACGAGGAAAATGAATTGGATTATGTTATGACCAGTAGTGACTCAGTTTTGTGCAATTTTAATTGGCAAGAGCATGAATATGATCATGGTGAAATGAATGTTGAAAAATGGACTCATGTAAGTGATAAGGACTCAGTTGGTTTAGAATATCTTGTTGATATTGAGAGCATCACTGGTAGTCCAATTAGAGGTATTGATCTTTCTCTTGAATGCTCCAATGATGAAAGCGTGTATTCTCAGCATATTGATTATGATCTAGATGTTTCATGTGATAATGTTTTTGATGAGTTTTCTAATGTGTTATTCAATGAAGAGGTTGAAAGTGATCAGCCAACACTGTGTTCCAATGTCTATGAGGGTGGCTTTCATTTGGTCTCTAATCCATTGTTTGAAGAATGTAGGGTTGACTCAGATTTTCTGCCATTCATTCAAGAGAATGAAATTGAGAATGTTCAGGGGGATATGTAGGTACTTTTAGTCTCAGAGTAGCCAGAAGTTGAAGGGGTAATGTACGATAAACATTGTATCATTGAGGAGTTTGCATTACCTGGTGTTAATGTGTTATCTCCACCATGCGTTTCAAGTGATGAAAATGATGAGTTTGAAGTGAAACCTTGCTATGAATATTTTCTTTTTCATAATTGCTAAAGTAAAGATTTGCAGGGTGCTGATCATGTGCCTGAATTTGAAGAATGTGAGTATGAGAGTTTCAATTTTGACTTGAGTTTTAGTGCTGAGCATTGTAAAGGACTTGAAGCTAATTATCAGCTGGAAGTGTGGTATGATAAGATTAAATTTGATCCTCATACACTTGGCAAAGATGAATGCATTTATTACATTTTTGTGGATTTTCTTGTCAAGAGTCTTCATCAGTTTGACCATGTAGATGAAAGGAAGAATTTTAGGGTCATCTCTATGTGTAGGGATGAGAACCATGTGTTTGATAGAGGTAAATGATTGACATGGTTCAGAGGTTTCAGCTATTGTAAATACTTGTACAGTTGCTTTGTCTCAACAGTAGTGTTTTCTTTGAATAAAGGAGCTTAGGAACCAATTTTGAGAAGCTTGATGGAATCGGTAGTGAGTTTTTGAGAAGAATTCAAGTGATAAGAAGAGAAGTTAGTTTTTGGGGTGGTCTGCTCTTCCAGGAGATTTTGGAATTCTTGTGTTGAACTTGCGTTCAACCATCCACAGACGAAGCCACTGTTGGTACCCTTAAAATTTTTGAGTAATTGGACACATTAGCATGCATTTGTACTCTTTTGCTTTCAGGATGCATGAGCCCACCTTTATGAATGCAATTCAAAGTTTGGTTGCAGATTTTGATGCTGATTTTGTAATATGAATATAAGAGGAATACCTAGGCATGTTCATTTCAAAAGACTTGCATATATTCTTTTTGAAGCCAGTGCCATGAGTGAAAGGAAGCTAGCGCATTTAAAAAGGAAGGCACAATGTAAACAGAGGCAGTGTTAAAATGGAAGAGACTAGCGCCATGAAAAAAGGCAGCGTGAATTTTGAAGGAGATCCACATGAAATGCATAAGGGGAAGTCCCTTGAGTGAGGTGAAAATCAAGGAATGCCTCATGCATTGCAAAGGAGGCTACTGATTTAGTCAAAAATCTACGCAAAGGAGGGAAAACCAGTGAATATGCCAAGTTTTGACGATTTCCTGTTCAAAATGATTATCCCACATTGGCAAAGAGTGGGCATGTTTTAACATTTATATGGAATAAGCACTCCGTAGGAATGTAAAGAAAGAAAGCCATAGGCTCTTGGTGGGCCCTCTTGGCCGGAGGAATGCAGCACGCGGGGCGCCCACAAATTTTGAACTAAAATGCTCAGGAGGTCTTTAAAACACTAAAAGCCATTGTCCCACATTGTTCACACAGGGTGACTTTGAGGTAAATATATTGAAATCCACAAACAATAGAGGTAAATAGAAAGCCCAGAGGCTCTCTCCACATGTGCATGTGCGACACCTACCTCGGTTTCTATACCGGTGGGCCCAAGAAAGAAATTTTGCAAATGGAGTGCGGTCAGTAGACGACACGTGTCAAGAGGTCACATGATCGCAAGGGAAAACTTCAACCCTTGCGATCATGCGATAAGAGCATATTCCCTGAGGTGGTAGGTAAGGTAGATGAGAGGACAGAGAGGTGACTGGCATAGCAAGTACATGTCACATGATCGCATAAACCAAATATGAGTTATGTGATCATGCGAAAAGTGAAAAGAGAAGGGGCCCACTCAAAAAAAAATTATCGCAGGTGCGCATAAGGGAAAAACCTGGCCTAAACAAAAGACAAGCCGCATGATATTTGAGGTTGTCGCATGATCGCAAGAGAGGAGAGAGAAGCCTTGTGATCATGCGACAAGGCATTGAGAAGGCCTGCAAAAGGTGGGGAAGGTCAACGCCAAGGCAGTAAAGGCTGGTTGCATGATCGCAAGACCAGCAATACTGTCTTGCGATCATGCGACAAGGTGACATGTGGCAGGTTCATGTGAATTTGCCAAATGGATTGCCCAGTTTGAAAAGTATTTCGCGAATTAGAGAATGAAGCCTTTGCGTTCGCGTGTTCGCTTAATCAAACCGAGCGGTTCATGAAATATCTAGCAAATCTAAGAATGGAGTTAGTCACTTGTTCGTGAGATAATTGGCGGCTAGCATTAAACATTCAGCAATTCAGAGATCCAATAGTCGCCAATTCGCCAGTTAAATTGGCGGTCAGTGTAAATCACTTAGCAAATTGGAGATTGAGCATGGTCGCCGGATGAGGTGGCAGGTGAGGTGGCAAGCTGGCCAATAAATTCAAATATTCCTTTCCGTGCACATCCAGATTTGAAAAATCAAATTTAAAATGATAAATTCCTATAGTTTTAACTATAGTGAATAAATTCAGATATTCAAAGTTGCAGAGCTGGGAGACTAAATTAATGGCTGGGGGCTTTATTTTTCGCCCAGATAGCAAGTATTATATACCGTCAGAAAGGTCTCGACACGAGGTTTCCGTATTTGGGATCAATTTCAGTGCAGTTTAAACTAGTTTTGGGATATTTGCAGTTGAACAAAATAGGGGCCAGGAAGATATTTTGGAAATATCTAATTTGTTATGTTCGGTGACTCATGTGTTTTCAAGGGGATAGAGCAGATCAGGTTTGTTGTTCCAGACATGGTGATTCATTCAGTGAGTAGTTCAAAGTCCGATGAGTGTCAAGTTGTGATGCTTTCTGGTGTTTCCCCCTTCTCTTCTTATTCCCATTTTTGATCTTTTTGTAAGGGTTCCAATCTTTTTGCATGAGCAGAGCTCTGCAAGTTTGAGTTCCAACTAATGCAAGTCCTGGTTAAGTTTAGTGTTCTAGTTTTTTGAGTATTTTGGCATTTTGAATGTATTGAAGCAATGTTTATATAATAAAATACACCTGAAGTCTCTTTGCAAGGACTTGATGTCTCTGTATGTTTTCTAGAATTCTTATGAGCTAGATTTGTAAGGCATTTCTGGTTTGTTGTCTATAAGGTAGACTGTGATATTATTCTTCAGTTTCCTTCAAGGAAGGAGTAAATCTTGTTGGATAGTTTTTGAGAATGTCAAGGATATATGGATTTGATGATCATGTGTTTGTAATGATAAAGGTAGTATGTAAGGCATGTTATTGGTTTCAGATGTGTTGAGTTGTAAATCTTTGTGAATGTCTTTTCAATTTGACTCTATACCCAATGGATTAGGCATTGGTCTTTTTCCAGAATTGCATCCAAACCAATTCAAATCACTTTTCCCTTTCATGTTTAAGAGAAAAAATGTCTATAAGTTGCATTGAATAGTGCAAGTGGGTATGTGCAAGATCATGAGGGGCCAAACTATGCCCTTAAGTGGCAATGAAAAATCAGCAAATCAAGGTTAGTCAACTTGACGTGAAAATTTCAACTAGCTATGAACCTAATATCAAAAAATTATAAGAATAGAATCTATAGAAAATTGAATTTAGTTTCTAAACTACTAGGCCTTTTTTGAGAAAAAGTTAGTATGATTGGTGAAAAGTATAGATTTCAATGCAGCAGTACAAAAATTTTAGGAAAAAAATAAGAAGTAGGTGTATGTCTGACCACCTTAATCATAATCAAATGATAATATTTTATTATAAGATTTTATATATAAGTAGTAGACTCATGCCCAGATGTGACACATATTTTTTTGTAATTTTATTCCAAAAAAATAATTAATTATGAATTTTTTGCTACAACATTTTCAGAATAAAAAAACTCCCATGTCTAACCACCTTAACTCATTCAAAACTTCACAAAATTCAATTTTATTTTATTTTCCTTATAGTAGGTGAAGGATAGAATGTGTCACATTTTTCAGATTTCAAAAATGTTGTACCGTCTGAAAGTTATAGTCATTTTTCAATTAGTATATAAATCAGCACTTTAGAGGTAGCTCATTTAGAAAATAACTAATAATTACTTACCAAATTCAAAATTTGACAGCAATTATATTGATAGAAAGCTGGTAATCTCCTTAAGATACCCTTTTCATTTTATCAAATTCGGGTGAAAAAAAAGTCGTCAGCTACATTGTCAAAGTTTTGAACTGACATCACCACTTTTTGGCCCCTCATGATCTTGCACATACCCAAGTACTTTTAGTGATTCTTTGAAGAAATGAATCAGATAGGTTAACCTGCCTGAGTTTTAAGCTCGAAGAGAAGAAGGGTGAATACCCTTGTCACTTTTGCCATTTTTCTGCAATGATTCTTTGCTTTTACATCATGGATTGGCTTTCTAAGCTCTGCATCAGTTGCAGCAAGAGACATTAGCAAGTCATTGTGAGAACCCCTAATCCACTTGAAGGATTTCATTGTGAAGCAGTGAGTCTGAAGATAGGTACACCCACCTGGGTTTGTGGAGCCCGAAGTAGAAGAAGGACTTGGTCCTTATCAATTAGCCTTTTCCCTGTAAGAATCTAGAATTGGGAACCTGAGAGTCAAGCTTAATAGCAATATTGGTGATTCTACATGAAAAAGAGCTAACAGATAGCTAGTTGAAATTTTCACGTCAAGTTGACTAAAATTGCTTTGTTGATTTTTCATTGCCACTTAAGGGCATACTTTGGCCCCTCATGATCTTGCACATACCCTCTCCAAGATTGATCTCTATTTTGGGTACCACCAGATCTGCATGAGGGAACAAGATGTCAAGAGGATATCATTTTTTTTCCACTATGAGCACTGAGTTCTTGGTCAAGCCATTTGGGTTGACCAATACTTCGGTCACCTTCCAGTCCTACTTGAATCACATCTTCAACAAGCACTTGTGTAACTTTTTTCTATTTTTCTTTGACAACATACTTATTTCTAGTAAGACATGGGAGGAACATCAGAAACATTTGGATGATGTATTTAGAATCATGGAGTCACACTTTCCATTTGAAAAATGGTCCAAATGTGAGTTTAGGATGATAGATATCTTGTCATTAGTTCTCACAGGATTCATGTGCATTAGGAGAAGATTAAGACAATTCTTTATTTGCCCACACCTAGAACACTCTTGGAGTTGCATGGGTTCTTTGGACTATGCAGTTATTACAAAAAATTAGTGAAAGGGTTTTCACAACTAGGATAAACACTAATAGACCTAATGAAGAAGGGGGATTTCCATTGAGATAAACCAATGCAAAAATCCTTTGAAATATTGAAGGAATTCATGAGTACATGTCCTGTATTGGCACTACCAGATTTCACTCAACCCTTCATCTTGTAGAGTGATTCATGAGAAGACATTGGAGTGGTGTTAATGCAAGAACATCACCCCATCGTATATGAGAATTAGAATCTCTGGGGAGAAGAATGAATGTACTTGATCTATGATAAGGAGATGCTTGCCATTATACATGGATTAATAAAGTTTTGACAGTACCTTTTTGGAGAAAAATTTGTGGTAAAGATAAACCACAACAATTTGAGATATTTTCTAGAGAAGGACTTGAATGAGTGACAAAAAACATGAATGAGAAAAATCAAAGCATATGATTTTGTCATTGAGTACATGAAGGGGAAGAATAATGTGGTGGTTGCACACTATCAAGGAGATCTGTCATATGTTCACTGCCACAAATTTTGACAGATTGGAAAGCCCATCTATTAGTTGAGTACTCTAAGAACACCTTTGTGTGATAGTTGATGTATGGTCAAATACAAGATAATAGGTACAAGGTGGTTGATGATATCATCTATTACAAGGATAGAATCTATTTGGTACTAGAATCAAATATGCCGGAGAATATTTTGAAGGAAATTTATGATTCACCCTTGGTAGGATACCTAGGGTACCTCAAGGCCTATAGGAAAATTTGAGAGAGATTTTCTTGGAAGGGCCTAAAAGATGATGTACTACACTATGTGATGGAATGTTCTATCTTCCAATAGAATAAATCTGAGAATACCATTCCTAAAAGGTTACTTAAGCCTTTGTTAATACTCAATCAGAAATGGGAAAGAAATGGGAAAGAATCTCAATGGACTTCATCACTGTACTTCCCAAGGTGCAAGGGAAGGATTCAATTTATTTTGTGGTGGATTGTAAATGACCAAATATGCCCATTTCTTTGCATTCCCATGGGATTTCAAGTAGTCTAGGTGGTTGAGTTATTTTTTTTAGAGTTGCTCTTCTTGCGTATCCTTTCATGGAACATAGTTAGTGACAAGGATACCATTTACTCAACACTTTTTTGATGGAATTTTTTTTCTTGGCCCATATAGAGTTGTCACCAAGTACAAGCTACCACCTATAGATGGATGGTCAGACAAAGATTGTGAGCACGTGGTTAGAAGGATACTTGAGAAACTATGTCACAACACAATAGAAAGTGTACATCCATTGGCTTCATTTGGGAGAGATTTGTTACAACACTACTTATCACATGTTAGAAGGTATCTCACTATTCAAGGAACTTTATGGTTATGAGGATTTTTAATTTGTGGATTTGGCATAAGGTGATAGTCATGCACCAAGGGCCAAGGACTTGTTGTAGGAGAGTTTTGATATCTGTCGGTCTCTCAATGATAACCTACAATTGGCACAAAATTAGAAAAAGATGTATGTTGATAGGCATAGGGTTGAGTAGATTTTTGATGTGGGATATTTGGTCTACCTCAAACTACAACCATATAGACAGCCTTCCTTGAAGAAAAGTGGTGTCGAGAAGATGAAGCCATGCTTCTATGCACCATATAGAGTGGTACAAGGAGTGGGATAAATTTCCTATGAGTTGGAGGTTCTAGAAGGTAGTCAGATTCACAATATCTTTCTTGTCTCATGCGTCAAGAAGGCAATCAGGCAGCATGTCACTTTTTCCTAGGAACTCCCACCTTTTGATGAAGATGGAAAAATCGCACTAGAGCCTATAGAGATCATTGATGTCAGATAGAGGAAGTTGTGGTCATGCACTATTAAGAATTACCTAGTCCGGTAGAAGGATTTTCTAGTTGAAGATGCCACATGGGAGAGCGAATAGATCTTTGAGCATCCAAGTTTTCAATTTATTGAGGGAAAGAAATTATTTGTCCGGGAGGGCTATAATGTTCCTGAAATAATCAAATGAATTAATTAAATTAATTGAATAAAGTGGTCCCAACTTTAATAATATTATATGGACCCTTTTATTAATTAATTTAATTGTAAAATAAAAAGTGATAAATTACTAATGTCGGCCTTCTTGTAACCCTGTGAGAAAGTTCATGGATCCCTTTATAAGGCCATGTTTGGCATTGTAGGAAATCATCATGGAGTTATCTTTTCTTGTGTATTTGCGATTCAAATTTGAATTGAGTCTACTGGTGTGCCGTTTCAAAGGTGTAAGATTCTCCCTAGTCTAGCATTTGCAATTTTAGTGGGAGTCACTCCTCACCCTATTCTACCCGTTGTTCCAAATTTGTGAAGTCTTCAGTTGAAGACCAATTTGGTGTAATTCGAGTTATATCTTCATCACAAGAAAATATAACTATCCAATTCTTTGTGTGTACTCTTAATTCATAACTTTTGCATATATTAGTGATATTTTATCGACTTTATTTGTTAAAGTCAATAATGAATGGGATTTTATTTATCAATACCTACAATATAATGAATGGTTTAGACTTTATAAAATCTACAAATAATATGTGGGTTGAATATGACTCCTTTGGGATCAAATTCTAGTTGGAACTTTACTTTCCTGACATTGCATGAGATCAACTAGAGTTTTCTAAATATTCTGCATGAACTAGAATTATAATTTTTAAATATAGTTTTTCTTTCTATTTTTTGTTTGCATATAGCTACATTATAAGGTTTTTTGATGTGTGTAGGACCTCTAATATAGAGATATTTTTTAATTAATTCTTTATTTTTGATCATTTTGATTAGCTCATTCTTGATCATGGGATTAAGAATTTTTTAATTGTATTTAAATGAATATAAATTTTTATCTAAAGTGGATCAATTTCTGTATATTTCTCTAATTTCTTCAACCTAAGAATTGGGTGAGTGATTTAATGAATGATATTGACCTATAATCTATATGATCATTTTAATATAATTTAAAATTTTGCAACTTTGTTTAATGTATGAGTATACGGACATTAGAATATAGAAATACTTTTGGAGAAGTTATCAATTGCTAGGGTCATGTTCTTTTACCTATCAAATCCTTTTATGGAACTAGCTCCATGATATTAGGAAAATATTGAATGGTAGCATTGTTAAGCTTGAAAATGGCATTCAAGTAGCTAGATTGGATATGGCTCTCACCTATTTTTCTTGTTATCTGATGGAACACTTTCCATGCAACATTCAAAGATGTGAAAGGTTAGCTACAAATAACAAGGGGAAATTTTTGAAGAACATGACAAGTTTCTTGTGCTCCTATATCATGCTCTGCAACAATTTTTGTCATGAATTTACGATATGCTATAAGAGCAGGATGATCTGCTTTATGGGTTTCTGATATTCTTCTCAATATATTAGTACAAGTCTCAGATGTTCTCTCTGCTTTTGATGCATACTTGGCAATGAATTTTAAAACAAGAGCTTGTGAGATAACTGGTTGCCAATCTATGTTGGCTCTCCATATCAAAAGCATTGCTGGGTTGTGTATGTTTAACCTATCACCATTTCTTGCCGGATCATATTTTTTCCTTCCAGCATCATCACCTGATAAGGTAGAGAGATCTTGTTCTTTCCATGGAGCTTTATATCGAAAGTCTATCTTTTTTCCCTTCTTTCACAAGCATGTTCTCTCTTTGTATTTTGTGCACCTCTGGACACGATTTACTATCTCCTCATAGTCATGGGATGGGTTTGTAGAAAATATTTGAGTTGTGTTTAGTAGGCATGGATCATCCAAAGCAGAGTGAAACACTGGGTTGTTTCTACGCATTGCATCACAAGGGTTATAAGCACTGACGTACATGTCAAAAAAGGTTTGTTCTCTTTCAATTTTAGCAGGGTTCTTCCAATCAAGCCTATCCATATCTGGAGCATTGTGAAGCCAAATAAACCCATGTACATGGGTAGTGCCTCTATGCTGCCACTCATATATATACCAATAGTCTTTTTTGCCAAGTAGGTTTTCAATCACCTCCTCATGAAAGATTGTGAATCGTTCATGTAGGTATAACGATGTGAGATGGGGATTATTGATTACATTATCCAAGCATTTCTTGTTTGATTGTATTTTGGTAGCCACATTATTACGTAGCACACATTGCAGATTTGGCCACTTAGTGTTTGTTGCACTTAGTGTGAAGAAAATAGTGGGAGATCCTAGTTGGTTGATCATGTTTGTCAACTCAACATGACATTTGTTCCAATATGGTCTTGAACCTCTAATGGATGACCCAAAGTGCATGGCCTCCTCACCTAATTGTGTGTCAGGAAGGTTATTTAAGTGTGCATGAAGGTTTTCAATGGTGGTCCGTATGCTCTCCTCTGCATTTTTCTTAATGAAAATCGATGCAAGTGCTTGACTGCGGTGTCACATTATGAGATTAAAGATAAAATATCAAAACCTTGGATGCCTTCCAAATCTTTGTTCATGGAATCTCATCAAGTGTAATGTATACTAGAATGTATTTTTACTTCTTTAAGGCGTGGCTGCATATGTTGTGCAGTTCCATTAGGGAACAAAGTTGGAAATGCCATATCAAGCAACCCTTCAATATTGTATTCATTTGAAAAAGTGACTATACTTCTTGTAGTAATAACAATGAACATTTAATCTTTGATACCTTTGTGCTGTCTGATTGTTATTGTGTCTTCTTGAGTTATAAAATTGATTTTTTCTTCCTCCTGGATCTAGACTCCTCTCTTTTCTTTGGTAATTATTTCTTCCTCTTCCTCTAAATCTTAGTTTTCATCTTCCTCTACCTCTTCCAAATGCCATATGTGTCTAAAAGGCATACATTCTCCAAAGTTGTGTCATTATTCTTAGTTATCCTAGATTCATGTGCAATCAATGATCCAAACAAATCATCTAAAGACAACTTTGATAGATCTTTAGTTTTCTCAATTGTAGCCACAACTATATCAAACTTACTTCGCAAGCTCCTTAAGATCTTTTCTATGACCTTTTGATCAGATAGATCTTCACCATTTAATCTAATTTGATTAACTATATTTATAGCATTAGCTGAAAATTGATCTATTGATTCCGATTCTTTCATTTCTAAATTTTCAGAACTTCTTCTAAGTGTTTGTAGTTTTTATATCTTAACCTTAGATATACATGTGTTTTCCAAAAATTCCCAACCTTATTTAGCTGAAGTTACATTTCTAATTCTTTGAAAAATCGATTCTTCAATATCTGTTTATATGAACGTCATAGCTTTCCCATCTCTTTCTCTATTTTTCTGTAGTTCATTTTTCTGACTATCATTTAGAATAGATTCATCATCTAGGTCTACAAAACCTTTCTCTACAATGTCTGTTCGCCCTTGAGACTTAAACAAAGTTTTCATTTTAATTGCCAAGTGTCATAATTTTTAACCATAAGAAATGGAATGTGAGGCTGTAAAATCCCTGATGCCATATCTAACTTCAGGTTATTCTGATAACAATGACCTTGATTCTAACTCCAAGGCTGTGGCCTTCCTCACTCTACAATTCCATTTGACTGATCAATGTTCTTCTATTTCTGCCTCCTTCGATGATCTGCAATCTCCTATCAAGACTGCTACCAATGGATTTATGATCCCCAACTTTTTTCAGTCTTCACAAATTGCGATCTGGAACACGTATAACCTGTGTCATAGACGACTGGATTTCCTCCGCCTGATAGGAATAAGTCAGTTGTGTATCCATTTTAATATTTAAGATACATAAATTGATTGATTAAGTCTAACCACTAACACTTTTTAGGTTAATTTACTTTATATTTAAATAGAAAGAGTTTTTAGAGTGTCTGCATAATAAGTCAGTTATGTATCCATCTTGACTGTGTAATACATATTCTTTAAAAAATGTTTTCTTAAAAATCGTCTGCTAATACAACCGATATAATCACGAAAAGTTCCAAACAAATGCCTTATTTTATACTATATTTATAATTCAGAATAGGCGGCTCACCTTATTTGCATACCAAAAATGGCTCTCTCTCAATATGAAATGAATAAAAACATTCGCCGTCTGTATCAGTGTAGTGTAGATTTACACCATTCTGTCTCAACGCGTTTCCATAACTGCTTTGAGTTTAACGAGTCTGACAAAATGTTCTCCGGACATTTATTATAATTTAAAAAATTAGTTTTTTAAAGGATAATCCATTCACAGAAGCTTTCCGAAGTTTTATTTAAATCAAGGAATGGGTAGCATTTTGGAAACGTGATAATTGCCAAGAAAGAGTCAGCATGGGATCCAATGACGGTGTTTAAGATCCAAATACCTATATATATTCGTTCGCCATTGTTTGGGTAAAAACAATCTCAGTTCTCCAGAAAAAAGAAGAACCAAGAGCTATCCTATGGCTTTATTAATAAGCAGAAACCTTTTGCATGTAATCTCATTTATCCTAATGCAATTGGCAACGTGCCTTTTCTTTCAACATGTCGCTGGAGCAACATTTCAGCTTACAAAAACTTCAATTCAGCCTCCTTTTGGAAACTCGTAAGAAATAATCTGAATCTACGTTTTTAACTTGAAGAGTTTTAATTTGTGCTGTGTTTAGATGAAAAACTATGGAATCTGACTTAGGAAATCGTATCTAAGCTCTTTTGCTGGTCCACAGTCACTTTATCCCGTGAATTCACGCCCATGTGTTTTAATTGCAGAGTGTTTCTGAAAGTGAATGCAAGTGGAGTCCAGATTTACCGATGTGAGAAGAGCTCAAATGGGTCTGGAATGATGAAGTATACCCAGGTTGGAGCAACTGCAAAACTTTATTCTCCTTATGGTAATGAGAAATCTGTACCAGTGGGCTACCATTACTACCTTAATCATCTTCTGGCTCAAGGAGCTCAACCAACATTTTCATTCAGCATGGTGGAAGGAGATCCTGTGTCTGCCATACCCGAGTCAACTGTTACAGGTATTGTATATGTAAATAAACTTCTCATTTGAATATTAAAAGTTTTAATTATTATTTTTAATAGGTAAATACTTTTGATTCATAGAAACCGGTGCCAATACCAACCATATTAAATATTTTATATTAAACTTGGTTTCATTCTGATATAATTATTGTTCCCTTTATTGGGTTTCATTCTCCACTCAAAACTAGATATATAACAATACATTTTATTTAGCAAAATAAATGGTAAATAATTGTATCTTCATTGTCATAGATTTGCATTTGTGTGTTCAATTATTTTAACTCTGTTCAATTATTTGATAGTTAAAAATAATCTCTAAATTCTTTAGTTGATAAAAAATGTCATACAACAAACTCTCACAGCCAATTCTAAAACCATTTCAATCATCCTCGCCATCTTTAGAAAACCTCACGCTTATTAATATATGACTTGTACTTATTATTGTGGTTTACAGTTAACACAATTGGCACAGAAAAGAGCAAGAGTGAAGATGACATTGATGATTTGCTGCTCAAGGCAGTTAGTCATAGCGGGTATGGGCATGCAAGTAAGGTATCATATGTTCAACGCAGACATTCCAAGGGTGGAGTTCCCCTACCTATTTGTGAAGAAGATGGAAAACAGATTCAAGTTTCATACACTGCACAGTATTTATTTTGGTCTCAGGATAGATCCCCTAATACAACAGCCATTCCTTCTGAAATAATTATTCAATCAAACAATTCAATCCCTCTTTTGGGGTTGTATGGAGAAGGAAATCAGCACTACAGATTTAATGGTTCTTCTTGGATCAATTTCAATGTATCAGCTTTGCTGTATACTTCACCGGGACAACAAGTAATGGGAAGACACTATTTTCTTTCACATGTTGATGAGAAAGGAGGACAACCCTCATGGGAATTGTCAATGCCTTATGCTCTTGGGAAAGTTATTGTGACTTGCAAGTTATTGAGTGAAGTTACAGTAGATAAAGATAGTATCACTTGGACGAAACTGGAGGCCACTAGTTATGTTGTTAATGCTCCTTACATGTAAGTAAATGATTCATATTCTTCTTTTATTATTATTATTATTATTATTATTGTACTCATGGGTTTTTCCATTTTTATTATCATTGCAGAAGTAGATCATATATAGAGAAATTGAAATACGTGCAAAGATTTTCCACTGTGGGAGGACTTCCTCCTAAAGATGAAGACACTCCCAATTCAGAAGTAGGAGATATATATTTCTCACCCTTCTCAACAATCTACTGGTTCTCTACCAATTCCACTTCTTTGTAAATTCTTTGTTGACCAAGTATGATGTAATAAAATGTGCAAGATCCCAATGGAATTCCAAGATACAAATTCACCTTCAATAATGTCTTGACTACTATATTTTTCATATGGTTTTGTTCTTATTTTGTCGATGCTATATAAAGTCCTTTGGGATCAAATTTCAGTTGGAACTTTAATTTCCCAACATAGCATGAGATCGACTAGAGTCGTCTACAGTTTTCTTCATGAACTAGAATTATGATTTTTAAATATAGTTTTTCTTTCTATTTGTTGTTTGCATGGAGCTGTATTATAAGGTTTGTTGTTGTGTCCAAGACCTTTATATCTAGAGACATTTTGTAATGAATTCTTTATTTTTGATCATTTTGATCAGTTGATTAGGAAAGTTTTGTAATCTCATTTGAATGAATAGAAATTTTTATCTACCATTGAGCAATTTCTATATATTGTTCTAATTACTTCAACATAAGCATTGCACAAGTGATATAATGAATGGTACTAACCTATAGTCTATATGATCATTCCAATATAATATAAAAATTTTCAACTTGGTTCAATGTATGAGTGTATGGACATTAGAATTGATAAATACTTTTGGAAGAGTTGTCAATTGTTGGGGTCATGTTCTTGTAGGTCAAATCCTTTTATGGACTAGCTCCATGATATTGGGAAAAATATTAAAAGGTATGAGTGTGAAGCTTGCAAACGGCCTATGGTTTTGATTCCTTTTATCTATTAGAAACTAAAGTGAAAACTAATATTTCCTTTTATCTCATCAAATACAAAGACATAATATTGAATCAAATGTATAAATATTTATGAGAGAATTATGATAATAAATAGCTAATAATGTTGGGTGCTATAGGTTGGAGAACCTGAGACAGAGGTTAAAAGCTTGGTGGAGTGCCTTTTTGGCAATGAACTGTTATTGTGGCTTGAGTCCATTTTGGAGTGGGCTTATCTTGGCCATGGTTTTAACTACACGAAGTGCTTCGAAGATGAAGTTGAAGGGATGATGTTCAGCAAGGTTCCTTTTCTACGCTGATGGGGAAAGGTGGATAAAAGGGCTTACTGTGATGATATTGGGTAGAAGCTTGAGGTTTTGAGGACTTCTTTGAACCATGTGGAAGCTGAGGTTGGGCTCTGCGAGCAGAGTGTGTATGTTGATGTGCCAAGATGAAAAGGGGACGTTGTAGAGGGTGAGTGAATGCCCCAGTCTAATTAGTGTTGCTGGCTCTGGTTTTTTGAAGCTTATGCTTTCGTTTGCGTGGTGGCCGATTGGTGGTTTTTGTTGGCGTTCCCTCTGGTTTCTTTTGGTTGACACCTGGGCTTGTTCCTGCTTTTTTGAATGATGGGTGATGCTATTCAGCTTTGGCTAATGGTTTTTTTGTGGTTTTGGCTCGAATGTGGTTGGACGAAGCCTTTTATCGATGACTGGTTTTGGGGTTTCTAGCTCGGTGGTTTCAGTCTCCCGGTTTGGTGGATGGTGTTTTGGCTATGGGGTCTGCCAGTCTTCTAGTTTTTTGTAATTATCCTTGTATGGACTCAATGATGTTATGAAACTTATGTAATATTTTCTTGATTAATAAAATTATTATGTTACAGATAAAAAAAAAAAAGCTAATAATGATAAACACATGAGAATATGTGCAACTCATGATAAAGTAAAGTCAAATATATGAAAGAGATGTAAATTGATATAAAATAAGATTAGATAAAGATGATGGAATGAAATAAACTTAACAAAAGAGTATTTAGTATATGGATGCATAATATATATCATGAATTGAATGAATCTAGTTACACAACAAGAATATAACTTGTTTACCAATATTCACATTTGCAATGACTAGAGTTGCATTGAGTGGGAGAGTTGCGAGAAAAGGTGTTAGAGTTTTAGGGGATGCTAGAGATGTAGGGGCAATGGTGATTATGATCTATATGGAAAGGTTTCTTTTTTGGAAACTCTCCTTGGCCTACTAGTTGTGGTTGGGGAGATCAAAATTTACCCTATTTGGTCTCTAGCTACGCTTCTTTGGTGGCTCTCCTAGGGTTTATTTTCTCATGGCTAGCCCTAGCATTTGAGGTCCTTTTTGAGTCCTTATTATGTTGCATAGATCTCTTTGGCTCTATTTCCAAGACTCTCTACCCAGATATGTGGTTTCTTGGAGAGCTTTTCTATTATTTTGGTGTCTTGGGTGTTCTCTGGTGCATCATTTTTATGAGTGAGTGTTGGGCAGTGGGTGGTGTTGGGGTTTCCTCCCTACTTGAGATCAGTGTGAGTGGTGTTTTTTTCTAGAGGGATTGATTTTTTTCCCTTTCTTCTTTTTGTATTTTTCCATGCTTTTCAATATTGTTCTCTTCTTCATTTTGGTTTCTTGGTCAGTGAGCTTTGTGTTTTCCATTTTTTGTCTTTTAGGGGCTAGGGTTTCATCCATGGAGATTCCCTTTAGTGGTGGGAGTTTGAGGATTCATGTGGATGTGCATTGTGTTGTTAAAGATTACATTACGTTTGGAGATGGGTTTATTCTTACAGTCATGGGAAAGTTTTGGAGGAGTTTTTAGGGTCGATTACCCTACAGGGTATTAACTAGAGTGAGCTTTGTTTCCTTTTTGACTACTTCTATGGTGCTCACTACCTTCTCTTGGTTTGATTTTAGAGGTGTAATTTCCTAGGGTTTTGAGGCTATGTGAGTTTTGGAGGTTGATGGTTGGGTGGTTCTTTCTTATGGGAACTCTATGTTTGTCCCTTTACTCCCTTTTTCTCATGTGGGTCTTATTAAGGTGGTTCCAATTAGATATTGTTGTTCTGATAGTAGTCTTATTGAGATGGTCCTTACTACAATAGTTATTAATTATTTTTACCATATTTTTTAGGCACTTTGTTGTCCCTCTCCTTCCTATCAACTCACTTGTTCGTAGTGGTTTCTCTCAGGTTAAAGCTTGTAGGATTTTTGGGTTCCTTTCAAAACCATTTATTTTTGAGGTCTTTGTGGTCCCTTTCCTTGTATGAGACTATTCTTTTTCAAGGTGGTCCTACTAGTATAAGGTTTCAGAAAACCTTCCAAAACTCATTGTTAGTTTTCAGTTTCCTTGGTTGCATTATGTCCAATAAAAAGGTTTTTGTTTGGAAGATGGTTCGAGGTTCCTTCCTAAAACCGCATGTTTTGAACATGCGAATCTTTTTGTGGAGTTGGGTGCAATATTCCCAAAATAATTAAATGACTTAATCAAATTAATTGATTAAAGTGGTCCCAAATTTAATAATATCCTAAAAACCACTTTATTAATGAATTGAATTATAAAAGAAAGAATCTGTCCTTCAAGCTTATGACACTCAGTAGTTATTGTATCCAAGTCATATTTTGTGACTTCCATTATCTTCTTAGTTTCCTCAATCTCTATTTTCATATTTAAGACTACATTATTTGAATCATTAGAAATGTCTCTTAATAGAGAATTATTCTCTACACTCTTTAAAAAAAATCAAGTTCATAGTCAAAATTTCTACACATTTTTTCTTTTTATTTCGAGTTGACTCCCTTTTCTTTCTTCAATTTGAACTTTTAGTTTCTTGGTTTCTATTTTAAGGTTTCTAATCACATCTAGAGAGGAAACACACTCTCCTTCAAAATAAACTACTCATTCAGGGTTACTAACACACTCTTCTATATCTGATTTATTCATATTTACCATGAATTCATCCAGTTCTATATTAGACATATTTTCTTCTAGAACTTGTGATTTATCATTTTTACTCCTATTGCTCTTTCCCATTGTAAGTAATCCACAAGTAGGAATCTCATAAGTTATTTAAACTTATATACAAGGGTTTGGGTTTGATACCAATTGTTGGACTATGATACCATTGAGAGAGTGGGAGGTTAATCAATGGTATATGAAATCAAAATGACCTTGATTTAAATTTTTACAACTTTATAAAGTGAAAGTTTTAGAGAATTTAGTTATCAAGTATATGTGAGAGTATCTAACATGAATGAACGTAAAGACCACAAATTGATCATAGAGGTTGTGAAAATTATAGAAACCCAAATGTTGAATTATTCACAAGATTGAAAATCGTAACTTGCAAACCATATTGATCACAAATAATAAGAACACATAATATTTTCATGAGTGGATCAAAAACCACTCCAAGGGAAGAAAAACCACTCCTGAAGAAAAATCACATATAGATGGAACCCATAAATCACTATAATATATTAATAGATTTTATTATATATATATATATATATATATATATATATATATATATATATATATATATATATATATATATATATATATATATATATATATATATATATATATATATATATAGAAAATTTAATTTGCTGTCTATTTTTCAACCACCAAAGACTGTACATTCGATGAAAATGCTATACTCTCGATGAATTTTTTGACCATCGGTCGTCAATAGTTCAACAATAATTTCGATTGCACTTTGTTAAGTTCAATTGCAATGCTATATAGTCGATGTGTTTCATCGATCAATTTTCAAACCATATGTTGTCAAAAATGCGACCAACATTGGTTGAAAAAGATGAAAGATATGTCGGGCATTCTTCCAGATTGAACTGATGATTTCGACATTGAATCAGTAAAAAAATTGACAACTATAAAGGTCGAATATGCGACAAACATATATTCTGTTGAATAATCGACGCAGAAAGTTTGACAACAATAATGGTCATTTGGTCGACCAATTTATATCAAAAAATTGACTAATCGTTGTCGAAATTCAAGCTAAAATTTACTAGTTCCCAAAGTGCATGACCTGGTTAGCTAATTGTGTGTCAGGAAGGTTATTTAAGTGTGCATGAAGGTTTTCAATGGTGGTTGGTAAGTTCTACTCAGCATTTTTATTAATGAAAACCGATACAAGTGCTTGATTGCGGTGTCACATCATGAGATTAAAGATAAAATATCGAAACCTTGGATGCCTTCCAAATCTTTCTTCATGGAATCTCATCAAGTGTAATGCATACTAATGGATTTTTACTTCTTTTAGGCGTGGCTGCATATGTTGTGCAGTTCCATTAGGCAACAAAGTTGGAAATGCCATATCAAGCAACCCTTCAGTATTGTATTCATTTGCAAAGTGACCATACTTCTTGTAGTAATAACAATGAGCATTTAATTTTTCATACCTTTGTAATGTCTGATTGTTATTGTGTCTTCTTGAGTTATAAATTTGATTTTTTCTTCCTCCATCTAGACTCCTCTCTTTTCTTTGGTAATTATTTTTCCTCTTCCTCTAAATCTTAGTTTTCCTCTTCCTCTACCTCTTCCAAATGCCATATGTGTCTAGAAGACATACATTCTCCAAAGTTGTGTCATTATTCTTATTTATCCTAGATTCATGTGCAATTGAAATGATCCAAACAAATCATCTAAAGAAAACTTTGATAGATCTTTAGTTTCCTCAATTGTAGCCACAACTATATCAAACTTACTTCGCAAGCTCCTTAAGATCTTTACTATGACCTTTTGATCGGATAAATCTTCACCATTTAATCTAATTTGATTAACTATATTTATAACATTAGCTGAAAATTGATCTATTGATTCTGATTCTTGTGTTTTCCTTGATATGTGTTTTCCAAAATTTCCCAAGCTTGTTTAGCTGAAGTTACATTTCTAATTCTCTGAAAAATCGATTCTTCAATACCTGTTTGTATGAAAGTCTTGGCTTTCCCATCTCTTTCTCTATTTTTCTGTAGTTCATTTTTCTGACTATCATTTAGAATAGATTCATCATCTAGGTCTACAAAACCTTTCTCTACAGTGTCCGTCAGCCCTTAAGACTTAAACAAAGTTTTCATTTTAATTGCCAAGTATCATAATTTCTACCCATAAGAAATGAAATTTGGGGCTATAAAATACTTGATGCCATATGCAACTTCAGGTTATTCTGATAACGACCACCTTGATTCTAACTCCAAGGCTGCGGCCTACCTCACTCTACAATTCCCTTTGGCTGATCAACGTTCTTCTACTTCTGCCTCCTATCAAAACTGCTGCAGTGACTGGGTTCCTTGCAGGCCTTAACAAATGGATTTATGATCCCCAACTTTTTTCAGTCTTCACAAATCGCAATCTGCAGGTGACATGGACAAATTCACATCTTGATTCCAACTTTCTCATACCCAAGTATAGCAGAAACGCTCATTTATGAGAGGGAGTTGTTTATGGCCTCAAGATTGTTTGAAGTTACAAAGGATTGCAAATCAGTCGTAGCAGTTATGAGACGTCTCCATGTTGCTGGTATTCAAAAAAAATTGGAAGAAATCCATTGTAATAGAATCTTTAATGGAAGTTAAGGCTGCTAAATCAGATACATTATTATTTTATGCAGAAGTTTTCATACTAAGCCTTGAATACTGACCAAAAAAAAGAGATTAAGCATATATTGTTATGCAGGTGACTTGGACAAATCCAGCGACATGGAAAATTCACATCTTGATTCCAATTTTCTCAGTTGCAAACTCTTTTCACCAGTTGCAAACTTGGAATTTCTACGCTCAAACCCAAGCTCTTGCAAGAACAACAGCTCAAATAAGTGTCCTTCTCTGATACCACGTGTAGATAATGAACACAAACAATAATGTTGCTGTGCAAAGAACTAAACTTCATTGCTTGCCAAAAACAATTTACACAAGCCTTTTATATAGAGGCCGTCTTTGAAAGTATCCAGAATGTATTGCAGCTAAAAACATGTGTTTGCAGAATGGTTTGCAGGTCGGTGACAGAAACATCTAGATTACGATGGGAAGTTTCCAAAAAACAGACAAGACAATAAGCGAAACCAAAAAGATTTTACCACCTGAAGTTATTTTCCCCAATTTCTTTTCTTACTTGGTTGTCATTTTTCACAGGTGCCTCTGGAACACGTATAGCCTGTGTCGCAGAGGATTGGGCTTCCTCCGCCTGATAAGAATAAGTCAGCTGCGTATCCATTTTAATATTTAAGACACATAAATTGTGTTAGGATATGAAGTCTAACGGTCACATGACCTTTCTCATTTTTGACTCTTCATTAAAAGCTGTATATGTGTATAAGTAGATGTGTGCTGATCATGAATGTATTGTATTGGTTAAAACATTAATCAGAGAATTCCCTGATTTAAGACTTGATGTAGGCTAATCTGCCGAACTACTATAATTTGCTGTATTATGTATTTTCTATTTTTCTATAGCTGTTTAGATATGTATATTAAGTTTATCTGCTCCATTAAAACTTACAAATTGATTGATTAAATCACACACTTTTTACTTTACATTTAAATACAAAGAATATTTAGTGTCATAATAAAAGAGTTTTTGGAGTGTCCTAATAAGTCACGTATCTATCCATCTTGACTGTGTAATACAGATTCTGTAAAAAATGTTTTCGAAAAAATCGTCTGCTAATACAACCGATATAATCACGAAAAGTTCCAAACAAATGCCTTATTTTATACTAAATTTATAATTCAGAATAGGCGGCTCACCTTATTTGCATGCCATAAATAACTCTCTCTCAATCTGAAATGAATAAGAACATCCGCCGTCTGTATCAGTGTGGTGTAGATTTACACCATTCTGTCTCAACGCGTTTCCATAACTGTTTGAGTTTAACGAGTCTGACAAAATGTTCTCCGCACATTTATTATAATTTAAAAAATTAGTTTTTGAAAGGATAAACCATTCACAGAAGCTTTCCGAAGTTTTTGATTAAATCAGAGAATGGGTAGTATTTTGGAGAATGTGATAACTTGGCGAGAAAGAGTCAGCATGGGATCCAATGACGGTGTTTAAGATCGAAATGTAGAAATTTACAGCTAATGCTGCTCAAAGATCTAGCTGTGAGAAAATGAAACAATTTAAGAAACAGAACAAATTAGAACAGCAATGAATTTTTACAATGAAGAAACCCCAAATCTGGGCTCACTCTTACAAATACATGCCTTCATCTACAAATTTATAGATGAGCTTGCATATTCTAGTCAACAAAGATTTGCAGACATGTGCAAAATGCTTGAAATCTGGATTAAAAAGAGAGGCTTCTGGACGGCAGAGTAGGTGGATGGCAAGCTGTACTGGACGGTGACTTCCATGTAAAACATGTTTATGAGTGACAGTCAACTCTCCATGTGCTAGGTGACAGTCAGCAATAATGCACCAAAATTTTATTGAACTGTTGGAATTAAATTCTTCAATACCCCCCTTTAATTCTAACTAACCAGAAAAGAGAAATGAGGAAAGAGGGAAAACCCAGTGGGAACAAAACCCCCCCTGAAAATGGATGCCAACATAGAAATGAGACTATTGTATTACAATGCTCTTTACTCCAAGAAGATCTCGAAGAAAGTGAAATACAAGAGGCGATGTAGTCTTCCATAATGTGTAGCCAATGATAAATGCTCGAAACTAGATGTAGAAGCTGGTCCATGATCTTCGAAGAACATTCCTTCCTTTGGGAAGAAATAAAACCAAATATGCTTGAATGAAATCTCCCAAATCCTGAAAGGAATATGTGGGAAGAGATTTCAAGATGTATGAGGCTTTTGAAAACTGCTCCGTGGTCTCCATGTTGATCCTGAAACTTGTCATAAGAAAATCAGATAATGTTGAATATGACAATCTAGAAGCGTTTAGAAACTGATGTAGAGCACGATCAAAAAACTCATGTATCTCCTCACAAGGCAAATAAATCTTCTTCAAATGTTTAGCCAAGTGATCCACACTCATATCAAACTGTGAGGAATGATAATGAAGAGAATAAGGAAGAGGATCACAATGTTCTTTCACAACTATTGGAGAAGAATCGCCATCATCAAAGAGAAGATGTATACAATCAATGGTGTCATCTAGATCCGAAATGAGGGATTCTACAAACAAAAAAGATATGTCTGATAGAAATTCATCCCAATGAACTGGATCTTGAAGACAAGAGTGAACCTGTTGAAGAGAATCTAAAGTAGCATTTGAAGAAGCCAAGATCTCTATCAAACCGGTAGGTGGAGGTGACTGAATAGCTTCCAATGTTGGAGATGTAGAAAGAGGAGCATCAGGAGGAGATGTCTTTTTGCAATCAAGACAATCAAGACTCTTCCAATAAGAAAGTTCCTCTTCAATGTCATCATCATACATAGGATCATCATCTTTCTCAAGGGAGAGAAGCATGTCTGTAGCTGGATCATCTGAGAATGGAGGTTCAGTGGGATCTCCATATCTTTCCCATAAAATGGTCCAAAAAGTATGAGGGCACTCAATGTGCGATAGAGCCCATGATGTGTGCTCACCTACACTTAAACCAATTAATCCTAAGACATGATCATTTCTACTTTCCCAAATAGATTTTTGCCAACATGAAGTTGGTTCAGGAATAAGCCCATACAAAAGTGGCAATAGATGAATCCATCGGCAATGCTTTAGGATTCCATCACGCCAAGACTTATAATTTCCTTCTTCCAAACTAATGAGAGACGGATGATATTTAATTCTCATTGTAATATTAGACTATCCCCTTTTGGAACTTTATTTTCAGTTCATAAATACATAAAAGAAAATAAGAGAAACCCCCAAAACAGTGAAAAATTCATTCTAAAATAGCTCTGATCTGCAATACCTGCAAGTAAAGATTTTTCTTTTCTCCTTCTTAGCAACCCGCTCTGATACCATGTAGAAATTTACAACTAATGCTGCTCAAAGATCTAGCTATGAGAAAATGAAACAATTTAAGAAACAGAACAAATTAGAACAGCAATGAATTTTTACAATGAACAAACCCCAAATCTGAGCTCACTCTTACAAATACATGCCTTCATCTACAAATTTATAGATGAGCTTGCATATTCTAGTCAACAAAGGTTTGCAGACATGTGCAAAATGCTTGAAATCTGCAGTAAAAAGAGAGGCTTCTGGACGACAGAGTAGGTGGATGGCAGGCTGTACTGGATGGTGACTTCCATGTAAAACATGTTTATGAGTGACAGTCAACTCTCCATGTGCTGGGTGACAGTCAACAATAATGCATCGAAAGTTTATTGAACTGTTGGAATTAAATTCTTCAACACGAAATGCCTATATATATTCGTTCACCTTTGTTTGGTTGAAAACAATCTCAATTCTCTAGAAAAAGGAAGAGCAAAGAGCTATCCTATGGCTTCATTAATAAGCAGGAACCTTTTGCATGTAATTTCATTTATCCTAATGCAATTGGCAACGTGCCTTTTCTTTCAACATGCTGCTGGAGCAACATTTCAAGCTTACAAAAACTTCAATTCAGCTTCCTTTTGGAAACTCATAAGAAATAATCTGCATCTATGTTTTTAACTTGAAGAGTTTTAATTTGTGCTGTGCTTGCATGAAAAACTATGGAATCTGACTTAGGAAATCCTATCTAAGCTCTTTTGCTAGTCCAGATCAGTCAATTTATCTCATGAATTCACGCCTATGTTTTAATTGCAGATTGTTTCTGAAAGTGAATGCAAGTGGAGTCCAGATTTACCAATGTGAGAAGAGCTCAAATGTGATGGAGGAAGATACACGCATACAATGCTGAGAATAGAGTAAATAGAGTATATATTAATGCCAAATTTTTAGATTTTATAGAAAGCTGCCAAATGTTCAGAATATCATCAATGTTTCTGTATATGTAACTGAACTTCAAAAACATTCCCTTTTGTTTACAAAATATTCTTCTTGTAGAAAGTTCTTGAATTGCCTGGATTACATCCGATTGATACAAAAAGTTAGAGAAAAACAAAAAAAATACATTGCATTTAATATGGTAGTTGGCAGAGGAAAAATGGCTGTCGCATGAGAGTGGTCGCATGATCGCATGAATAAAATAATGCTCATGTGATCATGCGACAAGAGCATTAGAGGGGACCCACATGCTGTTGGAACGTTAGCAAAAGTTATCGCATAAAGAAAAAAAGTCTGGCCAAAACATAAGGCAGTCGCAATATTTGAGGATGTCACATGATCACACAAAACAAATAAGACTTATGTGATCATGCGAAAAGGTGAAAGGAGAGGGCCCCACACAAAAGACAAGCCTAGAAAGAAAAATGCGGATGGTAAACAAAAAATGGTACGCATTTATTGAGGTCGCATGATCACAAGAGAGGAGAGAGAAGCCTTGCGATCATGTGACAAGGCTTAAAGAAAGAGCTCGGGAAGGTGGGAAGAAAAAGCAGGGAAGATTAAAGTGCCAGAGTATCGCATGAAGTAACGGATAAAGACTGGGCAAAAATATGTGGTAGTCGCATGATCGCAAGAGCTGAAAGCAAGCCTTGTGATCATGCGACAAGGCATTGAGAAAGCCTGCAGTAGGTAGAAAGAAGTACGGTGAACAGGGAAGATTAAAAACTATCCTGCTGGCATCCACGTCCTTCAACAAATGGGTCTGGAATGATGAAGTATACCCAGGTTGGAGCAACTGCAAAACTTTATTCTCCTTATGGTAATGAGAAATCTGTACTAGTGGGCTACCATTACTACCTTAATCATCTTTTGGCTCAAGGAGCTCAACCAACATTTTCATTCAGCATGGTGGAAGGAGATCCTGTGTCTGCCATACCCGAGTCAACTGTTACAGGTATTGTATATGTAAATAAACTTTTCTCATTTGAATATTAAAAGTTCTAATTATTATTTTTAAGAGGTAAATACATTTGATTCATAGAAACTGGTGCCAATACCAATTATATTAAATATTTTATATTAAACTTGGTTTCTTTCTGATATAATTATTGTTCCCTTTATTGGGTTTCATTCTCCACTCAAAACTAGATATATAACAATAGAAAAATGGTAAATAATTGTATCTTCATTGTCATAGATTTGCATTTGTGTGTTCAATTATTTGATAGTTAAAAATAATTTATAAATTCTTTAGTAGATAAAAAATGTCATACAACAAACTCTCACAGCCAATTCTAGAA
Source organism: Chamaecyparis obtusa (assembly GCA_027943335.1). Classification (NCBI taxonomy): domain Eukaryota; kingdom Viridiplantae; phylum Streptophyta; class Pinopsida; order Cupressales; family Cupressaceae; genus Chamaecyparis; species Chamaecyparis obtusa. The sequence continues at coordinate 157,579 of BSBK01006117.1, read as the reverse complement.
CCATTTCAATCATCCTGACCATCTTTAAAAAACCTTATGCTTATTAATATCTGACATGTACTTATTATTATGGTTTACAGTTAACACAATCGGTACAGAAAAGAGCAAGAGTGAAGATGACATTGATGATTTTTTGCTCAAGGCAGTTAGTCATAGCTGGTATGGGCATGCAAATGAGGTATCATATGTTCAATGCCGACATTCCAAGGGTGGAGTTCCCCCACCTATTTGTGAAGAAGATGGAAAATAGGTTCAAGTTTCATACACTGCATAGTATTTCTTTTGGTCTCAGGATAGATCCCCTAATACAACAGCCATTCCTTCTGAAATAATTATTCATTCAAAGAATTCAATCCCTCTTTTGGGGTTGTATGGAGAAGGAAATCAGCACTATAGATTTAATGGTTCTACCTGGATCAATTTCAATGCATCAGCTTTGCTGTATACTTGACCAGGACAACAAGTAATGGGAAGACACTATTTTCTTTCAGATGTTGATGAGAAAGGAGGAAAACCCTCATGGGAACTGTCAATGCCTTATGCTCTTGGGAAAGTTATTGTGACTTGCAAATTATTGGGCGAAGTTACAGTAGATAAAGACAGTATCACTTGGACAAAACTGGAGGCCACTAGTTACGTTGTTGATGCTCCTTACATGTAAGTAAATGATTCATATTCTTCTTCTTCTTTCTTTTTCTTTTTTATTATAATAATAATAATAATAATAATTATTATTATTATACTCATGCATTTTTCCATTTTTATTATCATTGCAGAAGTAGATCATATATAGAGAAATTGAAATATGTGGAAAGAGTTTCCACTCTAGCAGGACTTCCTCCTAAAGATGAAGACACTCCCAATCCAGAAGTAGGAGATATATATTTCTCACCCTTCTCGACAATCTACCGGTTCTCTACCAATTCCACTTCTTTGTAAATGCTTTGTTGACTAAGTAAGATGTAATAAAATGTGCAAGATCCCAATGGAATTCCAAGATACAAATTCACCTTCAATAATGTCTTGACTGCTATATTTTTCACATGGGTTTGTTCTTATTTTGTCGATGCTATATAAAGTCCTTTGGGATCAAATTTCAGCTGGTAGTTTAATTTCCCAACATAGTATGAGATTGGCTAGAGTCGTCTACAATTTTCTTCGTAAACTAGAATTAGGATTTTTAAATATAGTTTTTCTTTCTATTTGTTGTTTGCATGGAGCTGTATTATAAGGTTTTTTTTTTGTGTGCAAGACCTTTATATCTAGATACATTTTGTAATGAATTCTTTATTTCTGATATTTTTTTATCAGGAAAGTTTTGTAATCTCATTTTCAAATGAATAGAAATTTTTATCTACTGGTGAGCAATTTCTGTATATCATTTTAAATTCTTCAACCTAAGCATTGGGCAAGTGATTTAATGAATGGTACTGACCTATAATCTATATTATCATTTCAATATAATATAAAATTTTGCAACTTGATTCAATGTATGAGTGTATGGACATTAGAATTGATAAATATTTTTGGAAGAGTTGTCAATTGTTGGGGTCATGATCTTTTAGGTCAAATCCTTTTATGGACTAGCTCCATGATATTGGGAAAAATATTAAAAGGTAGCAGTGTCAATCTTGCAAACGGCCTATGGTTTTGAATCCTTTTATCTGTTAGAAATTAAAGTGAAAACTAATAATTCCTTTTATCTCATCAAATACAAAGACATAATAACATATCCTACAATTGTGTATCGATTTGGCTCAATATGTCTAGTGGGAAAAAGACAATACTCGAGAATCTGGATTCAAAAATTTAATTTGATATTTTGAAGTCAATCAAACCTACGTGTCTTGATATTGATCTAGGGTAGGAAAGTGAAGATATCAAGATGACACGTCATGGATCAAATGTATAAATATTTATGAGAGCATTACATCAATAAATAGCTAATAATGATAAATACATGAGAATGTGTGCAACTCATGATAAAGTAAAGTCAAATATATGAAAGAGATGTCAATATATATAAAATAAGATTAGATAAAGAGGATGGAATGAACTAAACTTAACACAAGAGTATGTAGTATATGGATCCATAATATATATCATGAATTGAATAAATCTAGTTACACAACAAGAATATAACATGTTTACCAATATTCACATTTGCAGTGACCAAAGTTGCAGTGAGTGGGAGAGTTGTGAGCGGAGGTGTTAGGGTTTCAGGGGATGCTAGAGATGTAGGGGTAATGGGGATTATGATCTAGATGGAAAGGTTTCTTTTTTGGAAACTGTCCTTGGCCTACTACTTGTGGTCGGGGAGATCAAAATTTACCCTATTTGGTCTCTAGCTACGCTTCTTTGGTGGCTCTCCTAGGGTTTATTTTATTAGGGGTAGCCCTAGTATCTGAGGTCCTTTTTGGGCCTTTCTTATGTTTCATGGATCTCTTTGGCTCTATTTCCAAGAATCTCTGCCCAGATATGTGGTTTCTTGGAGAGATTTTCTATTATTTTGGTGTCTTGGGTTTTCTATGGTGCATCATTTTTATGAGTGAGTGTTGGGCAGTGGGTGGTGTTGGGGTTTCCTCCTTGCTTGAGATTAGTTTGAGTTATTTTTTTCTAGAAGGATTGAGTTTTTTCCCTTGCTTATTTTCATATTTTTCCATGCTTTGCAATATTGTTCTCTTCTTCATTTTGGTTGGTTGGTCATGGAGCTTTGTGTTTTCCATTTTTTGTCTTTTGGGGGCTAGGGTTTCATCCATGGAGATTTCATTTAGCGGTGGGATTTTTTGAATTCATGTGGGTGTGCATTGTGTTGTTGAAGATTACATTACATTTGGTGCTGGGTTTATTGTTATAGTCATGGAAAAGTTTTTGGAGGAGTTTTGAGGGTCGATTACCCTGCGGGGTATTAACTAGAGTGAGGTTTGTTTCCCTTGTGCCTACTGCTATGGTGTTCAGTGGCTTCTCTTGGTTAGATTTTAGAGGTGTAATTTCCCTAGGTTTTGAGGCTATGTGAGTTTTGGAGGTTGATGGTTGGGTGGTTCTTTCTTATGGGTACTCTATGTTTGTCCCTTTACTCCCTTTTTCTCATGTGGGTCTTATTAAGGTGGTTCCAATTAGATATCGCTCTTTTGATAGTAGTCTTATTGAGGTGGTCCTTGCTATAATAGTTGTTAATAATTTTTACCATATTTTTTAGGAACTTTTTTGTCCCTCTCCTTCGTATGAACTCACTTTTTCATAGTGGTTTCTCTTGTAAAAGGTTTTAGGATTTTTGGGTTCCTTCCAAAACCATTAATTTTTTAGGTCTTTGTGGTCCCTTTCCTTGTATGAGACTATTTTTGTTCAAGGTGGTCCTCCTAGTATAAGGTTTTTGGAAGCCTTCCAAAACTCATTGTTAGTTTTCAATTTCTTTGGTTGCATTATATCCAATACAAAGGTTTTTGTTTGGAAGATGGTTCAAGGTTCCTTCCTAAACCCCCATGTTTTGAGCGTGCAAATAGTTTTGTGCAGTTTGGTGTAATATTCCCAAAATAATTAAATGTCTTAATCAAATTAATTGATTAAAGTGGTCCCAAATTTAATAATATCCTATAAACCACTTTATTAATGAATTGAATTATAAAAGAAAAAGTAATAAATTACTAATGTCAACCTGCTTGTAACCCTTTAGGAAACTTCCTTGAGCCCTTTATAAGGCCATGTTTGGCATTAAAGGAAATAACTATGGAGTTGTCTTTTCTTGTGTATTTGTGATTCCAGTTGGAATTGAGTCTACTAGTGTGCCATTTCAGAGGTACAAGATCCTCCCAATTCTTCAATTTGCAGTTTTGGTAGGAGCCACTCCTCACCCTATCCTACCTATTGGTCCAAATTTGTGAAGTCTTTAATTGAAGACAAATTTGGTGTAATTTGAGTTATATCTTTATCACTAGAAAATATAAATATCTAGTTCTTGGTGTGTACTCTTGATTAATGAATTGTGCATATTTATCAGTGAGAATTTATTGATGAAAGAAATGACTATATATATTTAGCAAGTGATAATTATTGAAGGTGAATCATATCAACTAAACATTATCCATCTCATTGTGTTACATAGAATCAAGTTACTGGTTGAGCCATACAGGTGTGATAGACCAAAGGTTGTAGGAGTGAGTGTTGTATGACATACACTTTGGTACAAATAAAAGGGGAAAGGAACATTTCTGACCAAATTTTGTTGTGGCCAATCATTACTTGAGTACCATATGGGATAGATCAAGTGAAGACTGAAGTGGATGATTGTGTGATTACCATACAAAGATGTCATTTATGTCATATGGATACAAGAAAAACCATGGGTGACATGGGCCCTCATTATATGGGTGAGTGAGGGAAATTTGTATGGGTATTTGTGGTGTTGAGAGCTTCTATATAATGATGACCTTATCAAGTCTTTGTACAGGTCAGAGTGCACTTAGAACATCATAGTGGTATCAAAGTTGTTGATTTTTCCATCCCGTTCAGTAATTTTTGTATACAGACATGATCCCAATCATTAGACAAGATAGGGGAATTAAGCACCAAAATGATGACATTGCTATGAGAGCTAGAAAGTGCACAAAAAAAAATTAGTGAGACCTTGGTGCAAGAATGACAACTTGGTGAGACTGTGGAAAAAGGACAATAATAAATTAGCGAAACACTATGGCTTTTGGTGAAAGGATGGACACATGAAAATCATAATGTGCACAAGGATGATTTTATAAATGAGAGATCTCATACATAACATTCTCATATGATCCTAATGATGCTGATGTTTCCTCAAAATATTGAACAACATGGAGAACAAGATCCTACATTCTCAGAGATACAAGATTAGTTCATGCAAGACTAGTTTGATGTCATATTTGGAGAAAAAATACTCTTCAAGGATTATGTAAATTTGCAGATGAGATATCCTAAGAGACATGGCCATTATAATGATGACATCAAACAAAATATTGGAAAGATACATTTATCATCCTTTGATAGATCCAGCAAAACATCAGCACAAGTGTGGGTGTAGAAAGATGATACCTACTTCCAGCTCAACCTAGTGCTTGAAGAAGAGGCAATAAAGTTTGAAGCACTTCACCTAGAAGGATTCACTCATGAATGGTGGCATCATTCAATTGTCACCCTCAATCATGATTGAGTCACTTCATATGCTGACTTCACAGACAAACCTATAGATTGATTTGATGGAAAGGATTCAAAGCTCAACTTCAAGGATTTGGCTTAATTGAAGTAGACCAGGCTAGTGGAAAATTATATCAAAACGTGTTAGAGATTACATTAGTGTTGGTTACACATCTTGGAGAAGAGAGTGGAGGTGTTATTCATGGATGGATTTATAGAACCCCTAAAGGGTTGGTTCAAAGGGTTCAACCCCAATGTGCTCAGACAAGAGGTTAAGAAGGTGTGTGACATGGATACCTCATCATCTTCTTCCAAGATTTACACACATGAAAAACCACCCCTTGCACCAAAAGAGAAAGACAAAATCCCTACTCCAAGAAGTCATCATTGGACGAGGCCACAAGGTAAGAACTCAAGAGGATAAATATTTGCTACACCTACAAGGAGCCATGGGAACTAGAATACCAATGAATAGGAAAGGGATAGATCAACTACATTTCTCGGTGGTGTTTAACAATGAGGAGGAGAATGAAGATCCTAAGATGAAGGAAGGAGAGGAGACTAAAGAAGAAATAAAATAGGAAGAGAATATTTCCTCATGTTTTTTCAGAGGGGAGGAGCTATTGTTGCACTATGCGACACTCCAAGGTGTACTGTATTCTGGGTTTTTTGTACACACTAGGGGCAATGGGGCCACTCTCAATTTTATCAACTTGTCAATTTTCACTAGGAGAAGTTCGTGTATGGAGGAGAATGAGGGATTCAAGGTCAAGGTGGTAGGAGGAAATATTTTTTTATGTACTCATTTGGTTATGCAACACAAAATCACCATGGGGAACTACACAATTATAGATGGTTTCTTCATGGTTGATTTGGTTGATACAAATGTCATCCTAGGCATTCAAGGCATAGAGACCCTTGACTGGTAATCAACAAGTTTCAAAAGGATGGAACTCTCATTCGAGGTGGATGGGAAGAAGGTGGTATTGAGAGGAATGTCAAATGGTGTTTTGAGGGAGATCTCAGTGAAACATATGGAAGTAATTTGTAGACATAATGAGGTTGTGTGGGTGGTAACAATGTCTAGTCTTGACCAAACCTTCGAGTGGGAAACAAGCCGGCTACTAGGATGATGATCTTTAGGCAGTGTAGGACAAGCATAGTTTGGTCTTCACAAATATTCCACCTGGTATAACCCCAAATTTATGTTTTGAGCACACCATCAAGTTCGAGGTGGGTGCCAAACCTGTTATCACCTCTTCCTATTTCCATCCTAATAATTTCAAAGAAGAGATGGAGAAAAGAACTTAGGAGCTCCTTGAAAAAGGATGGATTAGACCTAGCTCTAGTCCCTTTGCATCCTTGGTAGTGTTGTTGAAGAAGAAGGAAAATACCCTTAGGATGTGCATTGACTATCAAGCATTGAATAAGAAGATTATTAGAAATAGATACCCCATTCCTAGGGTCGACGAGCTATTAGATGAACTCATAGATGAATTTACTTCTCCAAGATTGATCTCCATTTTTGGTACCTCTATACCCACATGAGGGAACAAGATGTCAAGAGGATATCATTTTGTTGCGACTATGAAAATTATGAGTTCTTGGTCAAGCCATTTGGGTTGACCTGTTAGGATTAACAAGGAAGAAATAACAATTATATGCAAATATAACCAATATCAGAAAATAATAAACCACACAGAAGAGAAGACAAGACACAAAGATTGAATGTGGTTCACCCAATCCCTAGGCTACGTCCACCAACAATGAGTCCAATATTTTATTATCTAGTGATTCCAACCTGATTACAATCTGTAATCCCTTACAACTCAATTCTGCTGCAACTACTAAAATCATACATCATAATGAAATCCCTAACCCTAAGCCATATCATACAATATTTTTGCCACTTTAGGGTTAGAATGAGTTACAACATGTCAGCCCAAAAATTATCGAAAATATGTCACCCTCAAAAAAATTGTACAGAACTTTCTTGGATAGTACTTTCCTGATCAGTCACCACAAGCTAACTTTGGGTTGACCGATACTTTGGTCACCTTCCAGTCCTACATGAATCACATCTTCAACAAGTAGTTGTGTAAGTTTTTGTTGGTGTTATTTGAAAACATACTTATTTCTAGTAAGACATGGGAGGAACATCAGAAACATTTGGATGATGTATTTAGAATCATGGAGTCACACTTTCTATTTGAAAAATGGTCCAAATATGAGCTTGGGATGATAGATATCTTGTAGTTGGGTCATGTCAATAGTACTTGAGGAATTCATGTGCATCAGGAGAATATTAAGGCAATTCTTGTTTGGCCCACACTCAGAGCACTCTTGGAGTTGCATGGGTTCTTTGGACTATGCAGTTATTACAAAAAAATTGTGAAAGGGTTTTCACAGCTAGGAGCAACACTAATAGACCTAATGAAGAAGGGGGATTTTGATTGAGATAAACCAATGCAATAATCCTTTGAAAGATTGAAAAAATTCATGAGTACATGTCCTGTACTGTCACTACCAAACTTCAATCAACCCATCATCTTGGAGAGTGATGCAATAGGAGAGGACATTGGAGTGGTGTAAATTAAAGACCATCACTCCATTATGTTTGAGAGTCATAATATTTGGGGAGAAGAATGAATGTAATTGATCTATGATAAGGAGATTCTTTCAATAATACATGGATTGAGAAAGTTTTGATAATACCTTCTTGGACAAAAAATTATGGTAAAAATAAACCATAAAAATTTGAGATATTTTCTAGAGGACTTGAACGGGTGACAAAAAAAATGAATGAGAAAAATCAAAGCATGTGATTTTGTCATCGAGTACATGAAGGGGATGAATAATGTGGTGGTTGCGCACTATCAAGGAGACATGTCATATGTTCACTACCATAGATTTTGACAGATTGGAAAGCCCATCTGTTAGTCGAGTACTCTAAGAACACCTTTGTGTAACAGTTGATGTATGGTCAAGTACAAGATGATAGGTATAAGGTGGTTGATTATATCATCTACTACAAGGATAGAATCTATTTGGTACCTAAATCAAAGATGACAAATAATATTTTGAGTGAAATTTATGATTCACCCTTGGTAGGACACCCAAGGTACGTCAAGGCCTATAGGAAAATTCGAGAGAGGTTTCCTTGGAAGGGCCTAAAAGATGATGTACTGCATTATGTGAGGGAATGTTCTATCTTCCAATAGAAAAAATTTGAGCATACCATGCCTACAGGGTTACTTCAGTGTTTGTTAATACTTGATCAGAAATAGGAAAGCATCTTGATGGACTTCATCACTGTACTTCCCAAGGTGTAAGGGAAGGATTGAATTTATTTTTTGGTGGATTGTAAATTACCAAATATGCTAGTTTCTTTACCATAAACATGGGATTTCAAGTAGTCTAGGTCGTTGAGTTATTTTTTTTTAGAGTTGTTCGGCTTGCATGGCCTTTCATGGAACATGGTTAGCGACAAGGATATACATTTCCTCAAAACTTTCTGGATGGAATATTTTTGCTTGGCCCATATAGAGTTGTCACCAAGTACAAGCTACCACCTATAGATGGATGGTTAGACAAAGATTGCGAACAAGTGGTTGGAGAGATACCTAAGGAACTATGTCACAACACAATAGAAAGTGTAGATCCACTAGCTTCATTTAGGAGAGATTTTTTACAACACTACTTATCACATGTCAGTAGGTATCTCACTATTCAAGGAAAATTATGGTTATGAGGATTTTTAATGTGTGGATTTGGCATAAGGTGATAGTTGTGCACCAAGGGACATGGACTTGTTGTAGGAGAGTTTTGATATCTATCAGTTTCTCAATGATAACCTACAATTGGCTTAGAATTAGAAAAACATGTATGTCAATAGGCATAGGGTTGAGTAGATTTTTAAAGTGGGATATTTTGTCTACCTCAAACTACAACCATATAGACAACCTTTCTTGAAGAAAAGTGGTATCAAGAAGATGAAGCCACACTTCTATGCACCATACAAAGTGGTAGGGGGAGTGGGAGAAATTTCCTATGAGTTGGAGGTTCTAGAAGGGAGTCAGATACACAATGTCTTTTATGTCTCATGCATCAAGAAGAAAATTGGGCAGCATGTCATTGTTTCCTTGGAACTTCCAGCTATTGACAAAGAGGGAAAACTTGTATTGGAGCCTATAGAGATCATTGATGTTGGATAGAGGAAGTTGCGGTCATGCACCATTAAGGATTACCTAGTATGCTAGAAGGATTTTCCAGTTGAAGATGCCACATGGGAGAGAAAATAGATCTTGGAGCATCCAAGTTTTCAATTTCTTGAGGGAAATCAATTCTTGGGCCGGGAGGGCTATAATGTTCCTGAAATAATAAAATGAGTTAATTAAATTAATTGATTAAAGTGGTCCCAAATTTAATAATACTCTATATACCCTTTTATTAATTAATTTAATTATAAAATAAAAAGTGATAAATTACTAATGTCAGCCTTCTTGTAACCCTTCAAGAAAATTCATGGATCCCTTTATAAGGCCATGTTTGGCATTGTAGGAAATCATTGTGGAGTTATCTTTTCTTGTGTATTTGCGATTCCAATTTGAATTGAGTCTACTGGTGTGTCATTTCAGAGGTGCAAGATCATCCCTAGTCTACCATTTGAAGTTTCAGTGGGAGTCACTCCTCACCCTATTTTGCCTACTGTTCCAAATTTGTGAAGTATTCAGTTGAAGACCAATTTGGTGTAATTTGAGCTATATCTTCATCACAAGAAAATATAAGTATCCAATTCTTAGTATGTACTCTCAATTGATGACTTGTGCATATATAAGTGATATTTTATGGACTTTATTTGTTAAAGGCAATAATGAATGAGTTTTTATTTATTAATACCTACAATATAATGAATGGTTTGGACTTAAAAAAATCTCCAAATAATATGTGGGTTGAATATTACTCCTTTAGGATCAAATTCTAGTTGGAACTTTACTTTCCTGACATTGCATGAGATCAACTAGAGTCTTCTACAGTATTTTGCATGAACTAGAATTATAATTTTTAAATATAGCTTTTCTTTCTATTTGTTGTTTGCATGGAGCTACATTACAAGGTTTGTTGATGTGTGTAGGACCTCTAATATAGAGATAATTTTTAATGAACTATTTATTTTTGATCATGTTGATTAGCTGATTCTTGATCATGGTAGTAAGAAAGTTTTTTAATTGTATTTAAATGAATATAAATTTTTATCTGTAATACCCCAAAATTGGCACCTTGCAATTCTAATCAATTTTGGTGCATTTCTTCAAATTTCTACATCATCAAAGTCCTATTATACTAGGCAATTCTATCTCCTAATTGACCCTACTTGACCTAGTGTCAAATGCAAAAAACCTTAAATTTGCATTAATCAAATACTATATTTAATTCCTAAATATCAAAAATTATTGGGTAAATAATCTCTCTAATTAATTAATTTAATTATAAATTTCTAACACTTTAGTTTAATTAATTCCACCCCTTTTAGTTAATACACATCAAAAGAAATTAAATAATTATTTAGTTCTATAGATGAGATAGCCTCACTTGAATTTAATTATTCAAGAAATTAGAAAAGCCACCCATGTGGCCATATTTTATTTATTTTATTAAATAATCCCCTCAATTTATTTCACCTCCCACCAAGGAGACAAAGGGTTGACCGTTTCTTTGCAAGAAACTCTTCAATCTGCACCTGGGCTCTTCTATATTAGAGACCTCTCTTTCATCATTTGAGGAGATAGTTTTTGAGCATCGACTTGTTGTCTCACCTTGGAATTTGAGCTACTTTTACATTGCATAATTAGAGTAATTTCATTTTATTAGTATATTGATGTATCCTCATGCTTAAGTTAGTTTGCTTACTATGTTCTTAGCTTAATTCTCATTTCATTTCAAGTTTCTTAGCTTAATTTGCACTATCATTCTTAGATTAACTTCAATTGCATTATCATTATTAGCTCAATTTCAATTGCAATCATTTTCTTATCATTTAAATCCTCCATTTTAGAGCTTGGTCTATGGTTGTTGGGCTCTTAATTCTGAGAGTGATTCAAAACCCCATCTAAATAGGAGGCAACAAGTCGATTCATGTATGTTTGTGAAGTGAATAATTTATATTCATTTTCATAATTAGCTTATAGCAATGACCATGTTGAAGTTTATGGCTGAATTAGAGGTCCACATTTAGTTGTAAATATTTTGGCACCCACCGTGGGGCAGAAAATTCATTTCTAGCCTCACTAATTTTGAACTTTTGTTGAAAATTTTGCACTTTGTCCGTACGGTCGTACGATTGTGTACAGAATCTCACGTGAGCTTTCTCACTGTGTCGCATGAATTTTTTTTGTGTATAGAACTTTATCACATGGAATATAGTACTTTCTCACACTAAGCCTTGCATTTGCTCACATGAAACTTGGCATCAATTTTTAAAAAAATTCCAGTTTCTGTACTTTCCTGCTACTATTTTTTGACATTTATCACTTGCTGTTGTTTTCATATCTCTGTTTCTATGATACAGTATAACAATGGGCTGTAGGACATTTGACAAAGACATAACTTATTGATGGTTTGCATGCAGGACATTTTTCGAAGCCATTTTAAAAACATTCTACTTGTTTATTGTTTTATTCACATAGTTTAAATAGGGCCTTGTGAAGATTTCTTAAGGGTCTTGATAGAAGGATAGGGTAATAGGATCTTCATTACATGGAAGTGATGCCCATGGATGAATTTGAGACCCATATTTTTCTAGCATAATAGATACCTAGGGAAGCAAGGAAAGGTAATAAATCTTTAGTACGTCAGTTTATTAGGGGATTATGCTCTTCTCTCTTTGAGAGAATAAAAAACCCAAAAGCTTATGGATTGGTTGATGAGGACTTAGCTCGGTGATAGACATGTTTGATGTGTTTGGGTAAGGTGAAGATGTAGAGAAGTATTCTCTTCTCTCTTTGAGAGAATCAAAAAATCTAACCCTTGGATCCAAGCCAAAGTTTGTGTCACCTTTAGAGGGCCTACCGGAAGTTGAACCTCCGGGAATGACCCAAGTGAGTATACACCTTTTTCCAGTGACTCCACCTCACTATAATAAAGTATCTTTGTTGAGTCTAAAGACTCCAAAGCCATGTTAACTTCTTTCTCTTGATTCATGACTATCATCTTGAGAAAGCTCTATCTATTGTACTGAGCAGCGCCACTCCTAGTCCTGCTTGTGGGGGTGTATGAATTTTAGGTGTCGGTGTGGCTGTGAGGCCCTAGCCCTATATTAGGGGCATTGAAGGTTAGTGTGAATGGAAGCCCACTAAAAACTCTCTTAGCTAGTTGCCTACCAGGATCACCTCTAAAAGGAGACATAATCTTTGTGCAGGGAGGGGGAAGAATCTGTCCCCTAGATTTTCACCATAGCCATGCACCTGTACATTTGAAGATGGTATATGACACTGGCCCCTACTTCAAGGGTAACCTTTGAACATATATTATTGAGTCCTTGGAAATACCAAAAAAATAGACGTCCTCTAGGGGGTGACATGGTTGTGTGAGGTGAATGCATGCACATAAGTTGTGAGACATATATTTTGTCTTCTCTACCATTTTTTTGGTAGGGGTAATTGAGTGATTGTTTTGAGTCTTAAATTGTCCAACATGATCAAACTTGTCAAAGAATCCCATGATTCATCTGAGTTTCTTTGTACTTAATAGAATTATTTGCGACTACTGATTGTGTCACTATTGCTTGGTCCAAAATTTATGCTTGTAAATGATTGGTTTCAACATTCAAATTGAGATTTATTGATTCAAAGCTATCCCAAATCAGTATGAAAATTGGAAATTCTGCCAGAGAACAATTCATGCTGTGTCTCAAAATTTGATTTTTGTCTGAAAAATTGTGTCAATCTCTCGAACCCTAGTCTTTTCCTGAGTGATATTTCAAAATCCTATGCATTTTCTCATGTGGACAACACATTCTCATGTGCAATTCAACATTTCCTCATGTGAGCTTTCATTTCTTCGCGCGAGACTATCCCCTGATTTTCAAAACAACAAGCTGATTCCTATTGACTGACCTCAATTTTTTGTCTAGTCTAATTTTTGCCTGGGGTCTATCTGCATGTTCTCCTATTGTCCACTACCTAAAATTAGGTGTCTTAGTTTGAGAACCAAATGATTACCACTTAAACTCACATTGTCTCTTTGTTGTCTATCTTTTTCCTACTGTGTTCTTGTACCTTGCGACGCAATAGTCACATCTTGGCTATTCTAGCCTTACTCTCAACAATATGTGCTGGGTACATCTCACTTTTATCATCTTTTTGCTATCCCAGAGATAGAGTTCTGAGCATAATCCTAAGTCCTCCCTCATTAATTAATCTTCATTTATGACTGTTATGACTAGAAGTGACAATGTCTTGCCCATATGTGGTACTAGACAAGGTAGAGGTAGATCTCGCAATCAAGGAATAGGTCATTTTGAACCTGTGGTGCAATCTAAGTGCTTTAAGGGATCCTCATGTTCATCCTCACCACGTGCTTCAAAAGAGAGCCCATCTTGACCCTCATCTCCTACCAATCGACCTCGTGTTAGACATTCATTCCGCATAGATATCAATTCGAATTGGAATCCAATGTTCTAGGAGTGTTATAATTCATTGTTTCAAAAAAAGCTTGACTTATTATTTCAAGAACAACATAACCCATTGTTCCAGGATCAAAAAAACTCTGAAAGGTCACTTTCTTGAACTAGCCCCATTGACTCTATTGACCCTATCAACCCTTTTGATCCTATCGACCCTATTGATCATATCGACTCTATTACCACAACCTCCTGGCATACTAAACACACTCATACTAAGTCTGTGCACATTGCACACTCACACACAAACAAGATGGGAGACCCATTCCAATTCCAAGAGGGTGAATACAAAAAAGGTCATGACCAATCTTAAAATGACCAATACCACTATCGACCTCAAAATGATCAAATTCATGATCACTCTTGAAATGACTAGCATCATGATCAATCCCAAAATGAAAAGCATTTATATCAATCCCCAAGCATTTTTGAAATTCTTGGTAATGGTGATGAGGAGATAACCCAAAATGACATAGATGTTGTGAAAGTCAATAAGAGTCTTCTCAAGATGATGGAAATTATCCTTGTAGAAGAGAAGGAGAAATACTTTCTAGAACTGGCTAAACAAGGAGCCAAGCTACCCCCAAATTTCAAAGTAGAGACACTTGTGGTCAAAGAAGAGGAAGTTGAGACAACTAAGCTACAAAAGATGGTCTGAGACATGCAAGACCAAATCAGTCAACTTGTGAAGGATAAGGATAAACTAGAACAAGAGTTCACATTGGAAAATATTTGTCCTTTCCCCTTTGATAAAAGTCTTTGCATGCCACTATTTCCCAAAGGTGTGGAACTTCCCAAGTACAATAAATATCTGGGTACTACTAATCCCCAAGATCACTTAGAAGAGTTTGGTGCTCTATCAATGGAGTTCATACATGACCAAACTTACCTCATGCACCTCTTTCTATGTAGTTTGGGTGGGTCAGCTATGGAGTGGTTCTCTTGATTTCACACTGGTATCAAGACTTTTGACGAGATTGCCAATTTGTTCCTCCAATACTATTCACTCAATATCCAACATCCAGTCAATATCCAAGATCTTTGTAATCTAAAACAATGACAAGGAGAACCTTTCTTGGCATTTCTCCAAAGATGGAGATAACTTTGTACAAAACATCCTCGCAAACTACCTAAGTTTGAGAAGCTCGATATATTTTTAGACAATCTCATCCCCAATTTTGGATATCAAGTACAACTGCAAGGCCCTCTGACTTTCAATAATATGGTTAAACAAGCTATGAGGATAGAAGCATTTATGATCAAGAAATGAGAGTTGACTTTGAACAAGGATAACAAGTAGGGGTCTTCCTCCTTGACTAAAGACAAAGGTAAGTTTGTCCACATAAACAAAGATGTTGTAAATGATGGAGTTGTTGACAATGTGACCCCAAAACCTTCAAAGTTTTTTTTCAACCTTACCTCTAGTTTATAGGTGGCCAAAGCCATTGAAAAGGCTATGATAGACACTTAGCCACCTTCAAGATTTTCCAAAAATAAACCTTGGGCCTCTCGACCCAAGCGTGAGGTTACTTCCTTGAGAGAACCCGTTGATGTGGTTTACAAGACTTGTGAAAAAATAAATACTCGCTCCTTTGGAAAATTTACATCGCTATGACCCGCAACCATGACTTGCTTGGTGGAATGAAACTGCATATTGTGATTATCACCAAAAAAAGGGTCATAAGACTTCTAGCTACATTTAGCTTAGACATAAGATCCAAGATTCCATCAACAATGGGGATATTGTTATGAGTGGTTGTAATAAAAACTCAGATCATCATGCATTCAAAGACCCCTTTCCTCCTCACGAGAAGGGAGAATCTTCCAAGACCAAGAATGCCAACACCAAGGTTAACTACACATACACTACCAATGACAATGTCATTAATATGGTTGAACCTATTGATCTCGAATATTGTGATGTGATCATTATCAAGGGGGGCGAGCATGCTCCTAATCCTAAGACTCTATTTGTCTTGTGAGGCCCTGTGTCTCATTCTTCCAAACCAGAATCATCTCAGGATTGTGCACACATTGTTACCTGATCTCATGTGAAGATAACCATTAAGGGTCCCGACCCTTCTACATCTGCACCGAAACAACCTGTGGATAAAGCTATTGTTAGTCCTACCAACAAGAACTTGAAATCAGTTCCCACACCTAGTACTACTAATTATAGCATCCTAGACTAGTTGCAACGTACCAACACTCAGATCACTATCTTTGAGTTGTTGAAGATCTTGCCTGCTCATAGGAAGATTCTTCATAAAGGCCTTGCTGAGGAAAATGTCCCAAAATATTTGGATCTTGACCAGTTTCAATCCATGGTGGGTCACCTAACCTCACTGCATTATTTGTCTTTCTCTGAAGAAGATGACCATTCACTGAGCCATCCACACAATGCTCCTCTGCATATTGAAGTCATGATAGGCCCAAAGCATGTCTGTCGCATCTTCATTAACAATGGTCCTGGCCTTAATATTTTCTCTGCTAAGCTGCTCACCCAATTATGCTATGATGAAGACTGCATAGATGCCCACAAGAAAATCACCATCAAGGCATATGATGAAGAGGAACATAAATCCAAAGGTCGGGTTGTACTACCAATTTGAGCTGGACCTATTGAGAGTGATGTCATCTGTCAAGTTATAGACATTCCCCTTGCATATAATATATTGTTGGGAAGACCATGGATTCATGAAATGCGGGTAGTTCCATCTACATATCACAAATGTATCAAGTTCCTGTTCCATGGAGTAGAAGTAATAGTACCTGACAATACCAACTATTCTTGCAATACACTCACATAATCTACAGATAGTTTTGTCCCAACTAATAGAGAGTCTACTAAATTCTACAATGCCAAACTCAAAAAAATGGAATAGAATCTGAAGCTCAAAGATATAGGCATGGGGGGGTATCAGATAGAACTTGTGTTATCATTAGCGGGTTTGCCTCCATCTCCACATTCCTATGGGAGATCCTCTAAGAGCAATAAACCCTCTACCAGTTCTCCTCAAATAGTCTATGATGGTTCCCTTTAACTGGCCACAACACCACTAGAAGATGAGGATGAGGAAAGAGCTATTACAGCTTGGCTTTGTAAAGGAAAGGACACATCTGAACAAATCACTCCTGCTCGTGACTTAGAACAAGAACCATACAGTGAAGCCTTCAAAATCAAGAAGCGCTTTGGTTACAGAGGGAGTGGCCCTATAGGGGTGAATGACAATGGATTACTTGAATGAATTGAAGCCATAGGTCATCAAACCAAGGACACTATAGGTCTAGGCTTCAAGAAAATCCTATTTCATTTAGGGATTAACAAATTTATACCAAAACTATAATTCTAGCCATAACTTGAAGACACTACCATAGTTGCAAATCCAGAGGACAGCTCTGACAAGGATATATTTCCCTATCCCATTCCTCTAGATTTTGCTACATTCCTTGCAGAACTAGATGCTTTTGTACCATGTGTCAATACAAAAAAGACTGACAGTGATTCTGATGACACTGCCTTGGCCACCCCAATGACATACGAGCGGTTGATAGAAATCCAAACAATTGATCCTAATTATGCAGGTGAGTTGTACATGCCACCATCCTTTCAAGAGCATTTCAAGAAAGAACAAAACCAAAAAAATGCTACAAGAGATGAAAATGAGTTAGATGGTACATAAAGTGTTGATGGAATTCCCATATCAAGCATCACTGATTCACATGAGTATGAGTTTGATTCTTTGTCTGATGCAACTTTTGATAAAGATATAGATGTTGTTCATGTGTATGAAAACCTTCTCAAAGTAGGTGAAGGGTCTAGTGTTAGGATGACCGAGTGTGATTCAACTAACGTTAACATTCCCTCTGCTTCCACTATGAGGACTTGAGAGGAATCGAATACACCTCTGGATGAGATTTCTCTAGGTCTTGACTTACTCATCCACGATTTTGATGACTATAATGTGAATGTACTTGAACCCATGACTTTTCTTTCACTCCAACATCTTGAGCTCATCGACTGGAACTCTCCCCCTCCATCTAGTGAAGTCATGTTCCAGAATGACTACACTCTTTCTTGTTACCTCAACGTTGTCGAACCTGTAATGTTCTCCACCAATGAAGACATTGTCAACATGAATGAAGCTGACATCAAGTATCTTAGTCACAAAATTAAAATAAAAAAGAGTAGGTGCTTTGATGGTGAAAACCACATTGTGGCAGTATCAGAGCCCAAAAAAGTAAGAATAAAAGACGTATACATGGTCCTACAATAGTGTGTCCCACTTTTTGGCCAACTTTGACACAAAGATCAACATTCTGAGAAAAAACTTCACTTTCAAACACCTATTGCCACAAGACTATTAGGAATTTGAAGATGATGTAAACTAGAGTCTTTTAGAATTTTTTTTCTAGTTTCTAAATATATTTTTCTAAAAAAAATTAAAATGCATTTTAATTCATTTTTCCTTCTCCTTCGAAAAGTGGTTTGTGTGAAAAACTATGTTTTTAAGGAGTTCCTATCACTTGGATCAACATAACTTTTTATTAAAATATGATAATGATGTAATTCTTCTGAGATTATATTTTTAACTTCAATATATAAATGATGCAATTGGTTTCATTAATTTTGGGTCAATATTTCATAGTTTATTAAGTTCTAAAGTGACAGTAACTATAATTTAGACATAAGGTCACTTGGATCGCTCTAACTTGATCTGTGTATATCAAAATTTATTTTTTCTTTTTTTTTTTCTAAAAAGTTAACATAAATTCTTTTTTCCTACATATTTTTCATAATTTTTTTTGTAATTTACTATTTTTCTCAAAGTCTTGAAGAGACAGGTTGTTGAATGACCAAACAACCTATGTTTAGTTAAAGTAATATTTAAAAGTGATAATGAACTCAATATGTATTAAAAATTAGAAATTGTGTTAATAATAGCATCATACTACATAGATAGGTTTTTCAAATAGATTCATTTGATCTGCCAAAACATAAAGTTGAAGTGATTTTTTGTCAGCATTTTAATAGGTGCAAAGGAGACTCCATTTTAGGTATGAATGAGGAGTATAGATGTTATATCAATGTTTTTTCAATCTAAGAGGCTTTGAGCTAACCATTTGTAATTAATTCCTTCAAATGGAACCTCTCAAGGCTTAAATCATCATATTTTATTAAAAATGTGTTGTTTCAGAAAAAATCAGCATATCTAAAAAAGTGGGACACACTATTGTGGGACCACCCATATCCAAGGGTGAAAACCTCTCTAAGGTGCCCAAGGATGAGATACTTGATACACTTCCAAGTCATTTTCAAGAAAGATCATCAGTGCTAATTGACCCAACCCAACCAGTGAACTTGGGCATGGAAGCTACACCTCAGATCATTCATTTGGCATAGTCACTATCTACAGAAGAGAGAAGAGTTCACTAGTTTCTTTCAAAGCAAGAAAATCAATTTTTCATGGACTTACTCTGATATGCCTGGATTGGATCCTAATCTAATCATGCATCATATGTCTATTGCACTAGGCATTAAGCCCATAAAAAAAAAGCTTCGTAAGATGCATCCACATGTGGCACTCTTAGTCAAGGTGGAGTTAGAAAAACTTCTCAAGGTTGGTTTCATCAGAGCCATTGACTACATAGAATGGATTTCCAATATTGTTCCAGTTACTAAGCATGATAAATCCATCTGAGTTTGCATAGATTTTTGAGACTTGAATAAAGCATGTCCTAAAGATGACTTCCCATTACCCAATATCGACATGATTGTGGACATGAAGGTTGGCTATAAAATGTACTCTCTAATGGATAGCTTCTCTGGTTACAATTAGATAAAGGTCACACCAAAAGACCAAGAAAAGATAACCTTCACTTGTGCTTGGGGAACTTTCTATTGGAATGTCATGCCCTTCGGCCTTAAAAATGCTGGACCTACATATCAAAGGGTTGTAACCACTAATATTCATGACATGATGCACAAAACAATGGAAGATTATGTAGATGACACTTTGGCTAAAGTCATGTAATGAAAGGCACATCTTACAGATCTAGGTCCTATACTAGATCGAATGGAACAATTCAGTCTAAGGCTCAACCCAAAAAAGTGTGCATTTAATACAACATTTGGGGTTGAATTTTGATTCCAATTTGTGATGCCACTACAATTTGTGTATATTTTTTGTGTTTTTTTTGCAAGTGCCGTCAACAATATCATAATAGTGATGATATTGTCATAATTGTGACACCCATTTGGTTATATATAAAAAAAAGAAAATAGAAGTGTCATTTGTAATTTGTGAATTAGAAGAGCTGCCGCGAAGATGACACTGCATTTCTGTGTGGCGTGAAGAGGGAAACCAAGTTTGGCGTGCATGAAGAGGCTGGCACCATTTGGGAAGAGGGTACTGGCACTTGAGGTAGGCATTAAAGCTTTGTCTTCTCATTAACTCAATTTCAGTGGCATTGTTTACATCTTAGCATTGTTAATAGTGGCATTGTTTACATATTAATTAGCATTTTAAATGCTTGATGATCCGTGAGCTTTGAAAGCTAGGGCATCATTGCTATTACCTTCAAGGAATTGTGTGAAGTGTTTGGTCTCTCTTTATTTGTTTTTCTGTTGATATTCACTATGTGGTACTCCCTATTTGTGATCATTTCACGAGGAAATATCTTGATGGCTCACGGGTTGCAAGCTAGGGCATCATACATTATTTATGAGCTCACTATTTAATACTTGCATTATTTGCATCTTATCATTTGGAATGCCTGATGACCCATGAGCTTTGAGAGTTAGGGCATCACTTCTATTACCTTCAAGGAATTGTGTGAAGTGTTTGATCTCTCTTTATTTGTTTTGTTGTTGATATTCACTATGTGGTACTCCCTGCTTATGATCATTTGATGAGAAAATTTCTTGATGGCTTGTGGGCTTCAAGCTAGGGCATCATACATTGTTCATGAGCTCACTATTTAATACTGGCATTGTTTACATCTTTTCATTTGGAATGCTTGATGACCTACGAGCTTTGAGAGCTAGGGCATCATTTCTATTACCTTCAAGGCATTATGTGAAGTGTTTGATGCCTCTTTATTTGTTTTGCTATTGATATTCACTATGTGGTACTCCCTATTTATGATCATTTCATGAGGAAATGTCTTGATGGTTCACGGGCTACAATCTATGGCATCATACATTGTTTATGAGCTCACTGTTTAATACTAGCATTGTTCATGAGCTCACTGTTTAATATCTGGCATTATGCAAACATACATTAATACACTTACTATTTTTAATTTCAGCTTAGGTATCATGCAATTTTATTACTGTCATTGCATGCTTGCTGTTGTTGTGCGCCATATATTGTTTTATACACTGTTTATTTTATTGAGACTGTGAACCTGGCATTTGTAATGTATTTTCTGTTATTGGATCAATGCTACCATGTTGTTGAGTCTGTTTATGGCTTGACCATGCACATGCATAATTGTAGATGAGGATCAGTAATATGATGCTAAGCATTGCTTAGATCCTTTGGATCTAACCCCATCTTTTCCTTTGTTGCAGGTTTTGGATCATACTAGAGCATACTGGATTGAACCATGAGTCAACACTTCATTACTTCAGGCAATGTCTGGTACCTTCATTATTTATGTTCATCCACTTATGTATGTTTGCATTCATTCATATTCTTCTGAAAGTTGGCTATTAGTGACCATATAGGACCATTCTTGATATTTTTGGGTCATCTGATGAAAAGATGTAAATAGGGACATCAATAATAAAATAGGGATATCTTCATAGGGATATATTAAGATTAATATCGTAAGTAAAAACATTACACAATGACATTCAAATTAAGTACAATATGAATTCACATGCCTTTAATTATGATACACTTTTGAAATTATCACTCATTAGTCATTTGACAGTTCAAAATATAAGTATTAGAATATAAACTGTTGCAAAAGGAAGAAACCCATATGTATCTATCATCATTTAATACAAAATATAAAAGTATCCCACAGACACACAGTTGCTATTATAACAAGCATCCTCTAGTCCCATGGTGTACTAGTCTCAAGGTAAGAATAATTTACTTAAGCCATCATATAAGTATCATCCTAAAGTTTAAATAGACATTGACTATGGATATACAACACTAAGCCATAATAAATTACAAAGTTTCACTGCAATTTCTATGTCCACTACCATTAAAATATATCACTCCTCCTATTATATAGGCATCCTTCTCATTAAGTGTTTCCATTAAAATATGTCACTCTTCTTATATAATGTATATGCATACTTGTTTAAAATGTCATACTTGTTGCTCTTAAATATTATTACCATTTCACTCAAATTTACATGACATTAAAACCAAGCCCAAAATGTATACATATGTGTAAGTATAGGAGAAGCTGGATTTTGCAACTATTGAAAAAAAAAACTATACCAATAGCAGCTTACGAGAAACTATACTTGTGCTTACCTCACCATACCTCAACATCATAATGCTTATCATTTTCAAGCTTGAGCGAAGCTTCATACCATGCACCATTCACAGATTTGTACACAATGTTGATTTAGGCTGGAGGTAAACTACACGTGTCATGTAAACAACATGGTTGAATGCAATCTCTTTTGCATGTTTTCAAGAGTTTTCCCACCAACACAAGCGTAAATAATGCATTGAATGTAATCTATGAACACTGCATGGTATGAAGTCTCGCTGAAGCTTGAAATATATCCACTCCTCATGTTATTGTCAAAATTAAATTCAAATATTTCTCAAAACATTTATTCTTGTAGAATTAAGATATCCTTATCTCAATAATAAAACAATCTTCCATAATAGCTTTTGAATCACATTAACACACACCCATGTTCTGTAGCATAGTTCATTTTAGAAGTGTATGGTTGATATCCCTATTTTGAAGTGTTTGATCATTTCTATTAACTTCAAAGCATTGTGTGAAGTGTTTGATCTCTCTTTATTTCTTTTGTTGTGCATATACCTTCTCTGATCAAATCTAATATGCACAGGTTATGAACATTCATATTTTCCTAAGCAGTACTTTGACCTTTCTTGCAACACATGTATTATTGTGAAAATCATCACAAGTCCATTTTTTGTAGGAAAGCTCATAGTACACATGTCTAGATGACATTGTTTACATCTTAGCATTTGGAATGCTCGATGACCCGCGAGCTTTGAGAGCTAGGACATCATTGCTATTACCTTCAAGGCATTGTGTGAAGTGTTTGATCTTTCTTTATTTGTTTTTCTATTGATATTCACTATGTGGTAATCCTTGTTTATGATTATTTCATGAGGAAATGTCTTGATGGCTCACAGGCTGCAAGCTAGGGCATCATGCATTGTTTATGAGCTCACTATTTGAGCAACTTATGTTCCTATTTGATTGGTCGGTGCTTTGTTTGTTATATTGAGTTTACATCATCTATTTAGTCTTAATAAATATCTTATAAAAAAACATAAAATTAACCCAAAATACTTTGTCTTAATAAAATCTTAATAAAACAATATATTTAGTCTCAATAAAATCTTATAAAACAACATATATTGTGTGAAGTGTTTGATCTCTCTTTATTTGTTTTACTGTTGACATTCACTAGCTATGTGGTGCTCCTTGTTTATGATCATTTCATGAGGAAATGTCTTGATGGCTCGCGGGCTGCAAGCTAGGGCATCATACATTGTTCATGAGCTCACTGCTTAATACTCGCATTGTTTACATCTTTTCATTTGGAATGCTTGATGACTTGCGAGCTTTGAGAGCTAGGGAATCATTGCTATTACCTTCAAGGCATTGTGTGAAGTGTTTGATCTCTCTTTATTTTTTTTGCTATTGATATTCACTATGTCTTACTCCCTGTTTATGATCATTTCATGAGGAAATGTCTTGATGGTTCATAGGTTGCAAGCTAGGGCATCATGCATTGTTTATGAGCTCATTGTTTGAGCACTGACCAATCAAATAGGGACATGAGGTGCTCAAACAGTGAGCTCATAATGACATAAACAATGCATGATTCCCTAGCAAAATAGAAAAACAAATAAAGAGAGATCAAACACTTCACACAATATATATTATTCTATAAGATTTTATTTAGACTAAATATATTATTTTATTAAGATTTTATTAAGACGACGTATTTTGGGTTAGTTTTATGTTGTTTTATAAGATTTTATTAAGACTAAATATATGATGTAAACTCATAATTATACTTGATATATATATATACTTCAAAGGAGGAATTATGAAATATAGTTGTAGGTAGTTATCTCTTCTATAATGATGGAGTGAAAGGTAATGATCAATGAGGTTGCTGCTATTAGATAATACATTAATACATTTACTATTTTGAATTTGAGCTCGGGTATCATGCAATGTTATTGTTGTCATTGCATGCTTGCTTTTGTTGTGCACCATATATTGTTTTATACACTGTTTATTTCATTGATACTATGCCCTTGGCATTTGTAATGTATTTTCTATTATTGGATCGATGTCACCATGTTGTTGAGGCTATAGATGCATTGAATCACCACTGCCATTCTATTTTGATAGCAGCAATATAACAAATAGAGCACTGTCCAATCAAATAAGGACATTAGTATAGATGAAGCAGATTTGTGTACCTCTTTGTTTTGATGTAGCTTACTCACTGCATGCAATGGGGCTTCCTTGGGGCTGCCGACCATGTTGTGATGTTATGATCTTTACTTGAAATCACAATAGTGACTTACTAGGTGTTCATGCAGACATAAATGCAGCAATTTACTCTCTACAACATTCTTCTAAGTGCACATGTCATGTAGCATGGTTTTTCTTTCAGAAGTGTATGGCTTGACTATGCACATGCATAATTGTAGATTTGGATCAGGAATAGGATGCCATTCATTGCTTAGATATTTTTTATCTAACCCCCATCTCTCTTTTCTTTGCAGGTCCTAGATCACACAAAGGCACACTAGATTCATACCCGGGTAAAAAATTCATCACTTCAGGCAATGTCTGGCACCCTTATTATTTATGCTCATCCTCTTATGTATGCATGTACTCTTGCATTTTCTTCTGAAAGTTATTTTCCTTGTATAGTATATACAAGTTATTTTTCATATATATAGATGTAATCTTTAGATGCAATTTTTTTTTTCTTTTACATGTATCTTTCCATGAAATGAACACAAATTAAACAAGATCATCTAATAATGCAAACTAGGGTACTTGATGTTACATAGACCTTGCTATAACTTTGTCCTAGGCCCTCCTAGATTCAAAGAGGCTAATCTCCTAGCCTTAAGGGTGCTATCCTAGTCCCCTTCTAAGAATTTTCAAACTCCTCCTTTCTCCATTCAGTCTATGACACCAAGAATATGATAAAGTTCACTATTCTAGGAACCTTTTTATCCCTTCTAAAATTTTTTGTCTATTGTCTGGCCTAATAAGGCTACTAGGTTTAGTAGGCCTAATTGAAATTTTTCTACTAATAACTCCAAACTTCTCTAAGAAAAGCATCCAACTAATTATGGATTTGAATACCTTTTTTGGAGGGCTTTAAGATTATGTCAGTCTCCTTTTCCCATACTGTCCGTACAGGGCCTACTAAAAATGGGGCTATAAATGAGGGTTTGGTAACTCACTGTTTGTAATAGTGAGGGTTTAGTATTTTACCTTGTATCCACAATCCCCTAAGCTCTCTCTACACTAGAGATGCTTGATCATGCATTTGATCTCCCCTCCACATCATTTGAACCAAGCTTTGAGCACCCTCAATCACTCCATCTGCTCTGCAACAACACATTGACCCCTAACCAAATACTGATAGCTTGCCTAGGGAATCAGTTTATAGATACATCCTAAACTTTCTAGGGACCCTCCTTTGCACAACATATATTACAGGGAGTCTAGACACAAATCCCATAGACCTGTATAGATTGTACAGTGGGAGAGTGCTCTAGCACTCCATTATTCAAAGCTTTGTTAGTAGTAACCTGAGACAGGCCAAAATAAAGAAAACTATGAAGACTAACTCAAAACTAAAATGAAATGCTAAATAACTATCCTAGGAATTCAAAAACATTAACAATCATCACAAGTAAACATTACAGTTGGATATTCAATCCATTTCTTATCTTTGTAAACACAAAAATGTATATCTTTGTCAAAGGAAAACTAGTTACACAGTCTAACTGCAACCAAAAGTTTTCTCTCTGTACTGCAATCTTCCCTACGCCTTGATTTATAGTTTTCAAAGCTTAAATAGATCCCTCCTTGGTGTTAGGGCCCATGGATCAAGCTAGCTATCTCTTGAGCTAGTTACATGCTTTTGCAAGAAAAACTATCATGACAACTTTCAAAGTTGTCAAGCAACTTTTGATGGATAGACAAACCACCTACACACACCTCAAAAGCACTCAATCCTTGATTAAGAGTCATAAAGGCTATTTTTAAACCTCTAACACATTAAAGAGGCCATTTGTTCAACTTTAGAACAATGTCCTATGACATGCAACCTAGAAAATTTGGCTAAGATTGCTGCAACCAAGCTCCAAAAGACACACCAAGGACTCAAAAGAACAAAGAAGAACAAAAACTAGCTAGCACACCAAGAGAGACCAAATAAGCTTCTTCCTAACCTAGTGGCTTGGCTAAGGCCACTACAAGACAAAATTTAGGAACACTAGGTACCAAACAGCCCTACCTAGGTGCCCTCACCAATACTGTAGTCCTTTTGAATCTTAGGATGACATCTCAATTGGAAAAGACAAACCAAAACCTTTCATAGAACAATAACAACCAAGGCATGTGGGTGCTCTTCTATTGTACAGTTATACTCATAAAATATATGTACGGTTATAAAATTTCATGCCTTGAAATTTTATAACATAGTTCCTCTTCATCAAAATAGAATGGAAGTGGTGATTCAATGCATCTATCCACATTCTATGTGCTTTGAGCCAATGAAATTTTTATCATCATGATGAAGTAATAATGCATTAAATGTCTTACTGATGTCCCTATTTGATTGTTCGGTGCTGTATTTGTTATATTACTACTATCAAAATAGAATGTCAGTGGTGATTCAATGCATCTACAACCTCAACAACATGGTAGCATTGATCCAATAGCAAAAAATACATTAAAAATGCCAAGCTCACGGTCTCAATGAAATAAATAGTGTATAAAATAGTATATGGTGCACAATAGTAGCAAGCATGCAATGCCAGCAATAACATTGCATGATGTCTGAGTTCAAATTCAAAATAGTAAGTGTATTAATGTATGATCATATATTTAGTCTTAATAAAATATTATAAAACAACATGAAACTAACCCAAAATACGTTGTCTTAATAAAATCTTAATAAAACAATATATTTAGTCTTAATAAAATCTTATAGAACAACATATATTGTGTGAAGTGTTTGATCTCTCTATATTTGTTTTGCTATTTTGCTAGGGCATCATGCATTATTTATGTCATTATGAGCTCACTGTTTGAGCACCTCATGTCCTTATTTGATTGGTCGATGTTCAAATAGTGAGCTCATAAACAATGCATGATGCCCTAGCTTGCAGCCTGTGAACCATCAAGACATTTCCTCATGAAATGATCATAAATGGGGAGTACCACATAGTGAATATCAACAACAACAAAAAAAAAGAGAGATCAAACACTTCACACAATGCCTTGAAGGTAATAGCAATGATGCCCTAGCTCTCAAAGCTCGTAGGTCATCAAGCATTCCAAATGAAAAGATGTAAACAATGTCAATATTAGATAGTGAGCTCATGGACAATGTATGATGCCCTAGCTTGCAGCCCGCGAGCCATCAAGGCATTTTCTCCTAAAATGATCATAAGCGGGGAGTACCACATAGTGAATATCAACAACAAAACAAATAAAGAGAGATCAAACACTTCACACAATATATGTTATTTTATAAGATTTTATTAAGACTAACTATATTATTTTATTAAGATTTTATTAAGACAAAGTATTTTGGGTTAGTTTTATGTTATTTTATAAGATATTTATTAAGACTAAATATATGATGTAAACTCAATATAACAAATAGAGCACCGACCAATCAAATAGGGACATGAGGTGCTCAAATAGTGAGCTCATAAACAATGCATGATGCCCTAGCTTGCAGCCCGCGAGCCAAACTCGAATGCCCTCTTTGCACCACGCAAAAGTGTAGTGTCGTCTTCGTGACAGCTCTTTGAATTCACAAAAATTACAAATGACACTTTCTTTTTCTTTTTCTTTTTGTTTATAACCAAGCTGGTGTCGCAATTAAATCAACAAATGCCATCAAAATAAAATTGAGTTAATGAAAAGACAAAGCTTGAATGCCTACCTCAAGTCATGGCTGCAATATGAAGATAAATGCTAAGGAACTATGCTATAAAATTTCAAGGCATGAAATTTTATAACTGTAAAAATATAAAATTTCAAGGAATGAAACTTGACCTCTTATTTGACCTTGATAATGTCCCCTCCATTGCTTATGCTTGATCATGTCTTCCTTGTGTTGATGGGCATGGTGGGTTACTGTTGTGGATGCATCATTTGGAAATGATGCCATAGCAACACCAGATGGAACAACAATATCTGGTGTTGTTGTTGCACTATTTGGATGATGCAGTCACAATAGTGATTCACCAGGTGTTCATAGAGACATAAATGAAACCACAACAGTGATTCACCAGGTGTTCATAGAGACATAAATGTAGGGCTTCATTTGGATTCCAGCACCTATACACTGCACATGTTCCTGAGTGCACATGTTTTGTAGCATAGTTCCTTTTAGAAGTGTATGGCTTAACTATGCACATGCATAATTGTAGATGAGGATCAATAATAGGGTGTCAGACATTGCTTAGATCCTTTAGATCTAACCCCATCCTTTTTTCCTTGCAATTTCTGGATCATACATGAGTATACTAGATTGAACCCAGGGTCAACACTTCATTACTTCAGGCAATATCACGTACCTTCATTATTTATGTTCATCCAATTATGTATGTTTGCATTTATTCATATTCTTCTGAAAATTGGCTATACTCATATTCTTCTTATGTCTGAGTCTTCTAGAACTATGATCAATTTAATGCTATAAATCTTGACATAGAATTCGATATCAACCGATCATATATCTATTCCAAATGATATAACTCCATTTGAATAAACATACATGCCAACCATTTTACAAAATGTCCATATGAAATCTAGAGCAATACATTAATTTTATAGCGAATTCATGATTTATAATGCCCCTCGATTTATAGTGAATTAATTTTATAGTGAATTCATGATTTATAATTTAGCTGTAGTAGCTCAATGTGTTTGAACTCAAGAATACCCCTTAGGAAGTAAGTGTATAAATGAAGGATGAAACACATAAGAAGCTATGAGAAGCTATGAGAAGGTGACATGAAGCTAATGAAAGGAGGCACTCAATGATGTTAAATCACAAGGGATTCTCTGTGTTCCCTACAATGGAGTGAGCTAATTCTGAAAGTATAAATAGATAATTTTAACAATGTATAAAGTCCTTCACAAGATGTAATAAAAACACTAGTGGCAAGGCACGAGAACTATTTTGCAAAATGCCACAATAGTGGTGTCCCATGCAATGCTGAGATGTTTAGTTATATGCAATGCTGAGATATTCAAAATATTGTTGGATAAATAGATAATTTTAACAATGAATAATGTCTTTCACAAGATATAATGAAAACTATGGAGTGAACTATGTTTGTCTGATTATATAACTATTATCTTATGTCAGGTATCCCACACAGTCTCATGGATTGTCAGGTACAAGTCAATAAACCCCATAGAGGTTAAAGTATTTTACCATATGTAAAATATCTCTCTCATTGCCACGTGTCTTTCTCATTTCATGAGGTGTAGGTACTAGCAAAAATGTATTTGTCAGAATTGTCTTCCTCGAGCGAGGAAAATTTAGGAATGGAAGAAGAAAGTGAGACATTTAGTACATGTAATTCAATGATATCGACTCGAGGTCAAAAGATCATAAAGAAATTCAATAAACATATGAAATTTTTCCTTTCTCAAGGGGGGTCATGTTCTTATGATGATGAGAGAAAAGGTGACTCTAAGCCACTATTTAGGTACAAACATCTATAGAAACAATGGGTCCCCGATGAACTTCCTCCAATAAACACTAATTTTTGTGTTAAAAAGAGGATATATCGCATAGCACCATCTTCATTACATGATTTGGGCCTATTTTCCATGGATGGCATAAAGGTCTCTTACAAAAAAGTTATCGAATTGATGAAGTATGTCAGACCTTGTTATGATTACAGTAGTTGGATGCATATTGTTAAATATAAAAAAAGTATGTGTAGGTATGCACTCACGAAAAATTATATACAACAAAAAGTCGGTGAAAAAAGTAAAAAAGTAGCTATATACGTTGAAAGAAGACCAAAAGCATAAGGGAATATTGTAGGTTTTATAAACAGTACACGACTTACGTCAACTAAGAAGCAACCTAATTGCATATTTGAGGCATGCGAGGGAAATTGCGTATTTGTATGTGCGATCAAATCAATACGTGGAGGTGAGGAGTTGCTTATCGATTACAATTTGAATCACATAGATACAAAAAACCCCATCACTATCATGGACAAGGTGGTACACATTTTGATAATTGTCTATTATTCAACGTAACTTAGAATAAGAACACATGTTTTAACATGTCTGAATGATTTTTTTTGAAATACAGAGCTATAGTATGGATCAACAACCACACAATACGCATGGTGGTGATAGTTCTCATGGGACTTCTTCTTCCCGATAGGTAAAACTCATTGTTGTTGTACAAATGCACATACAAGAAAAATTTTAATGGGTATTTTTTTTATGTTAATGCGCATATTTTGTTGTTCTACTATTTTGGATTGATTTTAAATAAAGGGCTAATAATATTGTTCTCACCAACAAGTGCTGATCAGAGAAAGGGAAAGGAACAAGTAGTCCATGATGAGCCGTAGAATGAGCATGATCCATTTGATGTTGATTTTTTATCAGAGGTTGATCTTGTGGTTGCACTAGAAAGGTTCCTTCGTGTAATATCAAAAGAGTTAGCTCGAATGAAAAATATTCAACCTCACACTCCTAAAATACAGAGGGCAGTGGATATGTTGATTGGCTATGTTCAGAACTATAGAGTAAGTATTAATGTAGGTTTTAATTATAACAAAATTTCAATAATGATTTTTATAGTATATTATTTTATTTATGTCATTAACTAAAATATATATGTGTTCTCTTTATAAGGGATGCTAAATAGATTAAAGGGCATTACCTTAGATGCAAATACTTTAGATGGTACATCACATGTTTTATCCTCCATCTTGTCCATGGTTATCCATATTTTTTTATGCTCTAAGAATATTTTTGTTCAGCATCTGCTATTGAACCTATGTTGAGTACGATGCCTGGTACAAGGATCAGATCCACAGAGATAGTTCCACTTGAAATGTCAGCAAGTACACCTACTATTGGTAAGTAGACTCCTCTTTTTCTCTCTTATTTATCATGTGTTTATTTCACTTGAACTATATATTCTTTCTTAGGGGGCATTTTGTAATATTGGTTTCATTTTATGTAGGAGGTGATGATGCAAATCCTAGATGTACTCATGTTAAATGTATGGGAACAATACAGTGTGATCAATTGCTTGTGAGCAATGAAGATGGACTTCCCTTGAGAGTAGCCCAACTTCCAAGTACTTTAAAGACTGATCCTTTCTTTTACTATACAATATAATACTCACAACATAATGCACTAACCCCCTGTATGGTCCCTTGTAATAAATAATTATAATAATCTCGTAATTATCTTGCAGGGAATAATCTATTTTATGAAAAAATTAATGATGAATGTTTGCACATTTTCGGGCCGACCATACGCACATGGTATCATATTTTAATTTCATTGCAAGATTAGATTTTGTTTCATCCCTTTCTCCAAGTATATTAAAAGGTAGCTTCACTTCATTTATGAATCTAATAGTTTTTTTTCTTAAAAGGTGGTCGGTACAAGATAAAGGGTTAAAGAATAAGCTAATTGACTCTATGGCAACACTTTTTGGACCTGAAGTCTTTCATAGACTTAGACTCCTTGACAAAGTGGGCACTATTTTGAAGTATATTAGGGTACACTACAGGAGCCAAATAGAACATAATCCTTATTATGAGTGGCCTCCCTATATTCCTATTAATGAGTGGGAGGATCTTAAAAATGATGCACTTGAGAGAAGTGCAAGACCTAGTGGATGAGTAGTATCACCCGAGGAAACAAGGTATGTGATAATGTTAATAATGAAATTATGTACTATTTAATCTTTTTACTTATGTGATCTAACATACTTCAAACATCACATAGGTTTCCTAACATAACAAAGGCAACAACAGTAAGAAAAAAAAGCACAGGCAACATAGGCTTGGCTTGGGTGGATATTCAAAAATTGCTGCATGAGTTGTAAGTATGAGTAAATGAAAAATCGTATGAAAATATTTATAAATAAATTGCAATCAATTTAGTTTTGATGAAATTCAGTATGTACAATAAAAATTCATGATACCAATAAAAAATGCAAGCCTTGGAGTTCAAAAAATTGATTACAGAAGAGGACAAAAAAATAGGCTTCAAACAAGGCTATAAAGTCATGGCTGAACGATACCGAGCAATGAGTGCACAAGGTTCTTCTGCTAGATCTATTGATCAGGTAAATCAGCCAATTGATTTTTATTTCAAGTTGAAAAATTTACCAATTACCGTATTTGATGTTAAGTTCCAACATAAAGTGAATATATTTTTTTTAAGTGAGGAAATATTGATTATATATTTGTTTAAAAATTTAAAGTGAATATATTTATATGTAGTAAATTGAATGATTAACATTTCTCAGTATTTGTCTTGTATTTATATGTATATATTGTCAATAAATACACTAATTATTTACATTGGAATGTAGCCTGCCAATATTGATACTGCATCGGCCGAGCACGATGGAGGCATCGATTCTAATGTGAATTGTACTACTCAAGGTATACATTTTCTATTCAAATTTTGATTAATGAATATTTAATACAAGAAAACATGTAAATTGAATTTGGCGTAGTAATAAAAATTTAATTATAATGTGTTGGGATTAATAAAAAATTTGTATTGCAGTTGTAGGGGATGTAGAGGACATTGTTCCTGATGAGCATATTGAGGTTCAAGCCGCTGGGAAAGATGATGTGGTTGGACAAGGTAAAGAGCTTCATGTTTATGTTTTTTAATGTATTGAAATACTTGTAACAATAATGAACATATTTTAAATTAATCCCAATTATGATAATACATTTTTAATTGAATCCTTTTATTTGTTATTGCAGAGGATCCGCCTTTGCAAAGGATAGTGAGATTAAGTGCACGACTAAGAAGAAATGACGCTCTGGACATGGATACGCCTCTGCAACAATATAAGGAAGTAGAAAAAAAGAGAAAGCCAAAAAATAAATGATTCTTACTTATGCAACTTATTTGATAATGACTGATGTTTATTTACATGTGTTTGAGCTTAGTTCCATGTTTAGACATTGAGTTTCCTTTTATACACTATTGTAATGTTGGAGGGGTTTTTGCTAAATTTTAGTGGATTTCATATTTTGGGAGAAATTAATATTAGAATGTTCAATGGGTTCTTTTCTAAAACACAATACTTAAATCATCATCTTGTCTAGAATGGTTAATCAATTGTTTAAGGTGGATTAGTTGTGATGATGAGACATGCCATTTAGATGTTAACTGTGATAGTCTCTTGGTTTCAGGCAATGCAGAAGGAGACACCTAGTTCAATATGCAATCTCAATTGATTTACATAGGATATCAAGTGGAGCTGAAAAACACAATAGGGTTGCATTTTTTATAGAGGTCTTTAATTGTGTATTTTAAGTTATAGACCATCACGAACATTGTAATTTTGACCTATTAAAAAAATGTAAATGTGTTGTGTTTTTTCAACTCGACCTGCTATCCATGCATATTTTGCTTGTGTTGCACGCGTATTCTTGATTCAGAGTGGGAAAATTTTTATTTTTGATGCGAGGGAGAGAAGCCATACACATAAGTGATGGAGTTATGGGGAGATGAAGGAATACCAAACATTGAATTTGGAATTTTTGATTAGAGAAATTGTAGTGGAGGTCTGATTAATAGAGAAGATAGTAATGACCACAGGAGAATGAATAGTGGTTACAGTTGTAGTGGGGAAGATAGTGGAGGCCATCCATGAAGAAACTTGTCGATAGAGATGGTGTACAAGAAATAAAGGAGAAAAAAATGTAAATGTGCTGGGTCTTCTCAGCTCCACCTGCTATCCATGGATATTCTTCTTGTGTCGCATGCACATTCTTGATTCGATGTGAGAGAGAGAAGCCAAACACAAAGAACATGCAAATAAACATGATAGCTACAAAACATAAATGTAGGTATCACAACAGCTAAGAAACATAAATGTAGGCATCATGGTCTGAATTGTTTGGAGAAACAACATAATTGAATGCTATACCCAGAAAATGCAACACAACCACTACTCCTGTAGTTCTAAGTTGACACTATGGGATCCAAAAACCATATATAGATTCCTTATCTTTGGTTTTTGGATCCTACATTGTCAACTTGGAACTACAAGAGTAGTGGTTGTGTTGCATCATCTGGGTATAGAATTCAATTATGTTGTCTCCAAACAATTGTGACCATGATGCGTACATTTATGTTTCTTAGTTGTTGTGTCCCAGGACCCCTTATGACCCTTTATGACCCTTTACGATCCCTAAGAATACATCTTAGAGGTCTTAAAGTGTCGTAAAGGGTCATAAGAGGATCCTAGGAGGGGCCAGATGAGCTTCCACCTTCACGCAATTGGCCCTGTTAAGTAGAGAATGTTAAAGTATTATCAAAATAAAGAGAAGCTCAATAATTTAAGATCTCAATCAACGTATGACAAATATATATTTCTTTTTAAAAAATAGTGTGAGTCGTCGCAATTACGATGGAAACCAAAGAATAATTGATGACAAAACTAAAAGCGATGACTATCTTTCAGAAACATCAATCACTTCAAGGAGAAATGATCACTTCAGCTCACCTGAATAAGTCTTGACCCAAGATCAAGTCATATCGATTCATCTCAATGGCTACCAAGAACCAAGTCACAAAGAAACACCATAGACCACACTGCAAACCCACTGTGAAGAGGCATCCAATGTCTCATATGTCACATCAAACAACCTACTTTCTGTAATCCAAGTCTCTCAGCTCAGTTCACCTAGAAGAAGACTTCTCCCAAGTCATCATGGACACCATAGTGATCTACAAATCTAAGTCTCTAGACTCAACTCAATAATGTATGAGCCGCTATCGAATCTACTATAAAGTCATCTCCGTATGACAACCAAATCTACAAGAACACCAATCGAGTCAAACTTGATATATATATATATATATATATATATATATATATATATATATATATATTTTTTAAAAAATTGTGATTTCCGTCACAATTACGACGGCCCTAGAGAAGCGATGAAAATCTGTCAAAAATGCCCGACGGAAACCATCGCACCAATAGCATTTTCATCGGTATACAATCTTCCAACGATAGTTAGGTGTCGGAACATTATGACGGTTACCTATCGTAGGTACAACATTTTCGTCAGTAACTAACTATGTTCGACAGAGATCCATTGAACATGGGATGATAGACCTGACAAGTATATTTGCGATGTTGAAACCCCCTTTTGTGATGACTATAGACATAGCATGTATGATGCCTATTGTAACCATTGGTGTTTCCAACTGCAAAAATTTGATGTCGGATGGTGTCATTTAATTGATGGTATACTGTTTGAATTTAGACAATCAGCCATTGGAAAAAGGTCTCAAATGTACTAGTGATTTGGTGTCACTTCTGGCAAGCTATTTGGTTACATCATATCTGCTAAAGGCATCAAGGTAGATCTTGAGGTTCAATCTATCATGGAAATTCCTCTGCCAAATAACATCAGTCAGATGCAAGGACTTCAGGGTAGACTACAATCTATTCAACGCTTCATTGCATAACTAGCAGACAAGTCACAACCATTCACCAAGACTTTACATAAAGGTGTGACTTATGAGTGGAATGAAGACTATGACAAAGGGCTTACACAGATTAAACAATACATTGAAAATCCACCAATACTGATTCCTCCTATTCATGGGAAGCCACTCATCCTTTAAATCTCAACTACAGACACATCTTAAGGGTGCCCCATTGGCTCAAGAAGATCAGAATAACAAGGAACATGCCATTTATTACATTAGTGAAACTCTGGTCTCTTATGAGATGAAATATTCAGTTATTGAAAAATCTTGTCTAGAAATGGTGTTTGCTTCACAAAAACTATGACACTACATGCTTTCTCACACTACTAGACTCATTGCTAAGATTGATCCATTAAAGTACTTACTCAGCAAAGCTTCCCTCATAGGTAGACTGGCAAAATGGCTCATGATACTCAGTGAGTTTGACATTGAGTATGTAGAGAGAAAGGCCATTAAAGGACAAGTGATCGCAAATCAATTGGTAGAAGCTCCTCTCAAGGAGCATCAACCATTGAACATTTAATTTCCAAATGAGTCTATAATGCTTCTTAAACATCAAACATGGAATATGTTCTTTGATGGATCTTTCACCTAGTAGGGGTTAGGTGTCAGAATATTATTCATCACACCACAAACGTACTCTTTACCAAAGGCATAAAAAATGTTGTTTCCTTGTACAAATAACATTGTTGAGTACAAAGCTTTAATCAATGGCATGAATATAGCCATAGAATGGAGAGTAGATGAACTTAAAGTCTTTGGAGACTCATAATTGGTAATCAATCAGGTTAATGATATCTATCAAACTAAGGATGATAAGCTGGTGCCTTGTAAATGGATGGTCGATGATCTAAGAAAATATTTCGCACATATCACTTTCTAACAAGTTCTGAGAGCAGATAAAAAAGCAGCTAATGCCATGGCTACTCTTGCCTCTATGCTAGAAATGCCAGAAAATGACTTCAAACATGAATTCCTAGTGGAGACATTATGCTACCTAGCCTACAATACCCCTGAATCTAGGATGATCTATTTAGTCATTGGACATGATTCATCCTGCTACCATCATATCTACTCCTACCTCCAAGACCAGATTATTCTAGACACTTAAACCCAGAATGAAAAATGTCACCTAATCCATAGTGCTTCATGCTATGTCATTGTAGCTAATGAATTGTATATGAGAGGTCTAGACGGTACCCTCCTTAGGTGTTTAGAGCTTGACAATTCCAAGCGTGTGTTAGCTGAGGTGCATGAAGGCATATGTGGTTCTCATTCAAGCGGTCTGACATTAGCTCATAAACTTATTAGAGCTAGTCACTATTGGTCAGATATGGAAAAAGAAGCTACACAATATGCCAAGTCTTGCAAATAGTATCAGCTACATGGAAATATGATCCATGCTCTTGCCAAGGAGCTCATTCCCTTCATCAATTTCTGGTCATTTCAGCAATGGGCTTTTGATTTGGTGGGTCAAATTCATCTATCTTCCTCTAGAGGAAAAAAATTCATTATCAATGCTATAGATTATTTTACTAAATGGATTGAGGTACTACCTCTAACCATAGCTGATGGAAAATCCGTAGCCAGGTTTCTACTGAATTACATCATTTCTAGATATGGTGTACCCTCCTTAATAATCACTAAAAATGGGGGGCAGTTCAAGGACAAGGATCTAAAGGAATTATGCACTAAGTTCAAAATCATTCAACACTGGTCTTCCATCTATTATCCCCAAGGTAATGGATAGGTAGAAGCATCCAACAAGATGATTATCAAGATCCTACACTGCACAGTTCACAAATCTAGTAGAGATTGGCACCTCCAGATTAATCCGGCCTTATGGGCCTATAGAACAAGCATTCAAACACCAACAGGGGCCATGCCCTTCACCTTAGTTTATAGAGTGGATGTTGTGTTTCCTATTGAGGTTGCGATTCCTACATTGCGAGTCTCTCTGAAGGGCCTCATTATTGATAAAGACATTAGAATATCTTAGGTGCAAGAGCTAGAGTTACTGGATGAACGTTGACAAGTGGCATTTGATCACCTTAGAGAATATCTGAAAAGGATATCTAAGAGATACAATAAGAAAGTCAAACTAAGGGAATTCCAAGTGGGTGATCTCATCCTGAGAGATAACCCCAAGAATCAATAGCAGTGTATCTAAAAGGGAAAGTTTGAACCAAATTGGCTCTATATGTACATTATCACTGCAGTGTTTGGGTCTGGTGCTTATCAACTCTCTACTAATGAAGAAGAACAACTCAAAGAGACAATCAACACTCTACACCTAAAGTGATTCTACAGCTGAGATGCCTTTTGCATGCTCCTATACATACTCAATTCTGAAAAAATCCTAAAAATTGCAAAATGTCCTGAAAAAATGATCATCTTAGTGAAAATCTGGTAGACAGGTGCTTTGATACATCTATTATCCTAGTGAAAACATGGTAAACAAGCACCTTGATAATACAAAATAAATAAATAAATAAATAAAAATAAAAAATTCAAAAATACAAAAAAATTGAAAAAAAGAGAAAAGTACCGAACAAATTGAAAAAGAAAAAAATGTGTCATTGATGAAAACCTGGCAAATAGATGTCATGGTAGCAAAAATAGAATTTGTGCCAAGATGGTGAAAACCTAGTAAATAGGCACCTCTTGTTCCATAAAGCTATGCCTGTTTCAACACCGCTTGGCCTTGCACAACTACGCCTTGCTTTCTTGTTTTAATTTTCTTTCCCATTTTTCCTGCTTTAGTTTTCTTTCCCATTTCCTATCTTAGTTTTCTATCACATGTGCTCACTTTTAGTTATCTTCGAGATTATCCTTAACTCTACATGGATTGAAATTGGTCACACTTGGAGGTACCTTCCTGGTCTAGGGGGAATTGTCCTATCATTTTTAGAGGATTTCCCTTGCATCAGTCACCAGTGGTTCTCACTATGTCTACCTACTAGTTCCTAGCTATTATTGATATTTCTCTCCTTGAGGATCTCTTGTGTATCAGTCACCAGTGGCTCTCATTGTGTCTTCCTACTGATACCTAGCTATTGCTCAGATCTCTCTTCTTGAGGATCCTTCATACATGAGTCATGAGTGGTTCTCACCATGTCTGTCTGATGATGTTTTGTTCACCCTCAGATCTCTCTCTCAAGCATCTTCCTTGTATCAGTCACCAATGGTTCTCGTTGCATCTCCCTACTATCACCATCCTACTGAGACTTCTCGTGCTATATATTTCTAATCTGACATCAATTTGTTGAAACTAAAACTGGATTTGTAATTCTCTGAAGCATTCCAAGCTTTTCTTTTATGTGCTTGTTCTTTTTTTCTTTATCATTCCTCCTCAAGAAACTCTAAGATTGTCTTGACCGAGAGAAGCGAAGACTGGGGGCATGATCTTTTCTTTGCTTCCTGTTTGTTGGTTTAGTTCCAATGATCCAAAGGATCCATATAAGAGGGGTTTCCACTATGAGAGCCTTCATCTAGTGTTGAATGACCATGTGTACCTCAAATCCTTTTATATGTAAACTTTGGTGAGGTTGGTTCTTCTCCTTGTTTGTTTGAGTGACTTCTTTCAGCTACAAGTGAAATTACAAATGCTTGTCCTGCGAAGTGAACGTAAGGGTCATTGCGAGCACCTTTGAAATGATTATCATCCATGTCATAAAAGGAAAAACTCTCATGTGTCTGGCATGTTTGTATGCAAGGAACATTCAGGTCATTCTAGAAATTGTGCTTTGATGCTCATGTTAACTTGCTAAATCAAAAGGAATAGGTGTTTAGGTCATTCTAGCTTCTTGTGCCTTAACGCTTACACCTCAATCTGAGAAACCTAAGACCAATGTCATATTCATATGCTCATGATTGCAATATTAGTGAGGGTTGCATGACATCCTACGATCATCCGGTACTAAAAACTCTGTGATGATAAATATCTAACAGGTCCAACAACCAAGTCCTAGGGATTGTATCTAGCTTAGGCTTGCATTTTCATTCTAGGCTTGTATAGAGATAGTTTTTGATGCTCACTTCATTGTCCTCTTTTGGACTTATTTGCTGAGGGTTCTCATCTTACGTCCTAGGTTAATCTTGGCTGCATAAGTGTCTCACTCTTAATCTTCAAACATTCTTTTGGTTAGTGCATGTCATGTATCGCAATATCCTGCATGAGATGATTAGTACCATATACATTACATTTCCACTACATTCACAAAGTGCATTATCATAAACTCATATACATACATTCTACACCTACATATTCATATACATGTGCATCTATCATAAGCATAAATCAAATCATACATTGCATTTATCTATCATTGCATTTCACATCGCATACATATATAACAAAAACAACATGCACATTTCATCCATACATAAATAAAGGAACCATGTGCATCTCATACATATCCATTTGCATCTCATATTTAATCCATACATTAATCATATAGGAAACATCTCATAAAGCATCAACGTGAAAGAAATAAATGACATGTACAATGATATCACAAGATGAGCTCATATATATATATATCAATGAATGGAATGTCAGTGTACAAACTATTATACACTGAGTTTGCGCCTTTGTCTCAAGCTCTCTTGGTCTTGATAACTCAGTATAACATGGGAATCATCTCCAGGTTGTGGGACCTATGCTAACTGAGATGAAACCTCCAAGTTCTAGGCTGGTTCCTCTTGGATAATCACCTTAATTTGCTTCTAGACATGAAAGTAAAACTTTTGGAGGGAAAGGGATAGAAGGAATGCTTGTAAGGGAAATGACTTGAAAGAAAACTACCTACTAGGTGATGCACTAAAATTAGGGTTTGGATCTCAGTATGTAGGAATGAAATCAATGAAAAGCTCAGGTCTAGTAGGTCACAACTTACTGAATAGGCTTGCATAAGTATTTCATAAGAGGGCTTGAGAATAAGACAGAACTTATGACCTGCAAACATACATTCACCTCTACAACTTAGTGTAGGATTGAGACAAGACTGTTAAGGGGGTTGAGGTATACCCACAGGAACATCTAAATCAAATCAAACACAGTAACACACAAAATTGCAAAAAAGTAAGAGGGATCAGGAACCCTAAACTATCATTGAAAATATGCACATACTTTGATCCAATAAGAGATAATCCAAACAAGGAAGCGTAGGGACATGAAGGATTGTCACAAAATACCTCTACAATATTTGAATCATCAATGGGAGAAATACAACTGTATGAGCCAGAGGGTAGAAATGATACCATAGATAGCCTTTAAGAAAAAGGTGAATTTTCTTCTACAAATTGTCCAAGTCCTTCCGAGCACTAAAGGCTCCAAAACAATATATACATACTCAACTGCACACAGGCAGGAGTCAAAACCTAACTAGGGTTACAAGATTTTACATTAGAACATCAAGCCCTTGGTGTCCACTGTTGACCCATCATGAAAATCACTAAGAACCAGTCATCAAATCAGATCTTTCTCTTTGCATTTTGATCCTAGACTAAGTCCACCTATAGACACAACTTCGACCCATCTACCCACCTGCAACTCCACTAAGCCATGAAGGCTTCAAATCTGATCTTATGATACCTGCATTAGAAATGATTAACCCCTGCAAAGGTGGTGCCAAGCTCATTAAAGCTTCAACAAGATGTGGTACCCTATGAAATCCATGGTGCCAATGATCATATTGTCTACTTATCATCTTCTCAACCATCCCTGTCATGAGGAATTCAATTTCAGCTACCCATTTGTCGTGCATGGCCGCAAAATGCAAACCCTAGCAAAACCTTCACAGAGAAATATTTAAATTTGAATATTAACAGCTAGTAGATACATTTAAAATGTGACTGTCGATGAATGACCTTCCCGGCATATGAATGACCTAGATGCACCCTTTAAAACAGTCTAAAACCCCTCCGATAAGTCAAATACCATCGTGGAAGTCAGCAGCCAATCAAAAGTGAGAAAATTAGCGTCTCTAACAAGTTACCGAACCCACATCCCTGAGAACACCATCAAACGACTGTCACTATACTGCCATCGTAATGATCAAGCACTTTAAGTCTCTGGTATAACAATAGCCATGAGATCTAATCACATTTTACCTTCTTTAGAAAGCCTTGACCCCATGGGCCCACTGACAAGTCTGAACACTTTGGCAAATCTAATGGCTGGTGCAAGATCTCATACTTTGACACAAACCTTTGTGAAGATACGCCAACCGTTGATCTTCATCTTTCTGACATCTTTGCAAGTCCTCTGACATGGTCCCACTATAGCATCCAAGTCATTGCTATGTGGACCAATCAGATTCAAGAAAGTCAGCACATAAGGACCCACCCAAGGAAGTTTTGACACCAACCAAGATTGGCGATTGTCCTAAGATTGTGAGCCCTGACACAAACCTTTGTGAAGATACGCCGGTCGTCGATCCTCTGCAGATGTCAGAGCCTCTGGCTGCTAAAAGGGCCCGGTCCTACTAATGAGAGATGACTCATTAGCATGTGGACCAATCAGAATATGCCACCTACGCACACCTGGCAGTGGACCCACTTTTTTGAAGAGTTACATCACAAGGGATAATCGACGGTTGGTGCATAATCTCATGGCTTTGATAGAATGCATGAGATCATACGCTAGCCATTGATTGAAAAGGTGTTAGAGGGCCGGGCCTAGGAGACATAAAGGTCAGAAACATTAGAAAAGAGTAAGTGCTAGGACTTAGGAAAAAATAAAGCACATGGACCTTTTGAGACTTTAGTGGCTGAAAAGGTAATGAAAGAATATAATAGGCCAAAGAGATTTTAGGGTTTTCTGCCTGCAACGGCTAGTTTTATGAAATTTTTTAACTACAAACCAGGGAGATAACAAATTTGCAGAGACTAGAGAACATGGAAAAAATTCATGAAAATTTTAGGGATGGTAGACACGGTCAAAACAAAGGCCTGGGTATGGTTTTCAACCAAATTTGAATGCATATGAAAATTGGGAAACACAAACAATAGTGCTACTCGAGCACAGTCTATCAAAAATAGGCTACAATACATCATGATCCTAAACTAGCCCTGACCATCACTACCTGGAGGAGATGGAGGAGGTGGCATATCTCCTTGTGGAGGAGGTTCCTGTTGTGGAGGTCGCTATGGAACTGCCCATTCCCTGGCATACTCTAAAAACTATAGAACCTACTCCGCTAGATTTGGAACAACACCAACGTATGCTGCATAATAATAGGTCAACTAAGCAGCCTCACATCAGGTCTCTATCTAAGATCTAGCCAGTGCCTCTCGTAGCTCTTTGATCTCTCGGTCCCTCTCTACAATTCGGGTGTCCCAAACTATGACTTGTATATCCCTATCCATAAGCTCCTGCTGAGCCTATTTCAGTCTATCTTTGGTCCTCTACAACAAATCCTGCAGCTAGGTGACCTAACCTCCAAAAGGTGGACCCTGTGCAGCCTGATCTAGCATGACCTCATCCTTGACCTATGTCTCCTTGTCAGGAGACTTTTTCTACTATGATGAATCACTTATCCTCTTCCTAGTGGACCACTGCTGGGCCCCATTGCTACCTGCACCAACATCTGCACCCATCTGCCTAGGAGGAATGGGAGTCTATCTAGTCCTCTAGCTAGACACCTGCTTCTGCTGTTGTGCTTGTTCTTGCTACAACACTTGTTGTTGTACTA
Source organism: Chamaecyparis obtusa (assembly GCA_027943335.1). Lineage (NCBI taxonomy): Eukaryota > Viridiplantae > Streptophyta > Pinopsida > Cupressales > Cupressaceae > Chamaecyparis > Chamaecyparis obtusa. The sequence goes on along the minus strand of BSBK01006117.1, from coordinate 113,818 downwards.
GCACCTGCTGCTACTATTGTGCCTACTACTCCTATGGTAGTGGCTACACAATCTACTATGCTCACTGACCCATACCAATAGGATCTATAAATCTCAGGTGGGGATGCACCAATAAATGATCCATGTATGTCGGTGGCATCCCCGCATCTGTAACAGTTGTCATATAATCCGACTGAGCTGGTGGTACTTGTGCCTTAATCATGTATCGCTCTTGATCAAGTCTCACCTGCCAACCCTTCTTCACCTCATCGGAAAAGCAGGCATAGGTGTGGTACTCTTGTGATATGTCTTGAGGCCTACCAAACTTCCTTAGGACCTGTGATAGAGGGATTCTCTTGATGATACCAATGGTATGCCTAATCAGAGGATGTGAACAAAACATGTGTAGTAGCTCATGTTGGGCATCATCACATACCTCTGTGTCTACCCATGGCCACTAGACCACTACAACCATGTCATCTATTTGTGCCCACAATTGTTTGGTCTTACCCAGCATTGGCTTGGTCATTGGTCTAGCATACCTATATATATAAGGTTGTAATGGTTGTCTGGTATCATGAAACACTGGTCTACATATGGGGAGATGCTCCCAGGCCCTTATCTAAAGAACAAAAACCCCTGTGGCCATAGTCCAAGAACCCCAATACATGATTTCATGCATCACATGATATATCTAGGCAAGCATACACTGACCCCATCCGAATCTCATGGTTGGCTGATCCAGTATCCTCTGTAGCATGTGTCCCCAACCATACTCTAGTCTATGCTATCCTCAATCTGACATCAGATAGCAACCCAACAATGCTTCTAATACAACTACTAACATGTGCCCTACTCCATACTAACCGACCAAATTATCCCATGTGATAGCCCTACCCATCACCAGCTTGTCTTGAAATATAGCTTGTAGTGATAAAGTGCTCACTCTCAACTGCACATCATACTCCATGCGTGGGCCATGGAAGGGTACTCTAAGAATCTTGTATATATCCTCTGGGGTGACTGTCATCTCCCCCTACGGAAAATGGAAGGTGTTCTTCTCCGAGTGGAAATGCTCAACCAGTGCACCTAGCAATCCATGATTTACCCAGATGTTGGGTATATCATGTAAGTAAGACAATCCTAGCCCGTCTATGTGGGCACCCTCTACATCATCTAATTGCCACACTAGCTCACCAATGACTGGGTGGTGAGACTGAAACATGATATTGAGGAAGTCAACCTGCAATGCAAGTGATGACAATCGATCAGTATCTCAATTATGATGGTTTTTAAAGTGATAACAACATCTGAAAGTGTGCACCTATCCTAAACTACCTATTAGACACTCTACTTGGTAAATCTTATGCAATTTTGGACAAAAACCCTAAGATTTTGCAACAATTTTCCACATGAGGAAATAGGGTCCTCGCGTGAGATCTTGCTTCCGCATGATATTTTATTTCATCTCGCATGAGAGATCCTCACTAAGGAGGGTTTCTCGCTTGGCGTTGATGACCACCTCGCATGAGTTCACAGAGGGACCCCACGAGAGGAACCCCTCTTTGGCTATTCCCTCGCGCAAGATGCATTCTAGGTCCAAGAGAGGAAATTGTTTCCTCGCGTGAAGTTTGGTGAAAATTTTCCTAAATGCCCTAACTCTAGGCTAAATCTCCTACAAAGCGATAAAAATTGAAATGCAAGCTGAGTTTTTGACTACTTACAAGTGCATCATACTCCACTGGCCCATTGTGTTGTTAGGAGCACTCAAATCTATGTGATCTCACTGGCATGCTCTCCATTTTAGTCAGAGCTCTCAAAATTGCTAAAAGACAAAAGAGAATAATGAGTTGAAAATGACCCCTCCGAGCCTTATATAGGTTTTGACCTAATTTTCAAAAGTGCTCCGTTTTGTGCAAAAACTTCTCCCTTGGCTAAATCCATCACTCTGAATCCATTTTTGGGATCAAAATTGAAATCTAACACTCCTAGATAGCTCTAAATTGTGTTTTAAATTTCTAGTATCAACATGATTAGATGCTTGTGCAGTCGACTTTTTGGTGGTGTTTTCTTGTCAGAATCTCATCTTATCATCATTTTATCAACTACTTCATATTTTCATCAAAAGTCAACTATCGTCAAACTTAGTTAGTGGGACCTCCAAATCTCTCTATATCACTTCTGCATCTTCACAATTCTTTTGTAATCTGTTCTGAGCTCTTCTGGATCTCTGATTTTACCTCTATCTACAACATTTTGTTGTCAATCATCTTGATGAAGGGTCATCTTTCAGTTTCGCTCCCGAGGGGGTAGGCTGATTACATCATTGAATCTTGTCAAATCAGTCTTAAATCAATCTGATCTAAATCAAAAGTCATCATCACTCGGGGCATCTCATCACTAGGGGCATCTTTGGGCCTCACATCTTGTCATCTTGTTATCTATCTTTTAGGTATCTGAGCAATCTAACTCGAATCCTCGAGGATCAAGCTTCATTCTAGAGATGGTTCTCGAAATCTATTAGTTATTGGGGCAATCTAACCCTAATTTCTAAAAGTCAAGGTTTTTTTTGGAGATGGCTCTCAAAAGCTCTTTTTGACTAGTATCTGGGTGATCTAACCCAGGTTTCAGAGGACTAAGCTTCATTCTGGAGATAGTCCTCAAATCTACATCAGTTATTATTTAATTAATGGGTATTGGGGCAATCTAACCCTGACTCCTAAAAGATTGAGCCTCATTTTGGGGACAATCTTCTCTAAAATGGTAATCCTACTGATGTCTTTGCAATCTAACTTAGGCTTCAAAGAATTAGGCTTCGTTCTAGAGATGGTTCTACAACTCGATCTGATCAGTGTCTTGTCGATCTAACCTCGACTTCCGAGGGTTAAGCTCCATTCTGGAGATAATCCTGAAAACCTCATCAATTATCACATCAAACTATTCTTTGAATCAATACACTGTTCACACATCAATTCAAAGAGGGGAGAAATGTAATACCCCAAAATTGGCACCTTGCAATTCTAATCAATTTTGGTGCATTTCTTCAAATTTTTACATCATCAAAGTCCTATTATACTAGGCAATTCTATCTCCTAATTGACCCTACTTGACCTAGTGTCAAATGCAAAAAACCCTAAATTTGTATTAATCAAATACTATATTTAATTCCTAAATATCGACAATTATTGGCTAAATAATCCCTACAATTAATTAATTTAATTATAAAGTTCTAACACTTTAGTTAAATTAATTCCACCCCTTTTAGCTAATACACATCAAAAGGAATTAAATAATTATTTAGTTCTATAAATGAGATATCCTCACTTGAATTTAATTATTCAAGAAATTAGAAAAGCCACCCATGTGGCCATATTTCATTTATTTTATTAAATAATCCCCCCAATTTATTTCACCTCCCACCAAGGAGACGGAGGGTCCACCATTTCTTTGCAAGAAACTCTTCAATATCCACCCGAGCTCTTCTATATTAGAGACCTCTCTTTCCTCATTTGAGGAGACAATTTTTGAGCATCAAATTTCTGTCGAATTGTTGTCTCACCTTGGCATTTTGAGCTACTTTTACATTGCATAATTAGAGTAATTTCATTTTATTAGTTTATTGATGTATCCTCATGCTTAAATTAGTTTTCTTACTATGTTCTTAGCTTAATTCTCATTTCATTTCAAGTTTCTTAGCTTAATTTGCACTATCATCCTTAGATTAACTTCAATTGTATTCTCATTCTTAGTTCAATTTCAGTTGCAATCATTTTCTTAGCATTTAAATCCTCCATTTTAGATCTTGGTTTATGGTTGTTGGGCTCTCAATTCTAAGAGTGATTCAAAACCCCATCTAAATAGGAGGCAATAGGTCAATTCATGTATGTTTGCAAAGTGAATAATTCATATTCATTTTCGTAATTAGCTTATGAGAAATGACCATGTTGAAGTCTATGGCTGAATTAGAGGTCCACGTTCAGTTGTAATAATTATCTATAGTGGATCAATTTCTGTATATTTCTCTAATTTCTTCAACCTAAGCATTGGGTGAGTGATTTAGTGAATGGTATTGACCTATAATCTATATGATCATTTCGTTATAATATAAAATTTTGTAACTTGATTCAATGTATGAGTATATGGCCATTATAATATAGAAATACTTTTAGAGAAGTTGTCAATTGTGATGGTCATGTGTTCTTTTACCTATCAAATCCTTTTATGGATTAGCTCCATGATATTGGGAAAATATTGAATGGTAGCATTGTCAAGCTTGAAAATGGCATTTAAGTAGCTAGAATGGATGTGGCTCTCATCTATTTTTCTTGTTATCCGGTGGAACACTTTTTGTCCAACATTCAAAGATGTGAAAGGTCAGCTACAAATAACAAGGGGAAATTTTTGAAGCATATGACAAGTTTCTTGTGCTCCTATATCACACTCTGCAATAATTTCTGTCATGAATTTACGATATGCTACAAGAGCAGGATGATCTGCTTTATGGGTTTCTGATATTCTTCTCAACATATTAGTAAAAGTCTCAGATGCTCTCTCTACTTTTGATGCATACTTGGAAATGTATTTTAAAACAAGAGCTCATGAGATAACTGGTTGCCAATCTATGTTGCCTCTCCATATCAAAAGCATTGTCGGGTTGTGTATGTTTAACCTATCATCATTTCTTGTCGGATCATATTTTTTCTTCCCAGCATCATCACAGGATAAGGTGGAGAGATTTTTTCCTTTCCATGGAGCTTTATATCGACACTATATCTTTTTCCCCTTCTTTCACAAGTATGCTCCCTCTTTGCATTTTGTGTGCCTCTGCAGATGATTTACTATCTCCTCATAGTCATGGGATGGGTCTGTAGAAAATATTTGAGTTGTGTTTAGAAGGCATCGATCATCCAAAGGAGAGTCAAACACTAGGTTGTTTCTGCGTATTGCATCACGAGGGTCCCAAGCACTGACGCACATGTCAAAAAAGGTTTGTGCTCTTTCAATTTTAGCAGGGTATCCAATGACAGTTTGTACGATCGACATTGTTTGGTTGAAAACAATCTCAGTTCTCCAGAAAAAAGAACAGCAAATAGGTATCCTATGGCTTTAATAAGCAGGAACCTTTTGCATGTAATCTCATTCATCCTAATGCAATTGACAACGTTCCGTTTCTTTCAACATGCCGCTGGAGAAACATTTCAGCTTACAAAAACTTCAATTCAGCCTCTGCAAAACTTATACCCGTGTTGGAGCAACTGCAAAACTTTATTCTCATTATGTTAATGAGAAATCTGTACCAGTGGGCTACCATTACTACCTTAATCATCTTCTGGCTCAAGGAGCTCAACCAACATATTCATTCAGCATGGTGGAAGGAGATCCTGTGTCTACCATACCCGAGTAAACTGTTACAAGTATTGCATATTTAATATAAATTTTATTTTAATTATTATTTTTTAAAGTTAAATTATGAATTAGTGAAGTTACAAATAGTAGATTTTATTTGTATTAGATAAAATTTGAACTTTAATGATAAGAAAAATACCACCCCATTTAAACTATCACACTATGTTAATATCAACAATATCGAATATTTTAATACTTAAACATTGTTTATCAGGTTTGTGTTCCATTTTCTGTGGAATTCATTTTGTATATCTTGCATCATTTTGGTTTCTTTGTGATTTATTGTTCCATTTATTGGGTATCGTGATCTACTCAAAACTTTATTTTTATTTGATTAAAAACAATAACAATACATTTTATTTAGTTGTCATAGGTTTGCATTTGAGTGTTCAGTATTTAATAGTTAAAATAATCTCCAAATTTCTCTCATAAATTACAAATGTGATACAAACAAAATTCTTATAGCTAATTCTAAAACCATTTCAATCATCCTCACCATCTTTAGAAAACCTCATGCTTATTAATATTTGACATGTACTTATTATTGTGGTTTACAGTTAACACAATCAGTACAGAAAAGAGGAAGAGTGAAGATGACATGGATATGGGTATGCAAGTGAGGTATCATATGTTCAATGCAAGCATTCCAAGGGTGGAGTTTCCCCACCTATTTGTGAAGAAGATGGAAAAGAGATTCAAGTTTCATACACTGCACAATATTTCTTCTGGTCTCAGGATAGATCCCCTGATACAGCAGCCATTCCTTCTGAAATAAGTATTCATTCAAAGATTTCAATCCCTCTTTTGGGGTTGTATGGAGAAGGATATCAACACTACAGATTCAATGGTTCTTCCTGGATCAATTTCAATGTATTAGCTTTCTTGTATACTTCACCAGGACAACAAGTAGTGAGAAGACACTATTTTCTTTCACATGTTGATGAGAAAGGAGAATAGCCATCATGGGAATTGTCAATGCCTTCTTCTCTTGGGAAAGTTAGCGTGACTTGTAAGTTATTGAGTGAAGTTACAATAGATAAAGAAAGTATCACTTGGACACTAGTTATGTTGTTGATGCTCCTTACATGTAAGAATATGATTCATATTTTTTTTCTTTTATTATTATTATTATCATCACTATCATCATTGCACTCATGCTTTTTCCCTTTTTATTATCATTGCAGAAGTTGATCATATATAGAACAAGTGAAATACGTACAGATATTTTCCATTGTGGGAGGACTTCCTCCTAAACATGAAGACACTCCGAATCCAGAAGCATAAGATATATATTTCTCACCCTTCTCGACAATCTACTGGTTCTCTACCAATTCCACTTCTTTGTAAATGCCCTGTTGACCAAGTATGATATAATAAAATGTGCAAGATCCCAATGGAATTCCAAGATACAAATTCAGCTTCAATAATATCTTGACTGCTATATTTTTCCCATGGGTTTGTTCTTATTGTGTCGATGCTATATAAACTCCTTTGGGATCAAATTTCAGTTGGAACTTTAATTTCCCGACATAGCATGAGATCAACTAGAGACGTCTACAGTTTTCTTCATTAACTAGAATTATGGTTTTTAAGTATAGTTTTTATTTCTATTTGTTGTTTGCATGGAGCTGTATTATAAGGTTTTTTGTTGTGTGCAAGATCTTTATATAGAGACATTTTGTAATGAATTCTTTATTTTTGATCATTTTGATCAATTGATCAAGAAAGTTTTGTAATCTCATTTGAATGAATAGAATTTTTTATAGATACTTTTGAGCAATTTATATATATTGATCTAATTTATTCAACCTAAGCATTGGTTAAGTGATTTAATGAATAGTACCGACCTATAATCTATATGATCATTTAGATATAATTTAAAATTTTGCAACTTGATTCAATGTATGCATGTATCGACATTAGAGTATATAAATAATTTTGGAGGAGTTGTCAATTGTTGGGGTCATGTTATTTTAGGTCAAATCCTTTTATGGACTAGCTCCATGATATCGGGAAAAATATTTAAAGGTAGAATTGTCAAGCTTGCAAATGGCCTATGATTTTGATTCATTTTACCTCTTGGAAACTGAAATGCAAACTAATAATTTCTCTTTGTTTAGACATATGAATTAATTACACATTGAATATCATCAAATATAGACATAATAACATGTCTGACAATTGTGTATCAATTTGGCTCAATATGTCTAGTGGAAAAAAGACAAGACATGAGAATTTGGATTCAAAAATATAATTTGATCTTTTGAGGTTAATCAAACCTACGTGTCTTGAGATTGACCTAGGGTAGGAAAGTGAATATATCAAGATGACATGTCCTAGATTAAATGTATAAATATTTATGAGATCGTTATGACAATAAATAGCTAATAATGACAAATATATGAGAATGTGTGTAACTCATGATAAAGTAAAATATATGAAAGAGATGTAAATGGATATAAAATAAGATTAGATAAAAAGGATGGAATGAACTAAACTTAACACAAGAGTATGTAGTATATGGATGCATAATATATCATGAACTGCATAAATCTAGTTACACAACAAGGATAATACTTGTTTAGCAATATTTACATTTGCAGTGGCTAGAGTTGCAGTGAGTAGGATAGTTGTGAGAAGAGGTGTTAGGGTTTCAAGGGATGCTAGAGATCTAGGGGCAATGGGGATTATTATTCAAATTGAAAAGTTTCTTTTTTTGCAAACTCTTATTGGCATGCTAGTTGTGGTTGGGGAGATCCAAATTTATCCTATTTGGTCTCTAGATACACTTGTTTGGTGGCTCTCTTGGGGTTTGTTTTTTCATGGGTAGTCCTGTTACTTCAGGTCCTTGTTGGGCCTTTCTTATGTTGCACGGGTCTCTTTGGCTCTATTTCTAAGGCTCTTTGCCCATGTATGTGCTTTCTTGGGTAGCTTTTCTATAATTTTGGTGTCTTGGGTGTTTTGTGGTAAATCATTTTCATGGGTGAGTGTTTGGATTCCTCTATATGTTTGGAAGTGGGTGGTGTTGGGGTTTCCTCTCTACTTGAGATCACCTTGAGTGGTATTTTATTCTAGAAGGATCACGTTCCTTCCTTTTTTTTCTTTTTTTTTTGTATTTTTCCATGCGCTGCAGTATTGTTCATTTCATTTTGGTTGCTTGGTCAGTGAGGTATGTGTTTTCCATTTTTTGTCTTTTGGGGGCTAGGGTTTCATCCATGGAGATTTCCTTTAGTGGTGGGATTTTGTGGGTTCATGTGGGTGTGCATTGTGTTATTGAAGATGACATTACATTTGGAGATGGGTTTATTCTTATAGTCATGGGAAAGATTTGGATGAGTTTTGAGGGTCGATTACCATGCGAGATATTAACTAGAGTGGGCTTTGTTTCCTTTGTTCCTACTTCTATGGTGTTCACTGGATTCTCTTGGTTATGTTTTAGAGGTAGAATTTTCTAGGGTTTTGGGGCTATGTGAGTTTTGGAGGTTTATGGTTGAGTGGTTCTTTCTTCTAGGAACTCTATGTTTGTCCCTTTACCCCCTCTTTCTCATGTGGGTCCTATTAAGGTGGTTGATTAGTTATCACTCTTCTAATAGTAGGCTTATTGAGTTGGTCCTTGCTACAATAGTTATTAATAATTTTTAACATATTTTTAAGGAACTTTTTTTGTCCCTCTCCTTCCTATGAACTCACTTATTCATAGTGGTTTCTCTTGTAAATAGTTTTAGGGTTTCTAGTTGCCTTCCAAAACTATTTATTTTTGAGGTTTTTGTGGTCCCTTTCCTTGTATGAAATTGTCTTTATTCAAGGTACTCCTACTAATATAAGGTTGCGGGAAGCCTTTCAAAACTCATTGTTACTTTTTAGTCTCCTATGTTGCATTATGTCCAATGCAAATGTTTTTGTTTGGAAGATGGTTCAGGGTTCCTTCCTAAAATCCTTTATTTTGAGAATGCAAATATTTTTATGGAGTTGGGTGTAATGTTCCCGAAATAATCAAATGATTTAATTAAATTAATTGATTAAATTGGTCCCAAATTTAATATTATCCTACAAACCTTTTATTAATGAATTTAATTATAAATTAAAAAGTAATAAATTACTAAGGTTGGCCTGATTGTAACCCTTCGGGAAACTTCATAGAGCCCTTTATAAGACCATGTTTGGCACTGTCAGAAATCATTGTGAATTTATCTTTTATTATGTATTTGTTATTCCAGTTGGAATTGAGTCTGTTGGTGTGTCGTTTTGGAGTTGCAAGATCCTCTCCAATCTGCCATTTGAAGTTTCAGTGTGAGTCACTCCTCACCCTATCCTACCCATCAGTCCAAATTTTTGAAGTCTTTAATTGAAGAAAAAATTTGTGTAATTTGAGTTATATCTTTAGCATTAGAAAATATAAATATCTAGTTCTTGGTGTGTACTCTCGATTGATGACTTGTGCATTTATCAATGAGAATGTATTGATGAAAGAAGTGACTATATATTTGGAAAGAAAACATTTGTGAAGGTGAGTCATATCAATTCAACATTATTGATCTCATTGTGTTGCATATTGGAATCAAGTTACTAGCCAAACCATACAAGTGTGATAGACCAAAGGTTTTATGGGTGAGTGTCGTATGGCACACACTTTCATACAAATAGAAGGGGAAAGGAACATTGTTAATCAAATTCTATTGTGGCCAATCATTTCTTGAGTATAGTATGTGATAAATGGTGCTTGGATATAATTTTTGGAAGAAATCAAATGTGTAAAATAGATTAGCAAATACAATCCTAGACAAAAAAATAAGAGTGGATAGTGTTAGATGAAACCAAAATAACAAAATGAAGCTAGTAACATCTTAAAGAAGACCTTAAAAGAATAAATGAAAAATTATATTTTTAATGAGATCTAAAATAAAAATATGCTACTACTAAAGGTAGATCTTAAGTTACCTTACCAAAGAAGAATAAACCCTAAGGCCAAAATCAAAGGTTGTGTAGGAATGTCAAATTCACCAATAAAATAATTTCTTAAGAATATAAATGTATCATCTTAAAATGGAAGCACTTCCATGTTAAGAGCATTTAGCCCTCTGAGTAAGTGGTTTAGGGTCATGATTGGCATCTTTGCATTCTCCCTTGTCTTCCACTTCTTCTCTGCACTCAATTTTTGCATTCTAGGTGAAATTAAGGTTAAGGTCTCAAGGACTTTCCTGATTTTCCTCCTTCCATGACTCCATTTTCTAGGTAGGATCCAGAAATGAGACCTGGTAGTCCTTTATCACATCATTTCATGGATTTTCTATCTGTTCCTAACATTGGGTCATGTTCAAACATCAATTTCTAAATTCCTAGCACCCCTAGAACTCCTATTGCAGAATCTGGCAAAGTTAGGGTTTGAGGTCAAAGTTGACCTCGACCCTGACTAGGTCAGGGTCAACCTTGACCTTGACCAGGTCATGGTTAACCTTGACCTTGACCTCTTCTTGCTAGGATTTCATAGTTTCATTTGCTGGTAATTTATCTTTCGTGAAAGTTATTTCCCACTTTCGGGTCGGCTGTTTCAGGCTTTGAAATGGTAAATCCTTTAATGGTATTTAATCAAGGTATATTTTCTAAAGGTGAGGACCTAATTGGGATTTAATTCTCCAAGGTGGCCCATCTAGAGGAGTGTGCCCTAGATCACTATAAAAGGAGGCCTTCCTCTCTCATTTTCACATCAAGTTTACATCTCATCCAAGCAATCAAGCTCTCAAGTTCTCAAGGTGATGAAGCAAGCATTCATTCAAGTATTCAAGTCTTCTTCTTCATCCAAGTTCTCCATTGAAGATCAAGGATTTAATCATTCAAGCTATTGAAGTGATTTGGCTCAAGCATTCAAGATCTATCATTCAAACCCTAGATCTAACCACCATGGTGGTGTGATCTTCCTTCAAGATCCTTTGTTCATCTTCAAGATCCATATCATTGTTTCCTCAAGGTGGATTTCAAGCATACAATCATGGAGCTTTGATAATGTTATGTTCAAGCTTTCATATCAATATATTTGATTACATTCCAAATACATTAGCATATCTATTGAATTGCATAGCTTCATTGTTAGATTCATTTCTACTACTTGCTAGCATTCTCCTATTTCTATTTCAATATTAAGGTTGATTCCGAACCAGGGTTCGACCAAGGCAAACCCCCCAAACAAACAACAAAACCATTTTTCTTGTAGGTACAGGTGTGAAATCTCAGATCTGAGAGTGAATTCAGATACCCTTTTCGGCAATCTTTCAAGATCTGTGAATAGAATCAGAATCGGACTTCAAATAAATAATGTGGTCTTTGACCTTTTAAAAGGTCAAAGTCGACCTGTGTGAATTTGGAGAAAAGATTTCTGGGTTTTGTCCGCCTCAGCATTTCCAGTCTAGAACAAGTGACAAAATCTTCAAAAAGTTCATACAGAAGCCAAAGTTTAGCATTTTCCAGATCTGCCCTAAATCAAGGTTAGTATTTGCACTTCAATTATTTTAGATTTCAAGTTTAATCCAACTATAGGGAAGTATAGGATTTATTCTTTCTTTCATATTCTTCATAGCTTGATTCGATTGTGTATTAACCTCTTGGTTGATCAAATTGGATCTCTCTTTTGGGAATTTGGATTTAGGAGTGAATCTTACATTTTCCCCACACACATACACAAATAGTGGTGATTCCAAATTACCACTATTCAATAAATATCTTGGGTAATTTATTTAAATCACAATGATATACAAATATAACATAGGATATGGCTTGGGGCCTTGCTCGATTGGTGAGAGATTCTTGTGGTAAAGAATGAGGTCACAAGGTCTAGTCTCTCCTAGCCCATGTGGTATTAGAAGACATGTCATGTCAACATCATTGGTCATGTTAAAAATTATATTTGTTTCCTATAGTTTCAAAAAATATATATAACATGGGATAACGAGCTGGGTTTGGAAGAATAAATGTATAATAAAGTTTTGAAATTAAAATAGATTAAATATGATATTATCTAGAACCAAAATCAAGGAATTATATTTGTTAAAGATTATAGGAATATATTTACCAATGTGTAGAAAATTAATGCCTTGCCAAGATGAACAACTTTGAATCTATAGGTGGACTATACATAACTTTGGTTCATATACATGCCTATAAAATTGATTTATTTGGATGTACAAGTGAACTTCCTATGTGAAAATCATTTAGATTGAAAATGATGAACTAGTAGATAATTGAAAATATTATTCCAAATGTACCTTTATTTCTTGTACCTATGTGAGAGGTTTGGTAGTGTTAAGAGATACCATTCTGGAACACATTAGGAAATTATTTGTTCTCCTTAATCAATCCCCTTGGTGAATCCATTTGATGCTGAAGAACATAGAAAAAATGTAATAAGAAAACATGCTATATGTCTTTGATGATGATGTATGTATAAAATGCAATTAGGATTCTCTAATATGTTACTAGATGATATTTTTATATGAAATCTTCTTCATGATCCAATATGAAATTGTATATGAATTTTGAATGTCATCAAATTTACCATGACATATAAATGTATACAAATTTATGCTAAGTTGTATCACAATGATTAGTAGGAAAAAGTTGGCAAATTTCAATTTGAGTTTTGAGGTTTAAAAGTTTGAGGTTCAACTATGAATATGTGGAAGTGATCTAGACCTCAATTCCACACTTGTTTTAAACCAGAAAGATGAACATGGAATTAAAGATCAGAATCATTTAGTATAAATAAATAATAATAGAAATAATCTTAAATAGGGTCATGAGTCCAATCGAAGGCATGAGTATACCACTTATAGAATTGTTATTACATAAAAGACACTCTAGAAGAAAAAGTGGACCCAACACACAAGAAGAAAGGACATGAGTACGAGTATAATTGTAATACCCAAAATTGGCACCTTATAATTCTAATCAATTTTGGTGCAGTCCTTCGAATTTCTACATCATCAAAGTCCTAATGTACTAGGCAATTCTGTCTCCTAATTGACTTTATTTGACTTGGTGTCAAATGCAAAAACCCTAAATTTGTATTAACATACACTATATTTAATTCCTAAATATTCAACATTTATTGGCTAAATAATCCCTATGATTAATTAATTTAATTCTAAAGTCCTAGTGGTTTAATTAAATTAATTCCACCCCTTTTAGCTAATACACATCAAAGGAATTAAATAATTATTTAGTTCTTTGAATGGAATATCCCAATTTGAATTCAATTATTCAAGAAATTGGAAAAGCCACCCATGTGTCAATATTTCATTTAATTTATTAAATAATTCCTTCAATTTGTCTCACCTTCCTCCATGGAAATGAAGAGTTAGCCATTTCTTTCCAAGAAACTCTTAATCCTTCTCCTGGGCTCTTCTATATTATGGACTCCTTTTTCCTCATTTGGGGAGGCAATTTTTAGAGAACCAAAATTATAGTGAATTTTTATCTCAATTCTCCCATACTCTCAATCTTTTTCATTGTATATTAGTATAATTTCATGTTAGTAGCATTTAATTGCATTTTCATCTTAATATAGTTTTCTTATTTTGTTAGTAGCTTAATTCTCATATGCATTTCCAATCTTCTTAGATTAAATTTGTACTTTCATTCTTAGATTACAATTGCATCTTCATTTTAGATTAATTTCAATTCAATCATCTTCATAGCATTCTCTTTAAATCCTCCATTTTAGAATCGGTCTATGGTTGTTGGCTCTCATTCTGAGAGTATTTCAAACACCCCATCTAAATAGGAGGCAACAAGTCGATTCAATTGAGTGTGTGAATTGGACAATTCATGTTCACTTTCGTATATGATGATTGAGCAATGAATATGTTGTGTCTATGGCTGAATTAGAGGTCAACATTTAGATGTAAACAATAATGAGGAAATAAAGATCACCACAAATTTCATTAGCTTTATCTCCTTTTTTTCCTCTGATAAGTGAATCTTACATAATATTTTATTAATATTGAAAATGATAGTACATAATTAAAAAAAAACACTTGGATGGGTGGAAAAAAGAAACACCCTTAAAATCAAGGAGAATATAGATCCATAATCCAAAAAAATAACCACAAAACAATAACCAAACCTATAAACAAGACTCCTAACTAAAAGAGAAACTTGATTATCAAGATTTCACTAGACAACTCTGGATACGATAATATTGAAACCTTATGTCAATGTTGTCAGCCTAGGCAATGCATCCCTTCTCTATGAAGTTTACCCCAAGTAATACAAATTCTTTTGATTTTATTTTCTATAAAATCTTATACAATCTATATCATTTACAAAATTTCAAGATATGGATACATCTTATTTGTGATTGATTGACTACTCCTCTTATGCTTATTATAAAATGATGTATATCTCTCCTAAAACCTAGACAACATAATTGACCAAGTCCACATATATTCTCTAGAGAATATAAAGTTGTTTCATAATGATTCAAATTCTTGGATTTTTTAGTTGAATGAATCTAAATAAATCATTCCTTAACATTTAATATGTTTTAGAAAATATATTTCAATTGGGGGAGATAGGATGGCAGGCGTAAGAGGAGTGACATTGCACATGAAATCCTAGGTGGGAAATGGATTTCAAACCTGCAAAAATACAGATAATCTCAAGAGTGACAGGAATGACAAGCATGTTGTGGACCTAGATATTACTAGGGAATTTTCTCACATCTTTTAGGGCCCACCAATTGTCCAACTGAAAAAAATAATCAATGGTTATTAGCAAAGGAAAGGGTTTCAGAGATGTTCATTTTCTAAGAAAAATAGTGCTACATTTTCATATGGTTAAGCAAATCTCATGGACACTAACCCCATGTCCCCATGCGGCTTCTTATGAACAAATTTTGCTTAAATTTAAGCAGTTGGATTGTTACCATGTAGATTTTAAATTAAGGGGAAAGGATAAATTGAAATCTTTTCCTATTTTAGTGGAGCAACAGCTGCTTGAAAACTAAAAATAAGCTTTGAAAAAAAGGAGGGGCTTAAAATAAGCAGTAACTGCTTATTGAAAAAATGGACACATGTCATGGTTGTAATTTTTTATGTCTATTTTATTTGCCTAAAATATTGCTTCTGCAAGATTTTTATTAAAATTTTCATTTAAAAATACCATTTAAGAACTACTAAAAATATAAGCAGCAAAATTTTTTATCCATGGGGCTACCAACTCCCCAAATTGCTCCTAAAAATATTGAGCAATGACTGCTAGCTAAACTAAGCTTAGTAGCTGCATGGGGACCTTCCCTAAGGATCTCAGGAACATCTTCAGAAGTAAAGTGGTTGTTCAACTAGCCAAACCTTTTTTTGTCAACCCTAGATTCTATCTCCAGAAGTCAGGTCTTCCTAGGGAAAAAATGCAAGATATCCCCCATGCTAGATTCGTGATAATAAGGGGCAGTATAATACTTCACCTGATTTAAAAAATGGGGTATTGTTAAATTCCTCTATTTCAGTTGCCTGATCAGGCCCTCAAGGCTTCAAAACCTATGAAATCAGAGAATCATCTACATTTGGAGAGAAAATGAATCCCAAAGTTGTGCACACTTTGCAGAATGATTCATGAACATCAAATAAAGTAAAAAATGGTAACAACTAGTATAAAGTTGAATATGGTAATGGCCAAGATAAAGCCAAAAATGGTAACGACATGATAAGTTTTACTTTCAAAAATATGGATGAATGTGTAATCAAGACCCCAGGAGTAGGGCACATATCAAGAAGGGAGTCTTTCCCAAGGCACCAAGAAATAAAACTAGTCTCCCTCATTAGAAACAACTAGTATTTGACATATGTGAGGGAACCCCTCTTCATTTTCCAGTCCAAATCAATTATGTTATAGCTCTAAATAAGGCCATAGACTTTAGCTCGCATGTCAATGATAAGGTGGATCATAGGGGCTCTTTTAAGTCAGAGTTTAGTGGCCTACGCAATAGTGCCCCCTTCAATCCAAGTAGTAATCTCCAAGTATGGAAATAAAAGAAAGGCCAGATGTCAAGGAATATGGTCACAAACCATTCTTCTCTTCTCTAAAAGCTTGAAATAGTGGATTCAATCACTCTTCTAGAGCATATGGTGAAACATCACATTGGATTTCTCCAACAAATGACACAAATAGGTAAGTTATCTAATAATTCACTTCTATTTAGAGACATTAAGAGTTGGGAATTTGAAGCTTGGGAGAATATAAAAGATATCTTCTTTGTAGACCCGTATTCCAAATATTTCATAGCTTTATTTCATTCGAAAGAAATGAAGGATGTAGTTCACATGTATAAATTATGGTTTTGTAATGGTTCTAGGATGTTTACTATGATATGGACTCTAATTTCAAGCCAGATATCAAGGCCTATTATTTTTCCCCCCATTGGATTCCACTTCTTTTGTTACCTTTGGAATATAGAGATCCTAAAATCATTACTAATAGAGTGGAAATATTTATCAAGCATGACCTTATCTGATTTGAATATCCTCATCGGGATATTAGAGTCTTTTTTTATTAAGTAAAACACATTTTATAGGGTTCCTAAAACCCACAACAAAATAAAATGTAGCTAATATGAGTTCAGAGCTAAGCTAAAGCAAAAAAAATAGAGGAACATGCCACAGAAAGACCAAATGACAAGCTACCACAAAAAGGAGTAGGCAAAACAAATAAAAAAAGAGATAGGCACCAGGTGTCGGGGTAAAGCAAGGCTCATGAGCATTGCAGCAACATTGTATTCAAGGACCTCCATCTTCTCTATTTCCTCTTTAACCTTTTGAATATCATGGGGTCCATGGGAGCCGTCATCATCCCTATTTTTATTTGTTCTAGCTCTAGTTCTCTTTCCTAGACCTTCATTGGGCTTCTTCTTTTCTTCCTCCATGGTCCTTTGATCATCCCTGCAGTCCATCTTATCTTCCATTTTGTTAATGACAAGCTTGATATGCTCATTGGATGCTTTGAGAATGTTATAGTTTTTCTCTGTAATTCCCTTAAGGGTGTCCTCAATACTTTTCATTTTTTATTCCAGGTGATCAACCCTTGACTCTAAGCTTTGCTTACTCTCTATGGCTTTTTGGTCCTTATCATCTCTACTCTATATATTGTCTTTGAGCTCTTTAATTTCATGGAAGAGCCATTTGAAGGACCTGTACTGGTCTAGCATGTTATTCTTAGCATTGTTTAGGAGATTCATCTCCATTTCCTTGGCCTTGTCGCTGAGGACCACCAGAGTAGGGTCAATCAACTCTTCCTTATGGATTTCCATCGGTGTCCTCTAGGATTTTGGGGTCCATGGCTTCCCTTATGATCCCCAGCCACACTGTGTTCACATTGAAGTTCCTCCTAACCTTTTTCCCTTTTCCAGAATCTTGACTTTGATACTGCCCCTGAGAATTTTCTTTTGGGGTCTCTTGCAAATTAGGAGATAGGGTAGAGGGATTACCCTTGTCATCTTTGGGGTCCTCAGAATTAGGGACTTGAGCTTCATTTTTGGCTCTTGACGAGGGCTGAGGATGGGGGGATTTGTCATCACTGATAGTGAGATCAATAGAGAAATGGCCTGAGCAATCCCCCTTTGTGTTGAGGTTTTACCCTTTTACCTATTTCATCATGTTTCTAGCTTCCCTTTTAGAGTTTCCCTCATCATCATCTATGTTCATTTCTTCATCATTGTCATTATACTCCTCGTCAGAGGGTATCTCCTTTCTGTCCTGCTTTTTTAGATATTTTTCAATTTTGACTAAGCTCGGAAGTCTCTTCTTAGATGAAGACCCTTGTTTCAAATTTTTTATCTCTTCTTCCTTATAATCCTCAAAATGCATAACCGCATTGTTACCTTTCGAAGAAATGTAGTCCAACCCAAAATATTCATTGTTATCTTTTTTATCCGCAGTTTCCTAACCCAGAATTTGAGCTTTAAAGAAATCATAAATTAACAGTAACATGCCCTTGTGCAAAGCAAGGTTAGATATGTTCTTCTCTCTAAAGCCATTAATATTCTCATTTATGGAGGAATAGAGATAAAATGGGATGGATACCTTTTTTCTGTGCCTAAAGTGGTTCATCAAGACAAAGTGGTAGGTTTGAATTCTATCAAACCTGGTATCTAGTGTGACCTATAAGATTAGGGCCTTGAGAACATACATCCACAACATTTTCATTCCCGTAGGTTGATAGTAGGTTCCCAACTTGACTATAGCCTTCTTCTTCTCCTCGTCTCTCACAAAGTCACTGACAGCATTGTCAGATATTTTACGGTCCCTGTAAATTTTTTTACCTACTATGGGGATGAATATAACTATAGAAATCACCTCCTCAGTGACAGTGAAGGTCTTACCCTAAATCTCCACAATGCCTTCATTCTAGCTTTTGATGAAAATATTGGTGACCGCCTTCTTAGTGCCATGAAGACTTTCAATGAAGGTGGTAATTTCCCCTTTCTACAAGGTGCTCCAAACCTTAGTATGATTCTTCTACTTCATACTATCATCCTCAAGCTCCTTTTGTGTCTTTCTCAAACCATGGCTCTAGTCTATATTTGGGCTTCTCTTTGGTAAGGCTGAACCCTTTTTCTTTCGGTCTTTCTAGCTACCTTAGTTCTTGGCTCTCTTGTTTTTTGCCTTTGAATTTGAATACAGTTCTTGGGAATGAATACCCAGAAAGAATGCAGAGGGGATGCATAGTAATTATCCTTTATGTCCCTCCAATACTTGTCATTAATGTAATGACTCCTCTGAAAATCCCTATTATCTTTCATAATTATCTTTTATGATTCCCTCGGTACTTTGGAGTCTCTTCCCTTCAATTAAATCCTTCACTTCACTTGGGAGATCTCCACCTTGGTGCCACCTCATCTTAGCTTCCTTTTCTACTACCAAGTTGGTGAACCAGTCAGCGACACTATTGGCTTCCTTGTAAACATGGGAAATGTGGACCGCTTCAAATTTGTTAAGTATAGCTCACGTTTCTTCGATCATGTTTAAAATGGACCAAGACGGGGCTTGGATGAGATTTAATATTTTGATGATATTCATTGAGTCACCTTCCAACCAGAGCTTTTTGACCCCTATGTCATAGGTAAGTTTGGTGACTTAGAGGGCCCCACTCACTTCCGCAAAGTGATTAGTTTGAAAACCCAGAGGAGAGATGACCACTGCTAAACCAAAACCAAAGTTATTCCTAATGATTCCTCCACTATGTGCTTGACCTGGGTTCCCTTTGGTTGCACCATGAAAGTTGGCTTTGGACCAGCCTACCAGTAGGCATCTCTAAGTGTAATTCTATCTTTTCTCCTGAGCCTCGTCCTTGACCTTTCCTGCAAAAAGATTAGAGCCACCACAATCATAGAAATTTTCCTAAAAAAAAAAGTGGATCTTTTCAAAGAAAATTTTGGGAAGAGAGGAGAAATCACATAAGATTTGGTTATTGCATTCTTTCTAGACTCCCCACCAAAAATGTGGGAGGATCTAGAAACAAAAAATCTGAAATCTGAGTTAAAGCTGGTGAAAGCCCATTAAGAGAAGAGGTCCTAGAAAGATAGGGGAAAACACTAGGATACATCTAGGGAAGAAAGGAGGAGGTTCCAGATGATACTTACAAAATATAAATGAAGGAACAACTGATCCCCTGATTCTGATTGATTTTTGTAGAGCACACACCTATTGGGTATCTGAAATCCTCTCTTGATGAGGTTATCAACCGCAAGGATACGGTTCTGAAGAAAAAGATAGAAGAAGACATTGATTTTGGGAGTAAGGCCAAGGACCTAGGATTTTTCCCAAAGTAGTTTGGCTTATTGAGTTTGAGACAACTGATAGGAATAAGAAGCCACCGTGAAGTTTCCATCTGAAGTTTCTTCCCAAATGAGCACATCTTGAGCATTGGAGAGAGAAACTGCATTGAGAGCTATCATCAAAGGGACCAGGTCCTGAGATATCTAGGAGAGGTCCACCCATTTGTCTTCCATTTTTTAGTTTCTAGCTTGGGAGCTATAATTTTGGATGCAATCTTCCCTCCATATATTGAAATTATTGCATTCTCTCAGGCATCCCATTTGAAGCTAGTTGTCATTCTAGAAATTTATGGACTGACCATTCCCAATTTTCCATTTTGCCTTAGATTTAGCCAAATCCTTAGCATTGAGAAGACCATTCCATATTACTAATCATTTCACAGGATCTGTCTCTTCAAAGAAGAGCTTTATATAGTTGTTTGTGAGGTATATTTCTTTCATTGTGTCCTGCCATTCCCCTGTACTATTAAAGATTCTCCATATCTATTTTTCTTAAAGAGCTTTGTTGAATGGTCTTATTCTGAGGCCTCGAGCCTTCTTTGGGTGACATACTTTCTCCCAAGCTATGAGTAGAATATGCTTATGTTCTTCCGTTCTAGACCAAAGGAATCTTCTCTAGATGCTTTCCATGCCTCGACAGCTTTAGCAGGAATAGAGAATAGACTTAAAGCATAGGTAGGGAAATTTTGAAGAGACGATTTCACCAATTTAATCTTTCTTTCCTAACTAAGGGTAATCCCTTTCTAACTTGTGAGCTTCCTATTGAATCTATCTATAAGTTTGTTCTAGAAGGCTTCCGAAGGTTTAACACCTAAGGGAAAGCCCAGATAATAAGATAGAAAAGAGTTGATGCCACAACCCAAGATGTTAGCAATTTTCCTATGTCTCCCCTCCTAGGTGTTGATAAAGAAGATGGAGCTTTTATTCTAATTAATAGAATAACCTATAGCTCTGGTGTAAGTGTTGAGAAGGTCCTTCACTACTTTGGCTTCTCCTACCAAAGCCTCACCTCCAAGGATAGTTTCATCCACAAATTGCTAGTGAGAGATGACTGCTCCCAGAGGAAGGATTGATTCCTTTCAGAGACCCCTCCATCCTAGAATTGGAGATTGGTCTACCAAGGCATTCAGAAAGAATGATAAAGAGGATAGGAGAAAGGGGGTCCCCTTGCCTTAGGCTCCTTGTGGGTTTGAAGAAGGTCAATGAACATCCATTGATCAGGATAGCCAGAGAGGGAGTAGATATAATTTGTTGAATGATCTTGCATGATTTAGAATTAAATCCAAAGGCTTCAAGAAATTTGAGGAGGAACTGCCAATCAACCCTGTCATAAGCCTTAGAAAGGTTGAGCTTAAGAAGAAAACCTTCCCTATTTCCAGAAACTAAGAAGTGAATAACTTCATGCACCATCATTATGGATTCCAATATCTATCTTCCAGGCACAAAGCCAGATTGTTGCAGAGAGATCAGAGGGGGGAGGACTTTCATAATCCTGGACGTGATTACCTTGGAAATGATCTTAAGAAGAGAATTACGAAGGTTGATTGGCTTGAAAATATCTATATAATTCACCTCAGAAGTCTTAGGGATAAGCACCCAGAAGGTGGCATTGAGCTCTTTGAGGAGGTTTTTTGAACCGAAGAATTCCTGCACCACTCTGACCACATCTTCTTTCACCACATCCTAATAGAGGTGAAAAAAGAACATAGGGAAGCCATCATGGCTAGGGGATTTGTTTCCTAGGAGGGAGTCCAAAGCTCTCTTGGTCTCCATCATATCTAGGACAGAGCATAAGGATTTGTTTTGACCTTCAGATATAATTTTCAGGATATGGGTTATAAGTTTATCTTGATCCTACTTTGAAAGCTCTTGGTCTTTAAAAAGGAGAGAAGAGAAGTAAGCTATGGATTCCTCCGCTATGTCCTTGTCCTCCTTCAAGATTTTGTCTCATTTTTTAATGTTTCTGATCCTATTAGCCGCTCTATGTCTCATGGTGGAGAGGTGGAAGAAGAGGGTGTTTTGGTCTCCTTCCCTTAACCAAATAGATCTTGATCTTTGCTTCCAAAATGTTTCCTCCTACCCTATGATATTATGATAAGTTGTTAGGACTGATTTCTCCTTATTCAATATATTCTCATTATATCCCTCTATTTGGATTTCTTTTTGAATGAGATTAAGATCATTGAGTGCCTTCTCTTTAGCAGCAAAAATGTGGCCAAATTCTTCCTTGTTCCATTGATTGACATTAAATTTGATATTCCTAAGACTTTTGCTACCCTGAACATAGAAGTGCCTTGAACATCTATATTCCACCAATCTTTGATTTTTTTGAGTAGGTTAGGATGAGAAACCCATATCTTATGAAATCTGAAGGGGAAGTTCCTTTTCTTGACTAATTGATCAATGGATAGAGAGATGGGAGAGTGATCAGAGCCAGCTCTGACCAAGGTAGAGAGATTGAGAGAGTAGTGATTAATACAATTCATAGAAATTAGGGTGCAATCCAACCAAACTTAGATACAATCCCTCCCTAGTCACCTATTGGACCAGGTGAAATCAACTCCTTCGAGATCCAGATAAGGGAGAGCCTAGTCATTGATGAAGTTCATTAGGTCTTGCCTACTCTCCAAGTCTGGGGAAACCCAGCCCTATTTTTCCCCATCTTTGAGTGGTGTATTGAAGTCCCCTATTATGATTCCCTTAGGCAAGTTGTAGGAGTCCAAAATGGATTTGATCTTATCCCAATAGGTTCTTCTACCTTTTTTGGAATTAGGTGCATAAATATTCAATATGAACCAACTTTCATTATATTTTATTTTAGTAAATTGCAAGAGGAGATTACCTTCTTCGTAGATGACTTTTTCTTTAAGATGAATAGAATTCCACATGGTCATAAGGCCTCTTGAGGCACCATCAGAACTGGTAGCTTTTTTATTCATGACTTTGATAAATTTGATACCCTCTAACTTATTCTTCTACATCTTCATTTCCTCGATTAAAAAATGTCTGGTTTATGATCCCTAATCATATTTCTTATTACATCCTACTTGTGTGAGCTATTGAGCCCACTTATATTCCATGATATGACTTTCATTTCTTACTGGGGGTGTAGGCTTCCTGGATGGTTTTCTGAGTTCCATCCGCTATGTTCTTGCTAGCTTCTTCTTGCCTGATCTAAATTTCTCTCTTTCTCCTTGGTGTTTTTAATTTGGCCCCAACATCAGCTTTGTTTCTTCTCCTGGTTGCTATAGGTGAAACCAGAGAGGTATCTTTGATATTGGATTTCTTCTTATTGTGGACCTTGGACCAACCCTCCTTTTCATCTTTGTATTTCACAAAGAGCTCTTCCATCTTGGTGAGCTACCTTGGGGAAGCTGAGCCCAATAGTTCTTCCATTTGTAGGACTTTCCTTGAGACCTGCTTCTCAAGACAAGGATGAGAATCTTATGATGGGGCTCCTTTTCTCTTATCCTATATCAGACTAGAGAAAAATTCTTCCAGTGGGGATTCAAGGGATTCCAAAATAATGGATATGAAGATCGACCCAAGGAATGAGTCACCTACTTCTTCCAGACTATCTTCCTTGGTTTCTTTCATGATTTCTTGTTGAATGTTAACTTCCAGACCTGTTCCTTCCAAGGGGGGAATCTCCTCTTTGAGATTTGAGTTTTCTTTTTGTTGACTAGTAAGCTCTCTGAGATCTAATTTTTCTTTCTATTGACTAGTCAGCTCCCCTTCTACTAATTTTTCCTTTTCAACCTTGGTTTCCTAGGTCTCAAGAGTGATCTCTACTTGTTCCTTTTTATTCCACACTTTGTGGGTATTGGCCTCAGTGCCCTCCTGCAGTTTATTCTTCTCCCTAGTTGGGCCTGCCTGTTCTCAGCTGATATTATTGCTTGAGTTTTTCTTTCTTTGGGTGATTCTTACTTTCCTTTCTTTCTTCGAGTTCTGGAACACTAGACATGCTTTAGCAATGTGACCAACTTTCTTGCAATGGAAACATAAAAAAGGAAGACTTTCATAGTCTAGCTTCTGCACTCATTTACCTAGTTTGGATTGAAGCTCTATGATTTTTGGCATGTCTTAACCCTCTTCCACCCCTATGCAGATCCTTGCATAGGTTAGGAATCTCCTTGCCACTATCACTAGGTCTATTGAGAGAATGGTGCCAAAGGATTTGGATATTCCATCAAAAACATCTTTGTACTAGAACTCCGGTGGTAGTTTTGGTAGTCTGACCCACACCAAGACTTGGACAAAGAAGGAATCATTGAGATCAAGCTTTGTTGTCCATTTTTGCAATGCCGGGGTAGCCTTTCCAATGGCCCAAGTTCTAGCACAAAGGATTTTATCTAAGTCCTCCTTGCAAGAAAACTCAAAGGAAAGAAATCCCTTTTCCATGGCTATGACTTGGACTTGGCCCTTTAAGTGCCATTTCTTCTTTGCAAAAATCCTAACAATATATATATGAGGTCTTGACCCCACAAACTTTCCAACTAGAGTATGATCTATTGAAGCTATGTTGTGATCAACCAGTTTGTCTGGAATCTCTATGCCATATTTACATTTTTCCTTGTCTGATACATCCTTAATAGAGGGAAAAGAGGACTTGCCTATGGGTTTAACCTTGAAGAGAGTTGACCACTAACAATTGAGGGCTTTTCTATCCTAATCACATGCTTGGGTCTTCGTGACTATGGATGATGTGGGAGGAATAACCAGATTCCCAACCCCCACCCCTTCTTCCTTTCCTAGTTCTTTGTTCTTATAGATTCAATAAAAGAATTTAAAAGACAGATAGTCATTCAATATAATTGGGGAGTATGAACTTAAAAAATCTTGTAATTCAAGAAGAGGATATTGTTCTGAAGTTCCAAAATAATCTTGGCCACTTTAACACACAATATCAGGACACTCAACAAACTAAGGTTGTGGTATGTATAAACCATAACACTTATCCTTCTGGTTGTAATATAAAGTGGAACATCCCAATAGTAAAAAATATTAATAATGAATCTCAACTTATGGCCATGGTCACAAATTGTGTCAACATAATTTATTTTTCTTTGTGATTCTATTCCAATGTTAGAACATTTTTAGCAATTTTTTTTGTCTCTTAAGAAATGTGATTATGCTCAACAAATCAGGGTATGGATGGTCAGATTATCAATACTACCCACAAATTTTAGGTCTAATTACTAATTCCCAAGTGGACCCATCTCCACAAGAGTTAGATCAAATAGTTCATAAGTTGATGTTTCAGGATTCTCCAAATAAATTTTAGAACCTTCTGTAATGCCCCGCTAGTGAACCCATAAGGAATAGGTCAAAAGTTAAAGAAAAGAAACTATTTTTTTTTTAAAACATTACTAACATCTCATTGATTACTTCTACAAATAAACATTTCCTTAAAGGTTTTTTTATTGACTCTTTCACCAATATTAAAACCAATTATATTCTGTTAATTGACTAATTGAATTTATTTCCTTTACCTAATTTACATAACATTCACTTTTATAAATGAAATAGAAACACACCACTTATCTCATACACAAAATACATTTATCCTTTCTTCTTTCATTTTTTTTCCCCTTAACCTTATCTACACATAACTCATTTACACTTTCAAAACATAAATAAGATTTCCATTTAAAACCCTTACTTTCCATTTTCCATTTCAATGATCCGAATAGAGAAAGGGTAAAGTATTTAACCTTTAATTGTTTACAATCATAAACCATCCACTGAGTCATTTTAGTCACAAGTCTAACTACCAAAAAATTACCATCTATGACATTGTATGCATCTAGTTAAGGATTGAGATTTAAACCTAGTTTTAATAACATCTCATCATACACATAGGAATATACATTTAAGAGCATTAGAAATGAAATTACAACTTTATACTACTTTCAATAACATTGCATGTTCCTTTCCCTTATTCTTTTCACCTGGAAATATCCTTCTACCCTTAACATAGCTTTTCACGATAACACATATTAAAACAAGTTTCCCTTTAGAAGTTTACATCCATTGGTACTTTGTCTTACAAAGGTTCACATAGAACTATTAATTTGTGCAAGACATAAGTAAACATGCATTTTGACAATCATTAATTTCAATTACATTTCAAGACTCACAAGAGAGATAGGATAGGAAATACCTAACTATAATCCTTCATTGATTTACCAATATACAATCCCCTCTTTCAATTCATAAAAATAGCCTTCCCATATACATGACTTCTTTCTTATAATTTCCAATTACAATTACAATTACATTTACTTCACTTGGCCAGAAGGCATACAGAGAGATAATTACATAGATGAAATTTTCCTAAGGGCTTACAATAAATCTTTACATTTTGATTACAAAAGATAGAGATACATAATACAACAAAGGAAATCTTCACCACTAAATGAATAAGAATCCAAGCCATGACACGAACCACAAAAAATATCTCAAAAGATATTTACTACCCAACCATGTAAAATTGGTAAAGTTCCACCCCCCTATGCTAGGAGATAGAACCAAGGCACTCTCAAGACCTTAAGGCAATCTAAGGCCAAATACATCAAGAAAGAAAAACTAAAAAGAGAAAGAGTAAAGCATACAAAACATCATCATGCTATAACACGGAGGTCAAGGTTCTAGGATACCACCTAAGTGAGTGTCATCACACAACCTATGTATTGGGATCCTCCTTGGAAACCATGTAACCTTGGTCCCCCCTTTATGAATAGGGATCCTACCCTGGTAGTTACCCATGGTCCTGGTACTCCAATAGATATGTGTGGAATTATTATATTTTCTTTCATTATCTTTTGAATCCCCCCTTCCCAAGTTAATTTTTAAGGTTATCACTTGATTACAAACTCATCCATAGGATCATATGGAAACCACTTTGGGTTAGAAAACCTATGGTGAGCCACTCACCTAGGGATCCTAGTCCCCTACCCAAAACATGACAAAAGAAATACAATACTTAAAATTCTTTATTTTAGTGGTTTAGAAAACTCTCTTGTGTACTCAGACCACTAGGACGAGCCCTAACCTTAACCATAAACAACATAAGAATAGTGCAAGGATGTCACATACTCAAGACACCTTAAGTAAAACATTATGATCAAATTAAAGAAATAAAATAAATATTCAGATAGGTACAAAGATGTAGACAAAGACCACGATCAAGGTTGGAAGATATAGACCAAATTCCAAGCCAAACAGGTACCCAACATTGAAATCCATGACTCCCAAGTTTCTAGAATAGGTCCAAATAGAACATAAAAGTAATATAAACTATAAAATAATAAATATTGATGGGGAAAAGAATGTAATATAAACTAATGAACCTTCAGGGACCAATAACTCAAGGGATAAGATAAAGTAATCTTGTCTTAGAATGGTGGCAATATATTACATATTTAAGTGCTGGTGAATCTTCTCTTTTGGGTTGGCTGCAAGAGGGATATCGATCAAGAGGAGTAAAATTGAGTTGTATATGTGTTCTAGTAGTTTGAATCATAAGGGACCCTTTATCTATGTGATTTTATAGATTGTCTCAGAGATATATGTATGACTATTTGTAGAAACATATGTATGACTGTCATAAAAATATAGTCTCAGTTTTGTGAGCATAACTTTTGTTTTCACCATTAGATTTTCCTGATTTTCATATATGTTGGCTAAAACCTAATTGTGCACATTCTCACTGGAGATAGTTTCATAATAATGTCAAGTTCAAACTTTATTTACAACAGAGCACGGGTATAGGAAAACAAACCAAAACACTTTGTCCATTTCTAATTAACATTTTTTTTTCATTATCATCGTAATTACAAATCATTTCACAATAGAAAATTTACAGATCATATGAAAAATATAAATATTTAAGAACACACACACATATACACAGATATTTATGCCAAATTACAATCATATAATCAATCATAGACTTCCAAGAAGAGTTTTGACAAAGGAAACTAATAAACTATGCCATTAAACTTCCTACACACAGTATGTGTTTTCAACAATATTTAATTCATAAACATATATAACTAGTGAATGTTGAAGCCTTGGAGGCTTTTGTGCCCATGAAGTAGGAGAGAGACCATATGGTTAAGGTGGACGATTTGTAATTTAACCCTAAGTTCATTTCCAGGCCCTGGCACCTTGTTTTATTTGTTATCATAGGCTACATTACCCTTGATGGTAGATATACTAAAATCTACAATGACTATCTTACTCTTCTGAACCATTTTAGGCATGGGGTTAAGATTAATTTTCCTTTCTATTTACTGAGTTCTTTGAATGCTTCCCTCCTTCATTAGCAAAGGGATCCAGAGAGTGATCGTGCTTTCCATGAAGGGCTCATGGTTCTCATATTTGAGGTGTGGAAGTCAAAGGTGGAAAGATCTCAGCTTAATAGAAAAGCCCTGGAGGACTATGATATTGATGGGAAGGAGTCGGAGGAGCTGTTTATGGAGGAAATGGAAGATGAAGAGGGGGATTCTGAGGATTACTGAGAGGAAAGCCCTAAGGAGGAAAAGAAGAAAAGGAAGATGGAGGATTCTACTACTGACATGGAATTAGAGGAAGAAGAGAGTAGGGAGGAGAGTCCCAAGAAGCAAGGGAAGAAGAGACCAAAACCTATTGACAATCATACTAGAACTAAAACTGGCAAGAAGAAAGTGGTGAAGAGGGTCTTCATATCTTCTGATGAGGGTTCCTCTTCCCAGGGAAACAATGATTAGGAAAACTATGTGGAAAACAACCCTGCTGGGGAGGAGAGTGGGGGTACTGGTAAGGATATTTGGGTTGAGGAAAAAATCTTGCAAGATGTTGCACAGGACATGACTAATATTGAGAAAGAAGGATATGAGAAGGAAAAGGCCAACCTAGATAAGAAGAAGGCAGACAATCCTAAGGAGAACATGGAGGCAAAGAATAGGGGCCCTGAGATTAATGAGGGGAAGAATGAGGATTTCAAGAATTTAGGGTGTCTGGCTTTCTTGTCTACCCTTATCGTAATGAAGAATGACATCACTATGATGAAGTCCAACATCCACCAGCTGCAAAAAGAAATGGGGATTCTTCAAAGGATGAACTTGGGGGAGAAAACCTTGGGCCAGACTATTGATGAGCTCACTGACATTGTTGCCAGAGTTGAGGGTGTTGCTACCTTCAATGACAGACTTAATGCCATGGAGGAGAAAATCCAATGCAGTGATGTTTTAACTAGGAAAGTTGAGACTATGGAAAAGAGAATTGACAAGCTAGAGAAGACCATGGGGAATATTGTAGAACAAAGCTTTGCTGTCCTCAAGGCTTCAAATGAGCATGTGAAGATCTTGGTTGACAAGTTTGATAGCGGGAAAGGGAACCAAGAGATCATAGAGACTAAAGAGGAACAGGGACCTAGTAAGCGCATGAGATCCAGGTCTAGGATGGTGGAAGATGGAAACAAGAATGACATGGAAGAGCTAAAGCTGTCTGCTGCAAACATGCAGATTCTTGCAGACCAGGTTGCAGAACTGATGAAATGTGTTTAGATAGCAGCTTGATGTCTTGCTTTCCTTTTTTTTCTATCCTTTTTCTTTTGGCTGGTCTTGGTGTTTTAGGACTTTTTTGTGTTTCTTTTTTTAGTGTTGAAGCACTTGAACTATTGGAGCCTAATTGTCTTATCTTTATTCTCATTGTAAAAGGTTTCGGGTCCTTTCAAAACCTATTTTTACATAATCAAAACTAGTGAATGTTGACAAATCACAAGAAAACATAATTAATTTCTATAATACACACACACACACACACACACACACACACACACACACCCATAAATACACATAGGCAAGAATGTGATTCTTCTTGGTTCTAGATCCTACGTGGAGTCATGCAGAGAATCCC
The DNA here is from genome assembly GCA_027943335.1 of Chamaecyparis obtusa. Taxonomy (NCBI): domain Eukaryota; kingdom Viridiplantae; phylum Streptophyta; class Pinopsida; order Cupressales; family Cupressaceae; genus Chamaecyparis; species Chamaecyparis obtusa. The sequence goes on along the minus strand of BSBK01006117.1, from coordinate 83,712 downwards.
TTCCAAAGTTTGATCAAAACAACCTTCTAAGCTTAAGTTTTGATAGCCATCTCAGATGATCTTCCCTCAGAGAACAATCCTTCCTTCCTCCTCTGAGAATCTCTATAAAATCCTCACAACCAAAGCTATCAAAAATACATTTACGACAAAACTCCAAAATTATTCACTTCCAAAATTTCCCCAATTTTTCTTCCAAGCTTTTTTTCCTCTTCTCAAAATCCTCATACTCTAATAATTAAATGAAAACTACATGGTTGGAGGAGGTTCTTTATGGGAAGAAACTACTCCAACTACTATAGTTGGTTGAAAATTAAATCAATCAATCCTCGTAAACAACTTTAAAAGCTTTTATTTTTAATTAAATTTTCCTTCAAAAGAAGAACATGACAAGAAAAGAATAATAAGAATACTCAAATAAATCACATAGCCCAATTGGAAACAAACAAGCCTAACTTCTAGGAGGTCTCAGGTTCAAATTTCCTAGGTAGCTATTTTTACCAAAAAGATCCTTATTTACTTTATTATTATTTTTATTTAATAATAATCATTTAAACATTAAAGATACAATTATAATTGCAAGCAAAACACATAGTGTATAATATTTATATATGCATAGGTATATATGTGTGCACCCATATATGCATAAACATATATAATATACATCTAGTTATAATACAGATAGAGGTACACACACACACACACACACACACACACACACACACACACACACACACACACACACACACATATAAGAGAGAGAGAAGTATAATGATTTAATACACATAAAGAAATAGAGAAAACATAACCCAAAATAATAATACTGGTCAATCCCCCAACTAAGGTGACTTCCTAAATAGGAACTTATGTCAACATGGAAGCCTTGAGAGTAACTTGGTAAAATCTCCACACAACAATAGTTTGAGGATTTTGAAGGCATGCACAGACCTATGTAGCCAGGTGGAGTTGATGCCTAGTACCTGCATCCTACAACACCAACTGAGTACACCAACACACACACACACATATGCACAACCAATGGAAAACAAGGACAAAGAATGTGACATGGTGTGGATCTAATGTAGGAGTAACTGTGACTACCTCTCCTCATCCTACACTCACATCAGGTAGTGTAATCAACAAAGTATAAATGGATTATTATGGTTAGCTCCAGAATAATTATTACTCCATATTGTATAACAAGAATGAATCCTAATATAATCATGTAAATGTAAATAATTTACTAACTTTAATAAACTAGTTTTATCATCCAACATGTACTCATAATGTCTCATTATCTAATCAAAATAAATAAATCATATAATCTTTAATACTAAATGTAGTAATCATGTCTAGTCTCGAGTATAACATGTAGCATCCTTAGAGTGGGTAACAAATCTAACCCTTAAGTGATTATAATCAATCAACCTAAGATAATAATAAACATTGATATGAGCATTTAACAAAGAAACTTATAGGTCTATCAAGTGACCCCCATCACATTAAGCTCATAAAATTTCATGAACACATAAGAAGATATAAAGGGACATACCTATACAATATTTATCATTTCCCAAATAGAATGTGAAGTTATAGTGTTTGAATAGTAATTGGGTTAAGAAAACACCTCAAGAAGGATTACTATCTTATACAAATATCCATACAGTCACATATAACACTTCCTAAATTCTAGAGAGCATATCCAGGACCTGTTAGGGTTGGAGGGGCATTACACCTTCAATCTAATTGCAATAAAGAATCAAATGAAGATCTTAAATCCCATTTAGTAATAAACTAGATACTCACACCCCTAGCTAATAAGATGATCTCAAAGATAGCAGCAGAGGAGGGAGTTGTTATGGTAGAAGCAAAATGCCCTTCAGACAAAGCAATATTCGTATGCTCTAATGTTCATGGTAGTTACAAAGGCAGTGTTGTTCAACCTGAATTACATCAGAGTTTTGAGCCATCTAATATATATAGGATGGACTTATCAAATCACTCAATTGAAATTTATAAGGTAGATTCTTCGAAACACCTAAATATAGCAATTTGGAACATATTCCAAACATAATTTTCAATCAACCCTTTTAAGTGCAAAATGAATAGGCCCAAGATTGTTTCCAAGACATGGAAAGCTTTATTAATTAGATTGCTCAGATGTTAGGTGAACACAAGCATGGTAATGTTCTGGAAGATGCAATCTTAACATCTTATGACTCCCCAAGCCAAACATTTACCATAGGTATCCAATATTTAGCTTCACTTTATCACAATCATTTGGACAAAGATATTTATGTAGACAACATCATTAATTAGGAGCCTCAAATTGTTGAATTTACCTTGGATCAAAATTAAAGTTTCCAAATTTTGGAAGTGGATGGGTTAGATAAGAGTGCCTTTTTTTATTCTCAACATAATGATTTAGTAGTCTCTATGGGATCATATGACCCCACTCAAGTTTTTTCTATAGATGAAACTCTGAGTCAATCACCTATGCCAAAAAAGACTCCTAAAACAAGGCGTAAAAAGTAAAAAATTTACAAGATTAATGAGGAAATAGCACCAGGGATCCAATCTACCCTAGATGAAAAATTTAACTTCATTAAAAGAATGATGAGGAGAACAAGAGGTTCTCCTTGTCATAAATTAAAATAGATTCATGGAATGTCAGACCTGAATTAATGCCTCTGATAAAAGAACTTGAGTCAAGCAACTGGTCAACTCTCTCCATGTAGACATTATCCTTTTATAAGAAATAAAACTCTCTCAAGATACCTTTGATAAGAAAGTATGTAAATGGAAAAAATAGAAATATTCTCATATGCATTGTGTTGGGGCTTTAGGTGAATTAGCTATCTTATGGAATCCTAAAGAAGTCCAAGGGAAGCTTTTAGATTAGGATAAAGCCATCACTCAACTATCCTTACATGATAAACCTACAAATTGTAAAGAATGGATTTCACAATTCTAGGATAGATATGATCCTTATTCCTCATTCTCATCTGAAACCCATGAATCAATAAATAATTCATGTATGAATACCATAAAAAAAATTCCCATCTCTTCCTTCCTAACCAAGGATAGCATAGCCTTGGTTTACCCTAACCTTATAGATTGGGAACAACAAAATCCACCAACCATAGATGTCTTTGAGAATGATGAAGCTATTGATGAATTCTTTGGGTTAAGACAAAGCATACCTATGGGGGACCACAAGGCTGGTTTCATAATCAAATTAGATAGAACACAATTCTGTAGTAAAAAAAGTGAAAAAGTGAACATAAGGCTCTTGGGTAAAAATTGAAAGGCACCCGGTTTCCATAAAATAGTAAATAAAAAAGATGTATCTGATGGTGAAAACCTCTCTAAGAGGCTCCCAATGATGGAGAGATTGATATACTTCCCATTACTAAAGAGCAGTCACCTCTTCTAGCAGAGAAAAATCAGACAATAAATATTGCCACTACAGAAACACAAAGATTGATACACTTGGAAGTGTCATTAAAAAAAGAAGAAAAAAATTAATTCATCTATTTCTTTAGATACTAGAAAATTAAATTTTCTTCAGCATACTCAAACATGCCTAGATTAGATCCTAAGTTAGTACTTCACCATTTTCCACTAAATTCGAGGGCAAAGCCATACAAATAGAAACTCTGGAAGATGCATCCCAAGATTGCATTATTAGTCAAAGCATAACTAAAGAGATTACTAGATACAGGTTTCATCAAACCTATAGATTATGCTCATTAGATCTCAAATCTGGTGCCAGTGGAAAAAGAAAGTGGTGCCATAAGAATTTTCTCTGACTTCTGAGACTTGAATATTGCATGACCAAAGGATGACTTTCCCTTACCGAATATTGTCACGATAGTAGATATCACTTCTGGATATAAGATGCTATCACTAATGGATAGTTTCTCTAGATACAAACAGATTAACATTGCTCCTGAAGATCAACACAAAATAACTTTTACTTGTGCTTGGGGCACCTATTGTTGGTGTGTCATGCTATTTGGGCTAAACAATGTTTGATCTACATATTAGAGGAAAATGATGACTTTCTTTCATGACATGATGTACATCACCATGGAAGATTATGTTGATGAAATATTAGCAGAGTCCCTAGAGATAAATTTACACTTATCAGTATTAGCCCCAATATTTGATAGACTTGAAGAGTATAAAGTCTATCTGAACCCAAAGAAATGTCTCTTTGGATTTACATTAGAAAATTTGTTGGGATTTATTGTCTCTAAGAGATGAATAAAGATCAACCTTGAAAAGGTCTAAGCTATAATTGCAATGACTCCCCCAATAAATCTTAAGAACTTGAGAGGATTACAGGGCAGGTTTCAATTAGTAAGAAGGTTTATATCACAACTGGTAGACAAATGCAACCCATTCCAATACCTATTGTATAAAGACACAAAATTTGAATGGACTGAAAATTGTCAAGAGGCCTTCCAAATACTAAAAAACTACCTACTATCTGCATCAATCTTAGTATCACCAATTCTAGATCAGCCCTTACTATTGTATATATCAACAATAGAACACTCACTGGGGGCATGACTGGCACAAAATGACTTAGAAGAAAAAGAAAAGGGCCATATACTATATCATTTGGATAGTTGTGGCTTATGAACTAAATTAAAATGCAATTGAAAGAGCATGTTTGGCTGTAGTTTTTTCCTCAAAAAATTAGACATTATATGTTGAGCTACAAGAAAATCCTTATTGCCACTATTGACCCATTAAAATATATACTTAGTAAAGAATCATTGATAGGGAAACTCGCCAAATGGGTCATGACACTAAGTGAGTTTGACATATACTATGTTGATTGCAAAGAATTCAAAGGCCAAGAAATTGTAAACCAACTAGAAGATGCACATCTAACATCTAATCATCTGATGTTGATAGAATTCCCCGATGAATGGATATTTACTATAGAAGAGACAAACCAATGGAATTTATATTTTGATGGCTCCCATACACAAAAAGGATTAGGAGCCGACATAGTCTTCATAAATCCTCAAGGAGATTCCATTCCTAGATCTTATAGGCTAAGGTTTGATTGCACCAACAACATAGTAGAATATGAATCATTTCTCATTAGGCTAAAAACAACTATCTAGTAGGATATCCAACAACTAAAGATCTATGAGGATTCTCAACTAATTATTAATCAGGTCAATGACAACTATGACACTAAAGATGATAAATTGATTCCATACAAGGATATGGAAGAAGACCTCAAGGTACACTTTGAGAAGATAACATTTGAGAAAATCACTAGGATAAGAAACAAGATACCAGATGCTATGGCTACTATAGGCTCTCTATTTGACATGTTTCCTGAGGTGACATAATGTGATTTTATGGTAAAACAAATTATGGTCCTTGTATTCGAGGTCCCAAAGTCTGAGGTTGTGTGCAAAATTGTTTGTCCTAATTCTCCTTGATACCAAGATGTTTATGAAAATATCACTATCCAAAATATCCCTCCAGAACTATCCCTTAACCAAAAGAAGTCCTTAATAAGGTAAGCCTCTCGTTACACCATCATTGCCAATACAGTCTACGATAAAAAGTGTGGATGGTACACTGTTATGATGTATCAACTCAGAAGAATCACAATCAATAATATTAGAAGTACATGAGGGCATTTGTGGTGCCCACTCTAGTGGCTTGACCTTAGCAAAGAAACATCTTAGAATTGGATATAATTGGCCCACTATGGAAAAATATGCTCGCTCATTTGTTCTAAAATGCAAAAAATGTCAAATTCATGGGAACCTCATTCATACACCAGCTCAGGAGTTACAACCACTTACTTCATTGTGGCCTTTGATAATCCACAATTAATTGAATAATTTGATGAACATAATTGAAAAGTGAAAGATAGTGATTAGAGCTCATCAAGATATTAAAGTGATATGTAAGGAAATTATATCAGTCATTACGTATTGTCATTGATGTCAACTAGTTTTGACTGTACTTATCATGATAGTTAAAAACATCTAAAGAAGAAAAAAATGATAAAGGAAAGAGATATCTACATGAAAAAGAGATGGGTATGGAGATATGGCTAAGGTATACATTGGGTAACTTATTGATGAATCTATGACATTATTTTGTTGACTTGATTGTATTACGTGAATTTGTTATGTATTGAAGATCAGAACTGAACAAGTTAATATGGTCAGTAATTGAAGATTTCTATATACACCAAGCTAGTGTAGTGTTTACTGAGTATCATTAATAATCAAGTTAGTATTCACTAACACATTTATCTATTGACCGAGTGAGAGAAATAATTAAAGTTTATAATAACTGATTGAATTGATGAGTTGGCAAGTTGCTTATGATTCTGACGTAAAAGATAAAGTTTTTTATGAGGATCTAATGGCTGACAAAATTCAATATTGATCAAATGGAGAAGGATGAAATGTGTTATAGAAACATCTATCGAGGAAGCTTGAAGTGACAAAATGAACGATGGAGATTAAGAGGCAAAATATTATGTATGAGAAGAAAACAGTTTCTGATGTCTAGTTAAAGAGACATGAGATTCATTATTGAATCTGGAGCTTATTGAAGAATGTAGGAGAAATCATGTAAAAGAAAGTTTTTCATGCACTACTGATCAAACTGGTTATAGATAGAACCGAGAAGATTTGGAGGCATTACCAAGCATCAAACTATTATTGACTGAGCTAAATATGTTGAAGGATTGAAGTGATTATTGATCAGAGGAGGTATTTTGAGCTTAGCATCGATCTAAAAATTTGGAATCTTAGTTGTATTTGAATCAGATCACTACTGTATCATTTTAACCATTGTTACAGCTAAATCTCTTAACCGAGTAGACTTAACAATCTTATTTGTAAATGACATTCCATAAATGTTGATGGTTTTCTTTTGACCCCATAGTGAATGCTGGTCAAGATTTAACTGGTAGTGATAAATCCTCTAGCCAGGTCACACCTTACAGTGTGCATTGTAACCTTTAACAAGATTGGCTCCTAACTATAATACCCCAAAAATGGGCTATATGTTCATTAACCTCCTACATCCTCAAATTGAATGAAATCGACATAGAAGTCCTAACCTAAGGCACATCTGCACATCATCGAATCTAATTGATTATCTTAAATTTTGCATCGGGGAATATTCCTAGCAATATTCTTAATTATCTTAATTACTTTTAATTTAATGATTATTTGGTGATAAATCACATTTATCCTAAAGTTTGATTAATTGAATATTTTCATATTTAATTAATTACATTTAATATTTGCCACTTAATTGTTTAATTAAATTTAATTCTATCTATTATTAATTGTATTATTTAATTTTGACAATAAATCCAATATTCCTATTATTAATTGATTAAATTCTTATTTAATTAATTAAAGCAAGTTGTCATATTTAATGATATTATTTTTGAATAAAAGTTTGATTAAATGATTGATCAACCCATAAATCAATTGTTTTATTTTCAAAAATCAGTTAAGTTGAGAATAAATCACTTTATTTATTTATTAATTCATAATTATCCATAAGCACAATCAAAGAGTAGTTAAACTCCAAATCAGAAAATCAATGCAAGTTATTGACTTTTTGGAACTCAACATCATTTTTGAGTTTTAAAGTTGATCTAAACTTCTAATTTGAGTTAAAAAGCTATTTTTGCATGATTTGCATGTTTTTGTGAATTAAATTATCTTTATTTTCAGATAACTCAAAAATCAACTTGAGTTATTTGAGTGATTTATGATTTTTTTTCCATGCACCTCCAAAGCCCTATATTTCTATAAATTAAGGCTTCAGCTCATCTCAAATCATCTCATAATTTGCAAGCTCATGCTAGCACATTGGTATCTAGAGGATCAAAGCTTATTACGAATCAACCACACTTTGTGAGATCACTTTTGTTTTCATTTTATTGTTAGATCATTTTAGCATATCAATTTCCATATTAGCATAGATTCATATCAAGTTTTCATCATATCATTGCATAGAAAATAAAAAAAATATAGATTAATTGCATTCATATTTCATATCAGTTTTGCATTCAAATCCTTCATTTAGGTGTTGTCAAGGTCACTGATCTCGATAACAATCTAAGAACATCATACTTGAACTTATTAGAAGGTAGTAAATCACCTGGTTAGTTTAGCTTTCAATTCATTGCACAATTTTGATTTTAAGCTAACCTCTAATGTTTTACTGAAGTGTTGTGTCTACAGATCAGGTACAAAATGCAGCAAAAAAAATAAAATTTTGTGATGGGTATGCACTTATTTTTTTTACATGGTTCAATGAATGATATGAGTTGTCATTTGGGTTAATTGTTGGTTATTATTGCTGATAATAATTGATTTTTAGAGCTAACCCTAGGGTTTTCATAAGTTGAAGATACATTGCATATCTTGTTTTCTTGTTTGCTTGTTTTCTTATCGAAGAGTTTGTTGCTTGCTTGCCTAGGATTGCTTAACAAAGATAAAAATCAAGTAAATATCTACTAAGCACATCGCAAGGATCTCAGGTATTCTACTTGTTCTAATAATATTTTGATTTGGACTTAAAATAAATCTCTCGTGTGTCTAGCTTGAGTGCTTCTTTTCATGCTTTTGTTTTTCACACTTGCATAATTGATACTAGGTTGTGACACCTTAGGTATTCATTTAAGCAGTCTTAGATACTTGTGATTGATCTAGATTAATATCTTGGGTTATTGGACTCGCTAAATCCGCTAGCCCCTCATTCTGCCTTATGGTTGCAATCTTAGGGCCATAAAGGAGAGGGTCTACAGGAGAGAAGCGTTAATTGTTCCACCAGGCAACCCTTTTGTTCTTTTTAGAACTCACTTGTTTTCTAAGTTGTGGTCTCATTTTTATCTTGTGTGAGGGGTTAATTGTTCCACCTTGTGGACTCACCTCATATTCACTTTAAGCATTAAATATTCCTCTTTCTGCTTTTGGGTACTTTCGATAGATTTACTTTTAGAAATATATCTGTGAAAACATAGTAATTAGGCCCTATGAACACTATTTGTGGTTCTTGAGAGATTGGATTCCCAGTGAAATCCTTCTTGACAATGGAATCCTTATAGGTAGGGAGGATACTTAGTGCATCTTATGTTCTTCTAGGTCCGTGCATCTTCCCTTATTGATTGATACATTCTCTCTCTGGAGGGGTTGATAGATCACGTGGGGTTGATATCATAGACCTTGATGAGATAATCTTTGTCTTAGCGTGTCAGATTTATCTACCTACTTTGTTTGGGTTAAAAGTGAAAAGGCATCAAACCCTTGGATCTAGAGCTAAGTCCCCTTGTGGTATACTATTGTGAGTCACCTTTAGAGAGGGTTAACCGTAGCGAACACTCCCTTCACAAGGCAAACTATGTTGACAGAACCTCAAGCGGTAATAGCCATTTTTGCCATGGTAGTGACAACCACTATATAAATGTCTTTGTGGAAGAAATATCCATAGGTGTGGTTCATTTTTGGGTTGTTAGATCTCCCTAGTAGCTCTTGAAGATTAAGTTCTCAGACTATGTCAAAACCCTGGTGCATCGGGATTGGAGTTCACCCCTTTGGATCATAACAGTTGCAGAGTCAAACCAGTACTAAAAACCCTAGCAAGGCCAAATTTTTATTTTCTAGGGTATATGTGCATCATTGCAAAACATTTTGGAACATACACAATTAACACTTCTGAGGATTACAACGAATAAGTCACTTGATTGTTCATGCGCAAGGTTGCTTTTGCCCTTGTTCATTATTTTCAAACATGCTTGAAATCACTTGCTTGCTATTTTGCATGCTTTTTTATCTATCTAGTTATTGAAAATGGACAAATCTATTACAATCCTCAAATCTGGACATTGAAATTTGCAAACAAGCTGAAACTGAAAACCCTAAATTTGCAAAATTTGAAGTGAAATTCTTTTCTGAAGTCAAAAGTCATCTCAAAAGGTTAGAAAGCCATACGAGTTTTTGTCAAATGTCATTTCAGTACTACCCAACTTTGTATGGTGAACTACCCAGTGTCGTACAAGTTTTTATGCCAAAAAATTCAAAAGTCAAAATCCTACTTGCAACTGTCGTATGATATTTTCAACTATCATTTCATTAGTTACCAACTATCGTATGAGTTTTGAAACTATCATTTTGTGGCATACCCACTATTGTACAAGTTTGCAGAGTGTCGTTTGGGAAATTTTTGAAAGTTGTCAGAAAATTGTCAGAATTGCTAGATATTTAGCTTTTTCAGCCTATTTCCAGAATCTATCGATCAAATCACTGTGTCAGGAACAAAGCAGTAACTATTAAGAATCCAATCATTATCCCAAAGTGGCCTTTTGAATCTGATTCAACCTTCTATTTAATCGATTTGAATCCTTTTTGTCTTGTGTCCAAACCTTGTCATAGCTATCAATCTTCAATCAATCATCAAAATGACTAAGTGTTGTGGTATCTTGTCCTCTATCTTTTGGGAATCTACCCATACATCCAGGCCATAGTATCCTTCACCCATGTCTAATCGAATCTTCAAATCAATCAAACCTTGACAAGGTTGCGTCATCTGATCATCTTGATTCATTTCATTCTTCAGTCATCTGGATCTTATTCTTTGTCTCACTCAAAGTTGATGGTGGAAACTAGAGCTTCCTCACACAAGAAATCTGGAGAAGCATCCCAAACCTTACCTATAACCACTACCAAGGGTCCAACTCTTGAGAAACTCATCAATTCTAGTCTTTATGAAGATGCCGATCTTGGCAACTATCAATTAAAAATTGGTTAAATTCCTCCTCCATGAACTCATGGAGGTACCCAACAAACCCTGCATCAATCTATTTGAGGGAGTCCATAAACTCCTACCATGTCTCAAGAAGGGAAAAACTTTGGCTCTCAAAGAACTCAATCTCAACATGGTGCAGATCAGGAACCCACACCTGAAGAAATTTCTCAATATCAAAACGATGATAACTTCAAATAGATGATGAAGCATTTCTTGAAAGAAGATAGAGAAGCATACTTTTTACAATTAGCTCATCAAGGAGCTAAAATTCCTCCCAACTTTAATGTTGAAGATATCATTATGCATGAGGAAGAAACTCCACTCACAGCTATGATGAAATAGATGCATGCTATGAAAGTTGAACTTAATAATCTTAAGAAAGAGAAGGAACCCAAGGAATTCTCCATGGAAGCTCTATGCCCTTTTCCTTTTGACAAAGACTTGTATATGCCACCATTTCCAAAAAGAGTGGAGATGCCAAAGTATGATAAGTACAATGGACACTCTGATCCTCAAGATCATGTCAGATAATTTTGTACACAATCAATGGAGTTCATGCATGAACCAACCTATCTGATGTGTCTCTTCCCTTGATCTCTAGGGGGAGCAGCCATCCACTGGTTCTCTAGACTGCCTTCTACTATCAAAAATTTTGAGGAGTTGATCAAATTGTTTTATTAGAAATACTCCTACAATATTCAACATCCACTCACCATGATTGATATCTATAATCTCAAGCAATATCCAGGGGAACCATTCCTAACATTTCTCAAGAGATGGAGGAAGAAGTTCTCTCTATATGCCAGACCTATTCCAGAAATAGAAAAACTGGAAATCTTCATCAATAACCTTGTTCCAGAAATCAATTATCCTCTACAAATGCAAGATCATCCATCTTTTGATAAGATGGTGGACAATGCTATTAAAATAAAAAAAAGTGCTTGTGAAAAAAGGAGAAATCACACTTCAAAAAGACAAGTACGAATTAGGATCCAATTCTAAAGACAAGAACAAAAATTGAAACAAGAACAAAGGCATCATCATAGATGGTGTGTTGATACTATCTGTGCCCCATCAAAGGCACCAGCCTACAATCTAACTCTTGGTTCCCAAGCCATCAAAGCTTCAAAACAAAAGTCACCCAAACCATCTCAAAAGAAGATAGAATACAAAAGATGGGATAATAAATGAAAGTTTACTCCTCTTGGAGAATCTTTGGAATCCACCATGAGAACTTTGCTGGCTAATAACATCATCTCTTTGCCACCAATCCGATCACTTGATTCTGAGCCTAAGCCAAAATGGTGGAGAGAAAATGAATTCTATGATTTCCATCGAGGTAAAGGTCACAAAACTAATAATTGCTTCTGATTGAAACATACCATTCAAGATCTGATCGATAGTGGAGACATCACAATTGACAATCCTCAGAGCAATAATGATCATACAGCATTCGTAGAACCATTTCTGAAACATGGTCAAGAAGTTTCAACTTCTCAGCCTAACATGGGGGCAAAAGTCAACTATGCCTACCCTGGAAATAATGTTGTCATCAATATGATTGAACCATGTCTCTCTAAAAGTTGCAATGTTATCACAATTGTAAGAAGAGATAGACAAAATCAATCTACCAATGTGGTTACTCGATCACAAGCCCAAGCACATCTGAAAGGAAAAATCCTAGATTTATCAAATGTCCCTAAGGTGCCCTTCAATCTTTCATCTACTTCTAAGCAGAAGGCTACTTCCAAATCTTCCAATCCAAAGGATACGAGGCCTACATCTTATAGCATTTTTCAACAACTCTAGCACACTAATGCCAAAATCTCCATGTTTGAGTTGCTTTGAATATCTCCAACTCATAGAGCCATACTAGACAAAGCTTTGCTCAGTTCCAATGTTCTTGATGACCTTGATTTAGATAGGTTCCAGACTATGGTTGGACATCTTACATCTTCGCAATATATCTCCTTTTCAGAGGAAGATGACAACTCCTTGAGTCACCCACACAATCAGCCTTTGCATATAGAAGTCTTGGTCTAGAACCATAGGGTCAAACATGTGTTGATAGATGGGAGCAATAGCCTAAACATTTGTTCTTACAGCTTGATCACACAATTGGGATTTTCAGAATTGGCTATTGATCCTAGAAAGAAAATAACTATCAAAGCCTATGATGAACAAGAAAGATCTTCTAAAGGAACCATTATCTTACCCATCTGAGTGGGTCCAGTTATCAAAGATACCATCTGTCAAGTGCTTGATCTACCTTTGGCCTACAACATCCTCCTAGGGAGACCATGGATACATGAAATGCAAGGTATTCCTTCTACATACCATCAATGTCTGAAGTTTCCTTATGAAGGAGTAGAGGTTACTATCCCTGCAGATTTGAATACAACTTGCAATACATTGAAAGAAAGTGCAGATAAGCTTGTGCATAATAACAGAGAATCTTCCATTGAACTAGATAAAGTAGCATCCACATCTAACATAGAAGATCTTGCAAAAGAGGTCAATATCAAAGAAAATGGGATGGGAGAATATATTATAGAGCAAGTCTTATCTTTGACATCTCTCCCTATCTCACCTAAGTCTTATGGACAATCTTTGAAATTATCCAAGCCCGAACCTAAAGAACCTCTTGAAGCATATAAAAAGAAATTTGTGGTAGAACAAGTATCCAAGCAAGAATTTGAAGAGGATGAAGTTGTGCTATCATGGCTATACAAAGATGAACCTAAATCTCAAGTTGTTCAAACTAGTGACTCTACAGTATCCAAACTCCCTTCTAAGTCATATGGTCTAGGAGATAAATTAATAGCTAAGATGGGATATTTAGGTAAAGGACCTCTAGGAATCAGAGGAAAAGGTCTTGAGACACCTCTCCCACATACTGGTAGAGAAAATAAAAACAAAGTTGGCTTAGGATTTAAGAAGAAACCCTATCACCTCAAAGGTAATTGTTCCCATGTCATAGAGCAGATCGCACTAGGAGAACCTCTTCTTAAGAAAGAAGAAACAGAACCATAAAATAGTGATTTAGATAGCTGAGAACTCATCCCCTATGAAAAATTTCCTAAAGAGATCAAAGACCTTCTTGATGATAAAGATGATCTAATCAAAAGAATTAATATAGTAGAAACACAAGAACCTACTATCAACCAAGAGATAGTTGCAACACAAGAACTAGCTAATCTTGAAAACAATTAAGAAGAGGGAGGTGGTAGTGATTCTAAGACAGATTCCCATGAGTATGAATTCAAATTAGAATCTGAGGGTAACCCTTCTTGGGGTATTCACCCTGACTTTACTCATGTTCTAAGATTTCCTAGAGATCCTGAATTAGAAGCTAAATCAAATGACTATGAATGGGGATCCATTCTAGAACCAGATGAAGATGAGCTTATTACAGAGAAACATGTTGATGTTATTCACCAATATGCACCTAATCTCAATGTGAGTCTAGATCGAAGTGATGAACCTATCGAGTCTGATCCACCTATGACTGAATTGAACTCCCATGATGACATTGAGCCTATTCACAAATTGAATGTCTTAAGTTGTAATATCACCTTTGAACTCAAGCATCAGGTTAGGACCAATGATGATAGATCCATATCCATAAACACTATCTCCCAATCTTTCCCTACTTTGACTATCCAATATCCAGAACTTATTGGTCAAACCTCCACAAATCTAAGCCATGGTATTTATACCTTCCTAAATGACTATGCCCTTGCTTGCTACTTAAATGTAGTTGAGCCTATGAGGACTTCCATCAGTGACCTGAGCGTCAGCATGACTGAGTCAGACATCAAATATCTTAGTCAGAAAAATAAGAATAAAAAAAAAAGAAAAAGAGTTCTGAGGGTGAAAACCACTTTGTGGTAGTCTCAGAACCTACAAAAGTAAAAATAAAAGACATATCCAAAGGTGAAAACCTCTATGAGGTGCCTAAGGATGAGATATTTGATGTCCTTCTGAGTCATTTACAGGATAGATCTCCAGTTCTAATTGAGCCCACTCAATCCATCAATTTGGGTACAATAGAGGAACTGCAATTGGTACATGTCGTACAATCATTATCCGAAGAAGAGAAACAAAAATTAATTACATTTCTAATAGAGAAGAAGATCAACTTTGCATGGAAATATTCAAATATGCCAGAATTGGATCCTAATCTCATAATGCATCATTTATCTATTGCTCCAAATGTCAAACCTATCAAGCAAAAATTGAGAAAGATGCATCCTCACATTGCACTCTTAGTAAAAGTTGAATTAGAGAAGCTCCTAAAAGCTAGATTCATCTGAGTTATTGACTATGTAGAGTGGATCTCCAATATCATATCCATTTCTAAACCAGATGGTTCAATCAGAGTGTGCATAGACTTTAGAGATGTGAATAGAGTGTGCCCCAAGGATGATTTTCCACTACCTAACATTGATATGATAGTGGACATGACTGCGGATTTTGAGATGTATTCCTTAATGGATGGTTTCTTTGGATATAATCAAATAAAAATTGCTCCAGAGGATCAACTGAAAACTGCTTTCACATGTGCATGGGGCACCTTCTGTTGGAATGTCATGCCATTTGGGCTTAAAAATACTAGTGCTACATATCAAAGAGCCATGACATTTATTTTCCACAACATGATGCATTGAACTATGGAAGATTATGTTGATGATACTTTAGCAAAATCTATGATTAGAACTGAACATCTAAAGGACTTGAGCATGATCCTAGATAGAATGGAAAAGTTTAGTCTCTGACTAAATCCTAAGAAGTGTGCTTTTGGTGTCACTTCTGGAAAGCTCTTAGGATACATTATTTCAAAGAAGGGCATTGAGGTTGATCCAGCTAAAGTAAAGGCTATAATGGAGATGCAACCTCCTAAGAATATCATTCAGATGAGGACATTGCAAGGAAAAGTTCAATCTATCAGAAGATTCATATCACAGCTAGCGGACATATCATAACCATTTACAAAAACATTACATAAAGGTGTGACCTTTGCATGGAACAAAGAATGTGAATAGAATTTAACCATATCAAGAAGTATCTATCAAATCCTCCTATCTTGATGCCTCCTATTCATGGGAAGCCATTGATCTTATATGTCTCCGCAATAGATACATCACTGGGGGCATTGCTAGCACAACATGATGAGAACAAAAAGGAAAGAGCTATATACTATATCAGTAGAACATTGGTTGCATATGAGAAGAACTATTCAATGATTGAGAAATCTTGTCTAGCTATGATCTTTGCATCATAGAAACTGAGACACTACATGCTAGCTCATACCACACAATTGGTAGCTAAAATTGATCCCCTCAAGTACCTACTAAGCAAAGCTTCCCTCACAGGTAGATTAGGTAAATGGGTTATGCTCTTAAGTAAATTGGACATTGAATATGTGGAATGAAAAGCTATCAAAGGGCAAGTCATTGCTAATCAATTAGCAGAAGCACCATTGTTTGATGACACACCACTACAAATGGAATTTCCAGATTCCTCTATCATGCATCTTTCTTCTAGAGGATGGCAATTATTCTTTGATGGCTCCTATACACAGAATGGATCTAGAGCAGGCATGTTGTTCATAACTCCTCAAGGATACACGATCCCAAAAGCATTTAGATTAAAGTTTCGTTGCACAAACAATATTGTAGAATATGAAGCCCTTTTGAATGGTATGAAACTAGCAATTGAGTGGAGAGTGACAGAGCTACACATTCATGGAGACTCTAAACTTGTTATTCATCAAGTCAATGATGTGTACCAAACTAATGATGAAAAGCTCATTCCTTACAAGAGAATGGTAGATGATCTTAAGAAACATTTCATATCTATCACATTTGAGAAAATTCCTAGAATGGAGAACAAGGCTACCGATGCAATGGCAACACTATCTACTTTATTATAGTAGCCTGAACATGAGCTACGCTACGAGTTCCTGGTGGAAGCACTATCTTATCCTGCATATGACTCCCCTGAAACCTGCATGATTTGCACCATTGTAGGTCATGATTCATCTAGATACAAAAACCTATTTTCTTATCTCCAAGACCAAATCATTCCCAATACCTTCCACCGCCATGAAAAGAGATACCTTATCCGTAATGCCTCCCAATATGTCATCATTGGTAATAATCTATACAAACGAGGTCTAGATGGTATGCTACTTAGATGTTTAGAATGGGAAGAGTCTCAACATGCATTAGAGGAAGTCCATGAGGGTATTCACTCAAATGGTTTAACACTAGCTCAAAAACTTATTAGGGCAGGGTACTATTGGCCTAAAATGGAGAAAGATTCAATCAAGTTTGCTAAAAGTTGTCAAAAGTGCCAAGTGCATGGTAACTTGATTCATGCTCCAGGAAGAGATCTAATTCCCTTCACAACACAATGGCCTTTAGAACAATGGGCCTTTGATCTTAAAGGTGCTATCTATCCACATTCTTCTAATGGACATACCCATATAATCACTGCTATAGATTATTTTACAAAATGGGTAGAAGTAGTCCCTTTGACATAGGCAACTGGAAAGCAAATATCTATGTTCATATTGAACTATATCATATGTATATATGGGATACCTCATTCCATAATCACAGATAATGGTGGAAAATTCAAGAATAAAGACCTCAATGATCTATGTGCCAAATTCAAGATCACACAACATTGGTCTTCTATCTACTATCCTCAAGGGAATGGACAAGCTGAGGCCTCTAACAAAAATCTATTGAAAATCTTGCACAGAACAGTTAATAAAACATGAAGAGACTAGCATCTCATGATCAATCCAGCTCTCTAGGCCTATAGAACAAGTATCAGAACACCTACTAGGGCTACACCTTTCACTTTAGTTTATGGGTCTGAAGTGGTACTGCCTATTGAGGTTGAAATCCCATCACTCAGAATTAGAATGCATGGTCTAGTAACTGATGATGACTACAGAGTGTCTAGGTTGCAAGAACTTGAACTACTAGATGAGCGCAGATAAGTAGTGTATGATCATCTCAGAGAATATCAGAAGAGAATGTCTAGAGGTTACAACAAGAAAGTCAGACATAGAGAATTTCAGGTTGGTGATCTAGTCTTGAGAGAAAATCCTAAAAATTAATCCCATTGAGAACGCAAGGGGAAGTTTGAATCTAATTGGCTGGGTCCCTTTGTAATTACTACTACTTTTGGCTCTGGTGCCTATCAACTCTCAATGACTAAAGGAGAACAGCTCCGAGAACCAATCAACGTTCTCCATCTGAAGAAATTCTATGCCTAAGGCATTTAGTCTATGGTAAAATGTCCTAAAATATTTTTTTATAAAAATAAAAAAAAAGTCCTAAAAAAATGAACATCTTGGTGAAAACCTAGCAATAGGTGCCTTGATGATTCACAAAAAAATAAAAAAATATCAAAAGTACAAAAAAATTAAAAAAAATGAAAAAAAAAATGAGAAAAAGAAAAAGTGCCTTGGTGAAAACCTGGAAACAGGTGCCTTGGTAGAAAAAATAGAATCTCTGCCAAGATGGTGAAATCCCGGCAAATGGATGCCACTTGTTTCAAAATGCTCCATCTATCAGCACAATCTTGGTCTTTCCCAGCTTTCAATTTTGCTTTAGTTTGTACATATCTCTCAGTTTGTTTCTGCATTTCCAGTTTTCAATAAGTTGGTCTGTACACCACTCAGCTCAAGTGTTTGTATCCTATCAATGCTTAACACTTGGGGGAAATTAGTATTATATCCTATGGCCTCCAGTATATCTTAGATGTATCATATCTAGTCAGAGTCCTTTGAAGCTTCATTTGAGTCAGTCAAGTCTGTCTCGTCTCTAGAAAGGATTTTGCATCTACAGCAACAATCAAACACAAACTGAAAACAATATGTGCTTTTCATGCTTTTATCTCCTTGTATGCTTATTGATTCACATTGAGATTTTTGCATATTGTGTCCCTTCAAGCTTTTCGATGATGTCCTTTATAGGATTTAGAGAGTGATGACTAGGGGCATAATCTTTTCTTTGTCTTCTGCTTGTATGTGAAAATCTAACGTCTTTGGAAATTTTGGATTGAAATGGTGTCTGACTATAAGAACCTCTATCTTGAATTAGATGGCCATGCGTACCTCGACCATTGATACCTAAAAAATTCAAGGAAGTTTGATCTCACTATTGTCTTTTTGAGTAAGTTCTTTCTCCTACTATGAAACGTGATCTTACCTAAGGGTGTGAATGATAAAGGGTCACTACGGGTAATTCACACTAGATTTAGAATGATCTCTTGACTGTTTGATGTGTATGTTAAATGAAAATTTCTATATCAAAATGGACATGATACTTAGGTCATCTTGGTGCTTGTGCCTTGGTGCTTGTATCTAATCTGACATTCCGAAAATAAAACCAATATTCATATGTCCATGGTTGTTTGACCAGTGGGTGTTGTATTGGTTCTTGAGCGTTACAAATCAATATTCATATGTCTATGGTTTCATGGCTAGTGGGCATTGTATTGATTTATCTGGTTACCTAAAAGTTTAATGATGATAACAAATCGACACATGATCAATGAGTAGGTCCTAGGTCCTAGGGTTGCATTATCATCCTGCATGTTTCTTTGCATTTTTGCACTTTGCATGATCTCGCAAATTGTTTGAACACTTAAAAGATTCTTCAATCACCTCTTCCAATCTAACAAGAGCTGAATCCCACATGAAGGTTCCTCCAACGAAATAGCAAGTAGAATCCTTTTTCGAGATCAAAATCAAAATCTAAAATCATTCATATTATTAACTACTTGCATAATCAACCTTCAATCATCATAGAAATCTAGTATTCAACTTAATTGATTATCTAACATCAAACTATCAAAATTTCAAACTTTTAACTATGGTCAACTCATGGTCAAACCTAGTCTACTTGGTCTCTAGGACCTCCAAATGATGTGAAATGCATTCCCGAACGTGTATAACCACTTTTCAAATCAATTAACATGCTTCTAAACCATTTAACATTGAATTTTATTGTTAGATTTTGATTTTAATCCTGAAGGGGGCATGGTATTGCACATCATTCAAGTCTGTAAAAATTCTATCAATCTTTCCTTAGTAATCAAGACAATAACCATGTCTAGTTGCTGAATCATCAAAAGTCCTCATCGCTCGGGGCAAATCTATCATCACTTGGGGCATATTAGATTTGTCGATTCATATCAATCTGGTATCCTCCTAATCTTGTAATCTGTATCAGCTTTTTGCAACCATCGGTTCATCAGTGTTATTTCCTTGGTTCTTCAATAACTAAAGGGGTTAGATGTGATACCTACGTCGTGGTTATGCTAAGACAATCAAGTCTAGAATCAGTCACTCACTTCTTTGCAATCCTAAGGTTTGGAATCAGGCATTTTGACACTCTTTCACAATCATCGGTTCATCGCTGCTATAGTGAACATTATCTTTGGTCATTCAGGACCTAATATCTTCAAATCTTTCAATCATCATATCTTTCGAATAAGTTTCATATCTTTATCATACACAAACTATCTTTGAACCACTGCACTTCACACAGTAATTCAAAGAGGGGCAAAATGTAATACCCCAAAAATGGGCTATATGTTCATTAACCTCCTACATCCTCAAATTGAATGAAATCGACATAGAAGTCCTAACCTAAGGCACATCTTCACATCATCGAATCTAATTGATTATCTTAAATTCTACATCAGGGAATATTCCTAGCAATATTCTTAATTATCTTAATTACGTTTAATTTAATGATTATTTGGTGATAAATCACATTTATCCTAAAGTTTGATTAATTGAATATTTTCATATTTAATTAATTACATTTAATATTTTCCACTTAATTATTTAATTAAATTTAATTCTATCTATTATTAATTGTATTATTTAATTTTGACAATAAATCCAATATTCCTATTATTAATTGATTAAATTCTTATTTAATTAATTAAAGTAAGTTGTCATATTTAATGATATTATTTTTGAATAAAAGTTTGATTAAATGATTGATTAACCCATAAATCAATTGTTTTATTTTCAAAAATCAGTTAAGTTGAGAATAAATCACTTTATTTATTTATTAATTCATAATTATCCATGTGCACAATCAAAGAGCAGTTAAACTCCAAATCAGAAAATCAATGCAAGTTATTGACTTTTTGGAACTCAACGTCATTTTTGAGTTTTAAAGTTGATCTAAACTTCTAATTTGAGTTAAAAAGCTATTTTTGCATGATTTGCATGTTTTTGTGAATTAAATTATCTTTATTTTCAGATAACTCAAAAATCAACCTGAGTTATTTGAGTGATTTATGGCTTTTTTTCCATGCACCTCCAAAGCCCTAGATTTCTATAAATTAAGTCTTCAGCTCATCTCAAATCATCTCATAATTTGCAAGCTCATGCTGACACATTGGTATCTGGAGGATCAAAGCTTATTGTGAATCAACCACATTTTGTGAGATCACTTTTGTTTTCATTTTATTGCTAGATCATTTTAGCATATCAATTTCCATATTAGCATAGATTCATATCAAGTTTTCATCATATCATTGCATAGAAAATGAAAAAAATATAGATTAATGGCATTCATATTTCATATCAATTTTGCATTCAAATCCTTCATTTAGGTGTCGTCAAGGTCTCTGATCTTGATAACAATCTGAGAACATCATACTCGCACTTATTAGAAGGCAATAAATCACCTGGTTAGTTTAGCTTTCAATTCATTGCATGATTTTGATTTTAAGCTAACCTCTAATGTTTTACTGAAGTGTTGTGTCTACAAATCAAGTACAAAATTCACACACACACTAATCAAGCTCACTTTAGAAGAGTGAAATATTTTGGGTTATTAGTCCCAGGTGGTCTTCCCTTTAGCAGGGTTTCCATGTTAAAATCCTTGTGTTATGTGTACTTGATGTGATTGGATTGTTGTTTTACATTACACATTTCATATTTGGATTAAATGGTAAACATAGTATTGAATTTACTGGTATTCAGTAAATGACCAGAAAGTTATTGTTGACAAGCTTTTTGAGTTGATTATTTGTTTGAAAATGTTTGATCATATACATCTGGAAGTTTGGGACTATAGGATAACTGGATTTAACTGATTCACCCCCCGTTTTAGTTATCTAACAATTGGTATCAGATCTTGTATGATTAAAAAGGAAGTTTGAAGGACTTGAGCTAAAGATCACAAGATGTATAAGAGAGAGGTGTCAAAGCTGAACAAAGATAACTTCACAACATGGAAAAGAAGAATGAAATTGCATATATCTGGAATTGGTGAATCTACACTGTTCTACCTGACTAATGAGTACATACAATTGTGTATTGGACCTTTGACAATTGATCAATTGAGAGATATACATGAAAATAACATGACAATGATAGAGATTGGTGTTTCCTTATCTGATGTAGAATTTGAAGATGTCAAAGTATGTACTTCAGAAAAAGCAATGTGGGGCAAACTGACACTAGTCGACGGAGGAGATATGAATGTGATGAGAGAAAGAGATGAAAGCTTTAGAGGGAGATTTGATGACATGAAGATGAAAGAAGGTGAAAACATTTCACAGTGCAATAACCAAATCAAGGAGGTTTCCGATGCTATCTGAGGAGCAGGAGGTGTTATTGATGAAGACGTTGTTGTGA
Source organism: Chamaecyparis obtusa (assembly GCA_027943335.1). Lineage (NCBI taxonomy): Eukaryota > Viridiplantae > Streptophyta > Pinopsida > Cupressales > Cupressaceae > Chamaecyparis > Chamaecyparis obtusa. The sequence continues at coordinate 61,202 of BSBK01006117.1, read as the reverse complement.
GTAAAATTATTAGAACCCTACTTCCAATTTATGCTATTAGAATCTATACAATTTAGGAAATGAGATCTGCACCGAGTATTGTTCTTACATTTGATAGTCTAATCGATAAATTGACTACTTTTTACCAGAATAAATATGATAATATTATTGTATCGAGTGTTGAGTCTGTATTTTTGTCATCTTTGAAAATTGGAAAGTCAAGCAGTAAACATATGATAAGGAATGAAAGTGACAGCGACAGTGATGAAGATGGACTTGATGAACTTGAAGCACTTATGGCTCAGAGGTTGCAGAAAAGTAAAGGAAGGTATAAAGGAAAATTACCTCTGGAATGTTTTAACTGTAAAAAAATTGGTCATATTGCAACTAGATGTCCTAATAGGAAAGATGATGAAAAAGATAATGACCGATCTATTGAAAATAAGAATGATAGAAGAGATAACCAAGATCGTAGAGGCAACCAACACTATGATGAAAAGGAAAAGGAAATAAGGCATGTTACCTTGTTGGAGAGGATCATGATGATAATGACACCGACATTGATGGAGACATTGAGGTGGTATTCATAGCTTTGAAAGAAGATTCAAAAGAAGAAGAAAGGTATGTAGAAACAACACTTATCTCTAAAGTTAGCAAGAATCATACATGGATTATTGATAGTGGATGTACACATCATATGACTGGTGATGAGGATAAATTTGAATACCTTGAACATTATAATGGAGGATCTATTAAAATGAGAAATGATACACCTTGTCAAGTAAAAGAAAAAGGATCTACCATGTTGAACAATAAGATCAAATGTGAAAATGCATATTGGGTGAAGGGACTTAACTATAACTTGTTTAGTGTAGAAAAGTTGAATAAATTAGGTCACCAAGTTGCATTTTAAAGTAGGAAGGTGAAGATATATGATGAAACATGAAAGTTGGTCGGTACTGGTGAACAATCTAAATGTAATCTATTCTATCTTGACAATGTTGAAACTTCTTGTTTAATGGAAAGAATTGAAGATGTGTGGTTGTGGCATAAAAGGTTGTGTCATGTGAATTTTGACAACATGATTAAGATCAATAAGAAAAGAAAAGGTAGAGGCTTACTGAGCTTATCTAAACCTGACCATGTCATATGCAAACAATGTCAAATGAGAAAAATGTCAAAATCTAGTTTCAAGAGCAAGACCTAGTAATCTAAAGCTATTTTGGAGTTGGTTCATACCAAATTATGTGGTCCTATGAGAAGTCAGAGTTATTATGGAGACATATACTTTATTCTATTTGTTGATGACTACTCTAGGATGATGACAGTTATGTTTTTGAAAGAGAAATCTAAAGCTTTCAAAATGTTTAAATGGTATAAAGCTAAAGTGGAAAGGAGTTAAAATGCTTAAGATCTGATAGAGGAGGTGAGTTTATTTTTTATGAATTCACTAACTTTTTTAATGAGCATGGAATTAAAAGACATGTTTTTGCACCGAGAACTCCACAATAGAATGGTATTGCTGAAAAGAGGAATATATCCATAGTTGATTGTGTTAGAACACTGATGATTGAGAAAGATATTGCACAAATGTACTGGAGAGAAGTTGTTAGAATTGTTGTATACACATTGAATTGAGTACAACTGAAGAAAGATTCAAACAAGACACCTTGTGAGTTATGGTTTGGATACACACCTAATGTAAGTTATTTCATAATTTTTGGAACTAGATGTTACATTATGAAAGATGACAGAAATGAGAAATTTGATTCTAAAGGTGATGAAGGAATATTCTTTGGATATTCTACAAAGATCAAACTTTACAAATGTTTGAATAAGGTTTCTAACAAAATGATTGAAAGTGAAAATGTTAAAGTTGATGAGTTTTCTAAGAAAATTGATGAAGAAAGTAGAAAAGAACTAGAGGATGTTAGGAATGGGAACAGTGAGAGGCGGGGTGGGGGGGGTGAATCAGTGTTCACTGCAATTTAAATTTTTACTTTAATCTTTATGCAGAACATAATTGCTTAAGAGCTGAATTAAACATTCACATAAACATGAAACATGAAATCAACACATGACACCAATATGGTTATGGGGAAACCCAAATAGGTAAAAACCCTGGTGGGACTTGATACCCACTAATATTATGCACTAGTATTTTGTGATCCTTGTTAGAAGATCCTTTACCTTGTTAGGAGTAGCTTTACAATGCTTTAGGTATAGTAGACCTTGTTAAGGGTCAGACCCTATTAGGAGTCTTTTACAATGATCCCTTTTAGAGGAGTGGACTCACTATCCTAGAGCTCACTACTCAAATGGTGAAGGCTACAACCTTCTGAATTTAGATACACACTATATCTGCTGGTGAACTGTCACTGTGACACTGCCTGTCATATCAGTTCCTTTGGTGCACTGAAGCTTTGACCTCTAGCAAAGTTTTAATACATCTTATTTTGTCTTCGCATACCTCTGCTCTTCTTATCACAACTCTATTACAACTTCCATACCGAATACAATGGGTGCACCTTATATTTATGCGCTCATACAAAATACATAAGTAGGTCATCCCTATAACTAATTACAAACAATGCTTCCAAATGAATTGGCTTAAGTGTGCTTACAATTATAAATCTCAACATTTTGGCAACCTAAATATAATAGGTGCATGGCCTTTACAATATTACATTACAATCACAAACCAAAATGCTAACTGTCAGCTCCAAGCTCTATTCTCTACTGGCACACATTGGCTGTGCAACTTCAACTAACTGTAACTTTCACATCTTTGCATATCTACTTATGTGCTCATAGACTAAGCATAAGTATAGTATAACAAGCTTAACTTTCAGGGTGCATACCATAATTCATCTATACACATGTGCACTGATGCTCTGAGCTATAGGAACTCTGTATACTGTCCAATCTTCAATGCTTAACTAAATTTTGATCTTTACACTAAGTGCGCTGACACCAAACTGCTATATGACTTTGTTTCCATAATGACAACACTATATCTAGTCATATACTTCAGTATAGATAACTTTCTAACAATCTCCCCCTTTGTCATTGATGGCAACAAAGGAATATGGCCAAGTTGCTAACTGTTACTTTACACAAAAACTTTGTCTTCTAGACATTTTTTTTATACATAATCTTATATCTCCCTATACATATATATACTCCATATTCTATCTACAACTCCCCCTTTGACATTAATGACAAAGGTGCATCAAAAAAATGTATATACACATACTCACTGAGGGAAAACATCTGGATATACAATCTTGAGGTTTTGGATCTCCTTCTTCCAAAAGGTTATAAAAGAGTTAACTATTTGGAGATGGGCGCATAATGCATATTAAAGCTTCTCCATCTTCTCCAAGTCATTGATGGGACCATGATCATAAGTTACCATGGTGGCATCAATCTCCTTTAAATTTTGATTGAGGATGTCTAAAGAGGGCACAAGACCATTCCTCAACTAAGTCTATCTGGACCTTATCCTTGTTATCTCTTTTTCTTCCTTCTCAATCTTGTCTATCTGTCCTTGTTAGACATTGTTGCACATGTTCACATTAGTGGATGTGTCTGACATTGAATTCTTTATCTACTCAATCATAGCTTCTACTTCTTTTATCTTCTTGAAGTGAGCATCGATGAGCTTTTCTTGATCCATGCATGCTGCAATGATCCTTCTTCCTTCATCAGCAAACTCTTTCAAGGATGCTTGATCAGCCTTAAGAGAATTCAAGTCTAGTGAAAAGTTTCCCATTAACTCATTTAGTCTCCTCTTTAAGTACTTTTCTTCTGCTACTATGGATGCAGATTCTTCTAGGCTAGAAAAATTGCTTTTGAGCTATGAGAGGACTGAACTCACATCATCAACCAAATGTACTTTTAACACTTTCTTATCCTCAGGTAGAAAACTTTTCAAAATATTCATTGATTCTATCAGGAGAGGATTCCTCATAACTTATTTTTCTTTTTCCTTCTCCATAACCAAGACGTCGAACTTAATCAGGTCTTCTTCTTTCCAAGAGTCCAAACTGCTTGATTCAGGTGTCAAACTTGACAACAATGCTAAGGAGGGAGTGATGGGAGTGTTTTCCATCACTTCTGGTTTTACCTTTGCAAGATCAATAGAAGTATCTTCTTCTTTCTTTTCTACCTCTACTTCTTCTTTCTTATCAGATTCATCTTCTATGAGTACTTATTGCTGAGTGGGAGGTGTATTGCTGTATAAGATTTTAGCTTCTTCAGTGCTAACAAATTCTTTCTCAAACTTGTCCAAATCCTTATCAGTAGCCACCGTGGCTATCTCCACATTATCTATGATAATAGTGTTTCCTTCATGAGATTTTGAGATGGCTGTAGACTTGTCTACCTCTATTTGAGTTTCTACTATGGGTGCTAAGTCCCGAGGACCTGTCACTGGTACATTGAAGGTCTCTACTTCCTTGTCTTGCTTACTAGGTGCATGAGTGATGGGCACAGTAGGTGGTTTTACTTGTTGTTCTAATAACACCTTCTCAAAGGCCTTCTTTGTTTCCTTTTCTATCAGCTCATAGTCTTTGTTCATAATATGAAGAGTTCTCATCTTTTTCCTTAAGTGCGACTTCACTAGATTTAGTAAAAATGACCTTTCTTCAATAGAACATACTGGAGGAGTGTCTTCTAATACTTTTTCTCTGATCCTTAGATCTTCTTCATTTGCTTGTCTCTTTAGGTTTTCTAAAATATCCCATACTTTATCTGGAATGAAGGTTTTCAACTCAAGGACTGTCTTCTTGAACTTGATCACGTGTTTGACAATCATACTATGAATTTTTGATTTGTCAATCTCATTATATGTGTCATAATACTTCTCTACTTGATCAATTCTACCCTCATCAATAATTCTTGCATTCAAAACTTTAAGGCTTGGTCTGAATCCTGCCTGAGGAGGTCCTTGAATGTTTTTCTTGCTCCTTAATGCTCGCGAGGATGGATGACTAGTGCTAGCTTCTTTCTTCCTCTTGAATAAAGGCTTATACTCTGGAGGAGTGGCAAGATCAACAATTTCTATGGGAGTAGAAGGAGTATTATCTTCTTTATCCTTCTGATTGTCATTTGATTCAATTTTCATCTTCTTCAACTTAGGATCTTCTTGTCCGTCCTCTACTGTTGCACCTTTCAATTCTAGGGAAATCTTTTTATCCCTTGCTTTATCAAGGTCTGCTTGAGACATACCATGTATTCTCAAGATCTCAGAAGTGACCTTTGCAACCTTTCTTTTAGTTTCTGCACTGTTAAGTTTTGCATCAACTTCTCTGGTCTTTTCCTCATAGGTTCCCCATCTAGGTTCATTAGGATCTTTAGGGTCTGTCAGAAGTACCTGAGCATAAGCTTCAAGAACTTGTTCCTCTACCTCATGCCCAAGTGGATGAATCCACTTAGTTATAGGCTCAAAAACTTCCATACATGTAGTATCAGTCTCCACCATAAAGCATATTGAATCCTTATACTTTTCTACAATGCTTTCTAGAATCCTATACCTCATCTACATCTTAGCTCTAAAAGTCTTCAATTCCAATGTGATATAATCCCTTAGTGTACTCTCTATGGATTCTTTGTTGGATATCTAAGGCATGGTAGGAATGGAATTGTCCAAGTACAAATCTGATATCTTCCCAACAATATGAAGGTACATATAGATGATTAGGGACCCAAACCTGAATATCTTTGTTTTGTCATGCTTGATGGCCTTGATGTTATCTATCAACTGTGCATGCAAGATCTCACACAAGTTGAATTCTCCATCTTCCTTCACTAGTCTGATGACAGCCATAATAGTGCCTGTGGATACACTATTCACCCTACTGGTGTGATGAAATCTGCACCCCAGTATCATTGACATTAATTTGATGTCATCTTTCTCAATAGGCTCGATAGTCATACCATGCCTATCGCTCCTTGACTTACATAATTATTCTACTATTTTTTTGACATCCTTGCCCACAGCAAGGATGACACCTATTCTAGAAAGGCCTATCATCTCATGAATTAAGTCATTTGTGATTCTAACTAGAACATCTCCAATCCAAAATAGATCATCATGGATTCTACTCAATAAGATCTTTATCCATTCTGTCTCATAGAATTCATATGTCATAGCATACTCAACAATGGGGTGATCATTCCATTTGTCATATTCATCCATGAATTTTTTTCCCTATTTCAACATGGTATCCATGTGCACCCTTAACCTATCTAGTCCAATAGGTTCTTTCTTATAGTAGATGTAAGCCCTTATGTCTTCCACATGCATGATGCTCATAGGCGTGTGGGAGAAAGCTCCCTCTAAATCATCTAGGGTGGATTTAAATGGGTACATCTTGAAAACATATCTTTTCTTCTCAACAACATCATAAATAATGGGAGTGGCCATAACATGTTAATCATTTTCCAACTGAACTTTAGAGACAATCTGATGGCTTCCAAATTGATGCAATGAGCTAGGGTTTTATGCAATTAATTAAATGAACTGATATCTGCAGCAAATCTCTAATAGATCAATCACCAAGACTTCACAACAACTTCCAAGGCTCCTTCTACTCTCTATTGCTCTGAATTTGAATGCAATGAGCAATCAAATGACTTTTTTGTACTTTAAAAGTGAAAAATCTACCATTAATGCACATCACATAAACCAGGTTGTCACTTCAAAATTTCAAACTTGAGCTCCGCAAACAATTAGCATGCGTGCTCTTGCATGAGGGTTTCTATACACTCCAAAAGCATAAGTCCAAAGGCACATACTCTAAGGATGAGTATACTAGCCACGCAGTGGTCTAGAGCTAAATCAGCTCCCCCTATGACCCTGAGGGCCATTCATGCAGATGTAGAGGGTGCATCCACTGGGGATGCATCCAATACATTCTCATCGGTCTTCTCCTTCTTTTTCTCTGACCAAATCATGCTCACATCTTCTGAGGCTTTAACAAACTTAACTTCTCCTATGGGATCCAAAATTGTTTCTTCGACCTTTTTAGGGCTTCCCTGACCTTGCGTTCTTGATCTACAAAACCTTGAGATATGTCCAGCCTTGTTACAAGAGTGACAAATGACTGGAGGTCTTATATTCATCGGTGCATTGACATGAGTCACCATTCTACATTGCTTTTTTGTGTGACCATTATAGTTACATAGCTAACATGTAACATTCTGAGCACTTCTTACATTTGTTTGATTCTAATTTCTCTAATCTTGTTGAATTCTATTTTTCTTACTAGTCTTTCAATTCATAGCTCTATGACCAAACTTGTCGCATGAATAACAATAACCATTAAAAGGTTTTACCTCTGTACAGCTCCTCGCAATGTGTCCATGCTTGTTACAAGAAAAAAAGGTGCATTCTACTTGCTTGCGCTCATTCTTAGGTGGTTCACCATTACCTATGGTTAGATCTTCAGTCTTTTCAGCATCAATAGAGTCCTTTTGTGAATCCTTTCTTGCTTGCATATTGTTAATATGATTTTGTGCTTCATTGTATCCAATATAGCTAGTGTCTCCTTTGGCTCTTCTTGCATACAACTAAGATTCTACTAAATCAGCACTAGTGTGTAATTTGTCAATATGATTCTTTACTTCTTTCAATTTAGATTCCAAGATTTCTTTGTTATTTCTTAGCTCCAAGATTTCCATGTTTTCTTTCCTTAGTTCTTCATTCAGCTGAAGGTTCTCTTTGATTTGTTCATCAAGGACTACTTGATTATTAGTTAGCTTATCATCAACCTCTTCAAGTTTTTCTTTTAAGGATTTGTTTTCTTCATTGAGCTTCTTTACCATTGTCCCTAGATCACTAGTAGAGCATTCTTTCAAATCTTTCCTTAGCTTCTTGATGACTAACTAAGCATCACTGAGTTTATCCTTTAGTTCTTTAGATTCTCTTTCTGACTTGTCTAGATCTTCAAGAGTAGCTTCAAGATTTCTTTTTAGATGTTTCATTTCTTCTTTGTCCATGATCTCCTCAAGTGGTTAAACTTTTGTTCCGAGGACCAAAGCTCTGATACCAATTGTTAGGAATGGGAACACTGAGAGGGGGGGGGGGGTGAATTAGTGTTCACTGTAATTTAACTTTTTACTTTAATCTTTATGCATAACATAAATGCTTAATTACTAAATTAAACATTCACATAAACATGAAACATGAAATCAACACATGACACCAATATGGTTATGGGGAAACCAAAATAGGTAAAAACCCCGGTGGGACTTGATACCCACTAATATTCAGCACTAGTGTTTTGTGATCCTTGTTAGAAGATCCTTTACCCTATTAGGAGTAGTTTACAATGCTTTAAGTATAGTAGACCTTGTTAAGGGTCAGACCCTGTTAGGAGTCTTTTACAATGATCCCTATTAGGGGAGTGGACTCACTATCCTAGAGCTCACTACTCAAATGGTGAAGGCTACAACCTTTTGAATTTAGATACACACTATATCTGCTAGTGAACTGTCACTATGACACTACTTCTCAGATCAGTTCCTTTGGTGCGCTAATGCTTTAACCTCTAGAAAAGCTTTAATACATCTTATGTTGTCTTTGCATACCTCTTCTCTACTTATCACAACTCTATTACAACTTCCATACCGAATACAATGGGTGCACCTTATATTTATGTGCTCATACAAAATACATAAAAAGGTCAGCCCTGTAACTAATTACAAACAATGCTTCCAAATGAATTGGCTTAAGCATGCTTACAATTATACATATAAACATGTTGGCAACCTAAATACAATAGGCACATGGCCATTACAATATTACATTACAATCGCAAACCAAAATGCTAACTGGCAGCTCCAAGCTCTGTTCTCTGTTGGCACACACTGGCTATGGAACTTCAACTGATTGTAACTTTCACATCTTTGCATATCTACTTATAAGCTCATAGACTAAGCATAAGTATAGTCTAACAAGCTTAAATTTTAGGGTGCATACCATAATTCATCCATACACACGTGCACTGATGCTCTGAGCCACAGGAACTCTGTATATTGTCCAATCTTCAACACTTAACCAAATTTTGATCTTTACACTAAGTGCATTGACTGCAAACTTCTATATGACTTTGTTGCCATAATGACAACACTATATCTAGTCATATACTTCAGTATAGACAACTTTCCAATAGAAGACTATGGTAGATATACATTCATTGAGTTACCTAACCCTCTACCCAAGAAATATGTAGAAGCTACCGAGAAATAGAATAAGGACACCGAGCATTAGTCTACAGAGACTGAGAATTAGGAAATTGCTACCGAGGAAGAAATTGACCCTGCATCGACTGATGAACAAAGAAGAGAGAAAGTCTTAGCAAAATTTGTGAGAAGACACCATCAACATAACCAAATCATTGGAGACAAGCAAGATGGCATGATGACATGAAGTAAGTTGAGATAAAACACATGTTTAGTTTCTAAATTTGAGCCTAAAAATGTTAGAGATGCACTTTAGAATGAAGAATGGATTAAATCCATGAATGAAGAAATTGAGCAGATAGAGAAAAACAAAACATGGACATTGGTACTGATACCAAGTGATAAAAATGTAATTGGAACCAAATCGATATTTAGAAACAAGTTGAATGAGAATGGTGAAGTCACTAGTAACAAAGCAAGACTTATTTGTAAAGGGTATGCACAAGAAGAAGGTATAGATTATGGTGAGACTTTTGCACTAGTTGCTAGACTTGAAGGAGTTAGAGTACTACTTGCATATGTTGCAAACAAATGATTTAAAGTATATCAAATAGATGTTAAATCTGTATTTTTAAATGGAATACTTGAGGAAGAGGTTTATATTGAACAACCTGAAGGTTTTGTTGATCCAAATAAGGAGAACATGGTATGTAAATAGAAAAAAGCATTGTATGGACTAAAAAAAGCACTGAGAGCATGGTATGAAAGATTGCATGCTTATCTTATTAGTATTAGATTTGTGAGGACAAGTGATCTAATAGCAATTTATATTTAAAAGGAAAAACTAATGAAAAGATTCTTATTGTTGAAATCTTTGTTGTTGATATTATATTTGGAAGACATGATAATCTTTTTAAAGAATTTGCTACTGAAATGAGAAAGGAATTTGAGATGTCAATGTTTGGAGAGATTAAATTCTTTCTAGGTTTGCAAATTCTACAACAAAATGAATGGATATTCATAACAAAATCAAAATATATCAAAGAAGTGTTGAAGACTTTTGGAATAGAAGATTCAAAACCGGTAGGTACACCGATGGTCACAAGATGTAAATTGATAAAGGATGATTAGTAAACCGAGGTAAATTAGACATTATATAGATCAATGATTGGTAAACTGATGTATGTTGTGCATAGTAGACTGGATATTGCACACATTGTTGGTATTGTAGCAAGATTTTCTGCTAATCCTAAGGAATTATATATGACTATTGTTAAGAGGATCTTGAGATACTTAAAAAACATAGAGAATTATGGTTTATGGTATAAGAAATAGGCAATTTTGAACTACAAGTTTACACCGACGCAGTTTGGGATGGAAATATTAATGACCAAAAGAGCACAATCAGTGGATCATTATTTTGGGGAGAAAGTGATGCAGGAGCATCTTGGGTGTAAGAGCAATCTTGCATCACCCAAAAATATTTATGTTTTTGTATTCAATAAGGGCTATTTTGTCCAGAGCTGCTATTTATGGAAAGTTACTATTTTTGGTAATTTTTGTATGTGCTCAGAATGATCTGATTTCTTTCTTGGAGGTTCATTTTGGTCATATAAGTCTGCCAGTAAAGTTTCATTGCCAGATCAATTGTACATTGGAAGATATTGAAGATTTTCGGTATTGGCAGTAGGGTACAGAAACTTTTAACTCAGTTTTGAACTCTTTAGAGGCCCCGGATGAGGTCAAAAATTTGGGTGACAGGTGCTTGCGCCAGTTAAGCCTGTAGAGCGCTTCGTGACGTTTCTGAAATGGGGTTATAATAGCCGATCGGGTCAACTGGTGATGACTTATGGTCTTCGGAAGTTGGACCACCTGAAATGGCAGAAAATAATTTTCTTCAAAATTTCTGTTCGGGTTTCAAAGGTTATCTTGAGCTGACTATGATGTAATAAAATGTAAAGTAAAATAATGCTAAGTTTGGTCGGCCTTATTGGCTAAAATTCTGGAACCTTCCCAGGCGGTGGAAAATTGCCTATATAAGGAAGGCTGTATTATTGTCTTAGGCAGTTCAGAATAGTTCTGGGTAATAGTTCGAGGCTTTGTCCTACAGAATATTGTAAGGAATGCCCATGTGGCTTTGCATATTGTAATTCTGAAAGTTTGTAATTCCACATTTGTGGAGATAATAAGAAGCCAATTTTCTGTTCTTGCATATTATTGTTGTTGTTTCTCTATTTCTGTTATGTGTTTGTGGTATTAAGGGGAGCACCCTTCATCAGAAAGGTTAGTTACTTGGATAAGTAAGAAACTGACATGTATATCTTAGTCTACTACTGAAGAAGAATATGTTGTTTCTGTTGCTAATTGTTCAAATATTGCATGGATAAAACAATTATTGAAAGGCATGAATGAGGAGATCACTAATCTAGTGATTATATATTGTGACAACACAAGTGCTATAAACATTTACAAGAATTTGGTGATGCATGCTAAGACAAAGATTATATCTATTAAGTATCACTATTTGAGGGAATAAGTACACAAAAAGCAAGTGAAACCAGAATTTGTGAAATCTAAAGAACAACTTGCAGACATATTTAGTAAACCCTTACAATAGGATACATTTGAGCACTTAAGGACTAGACTAGGGGTTTGTCCCCTGTTTGTCAGTCACTAAGGTGATCAGGAGGTTGCATCAACCTATACTTTATCATAAAATAAAATGATGTTGATGAATATTGTTCACACTTTAGGTTTCCTAAGGTTGTGAAAGCTGGAATAAGGAAATTGTATATCTATACATTAAGGTACATGATCTGAACTGAACAACAAAGATATTTTTGGCTATTGAAGAGCCGTGCATTCTTTTTGGCATTTTTTTCAAAGGGAGAGAAAGATTCATATGAAATATTAGTTAGAGAGAACACAAAGAAGGGAGAGAAAGTCTAATATCTATCCAGTGGGAGAGAGAATAAGGAAAGAAAGAATAAGATCAAATTCATAGGGATAGTCTCCCTAAAATTATGAAATTATATGTAATGATTAAACATATTAAATGATCAAACTAGGGAGAGCTTACCGAGCTACAACATTTACCGATAGAGTTGTAGTACAGATGTTTGGTATTTTATGGCATATTTCATATTGTGTTTCTATCAATGCCAAAGGGAGAGATTGATAATCTACAACTGATTGAATAACTTGATGAATTGAATGGACAAGTGAAAGACAGTGATTAGAGATCATTGAGCTATTAAAGTGATATGTAAGGCAATTAAATCAGCTAATATGTATTGTCCTTGATGTCAACTAGTTTTGACTATACTTATCATGATAATTACAAACATCTGAAGAAGACAAAATGATAAAGGAAAGAGATATCTACATGAAGAAGAGATGGATATGGAGATATGGCTAAGGTATACATTGGGTAACTTATTGATTAGTCTATGGCATCATTTTGTTGACTTGATTGTATTACATGAATTTTTTATGTATTGAAGATCATAACTAAGTAAGTTAATGTGGTTGGTAATTGAAGATTTATGTATACATCGAGCCAGTGCACAGTGTATACCAAGTATCAGTAATAAATGAGTTAGTATTCACCGACACATTTTTGAACTGACCGAGTGAGAGAAACAATTAAAATTTATAATAGTTGACTGAATTGATGAGATGGCAAGTTGCTTATGATTTTGAGGTAGAAGATAAATTTTTTTTATGAGGATATAACATCTAACAAAATTAAAGATTAATCAAATGGAGAATGATGAAATGTGTTATAGACACATTTGCCGAGGAAGCTTGAAGTGACAAAATGAATGATGGAGATTAAGAGGAAAAATCTAATGGATGAGAAGAAAATGGTTTATGACATCTATTTAAAAAGGCATGAGATTCATTATTGAATCTCAAGCTTATAGAAGACTGCAAGAGAAATCATGTGAAAGAAATTTTTTCATGCACTACTGATCAAAGTGGTTACAAAAAAAATTGAGAAGAACTGTACGAATTATCGAGCGTCAGAGTATTATTGATCAAGATGAATATGTTGAAGGATATGAAGGATTGAAGTGATTATTGATTAGAGGAAGTCTTTTGAGCTTAGCATAGATCTAAAAATATGCAATCTTAGTTGTATTTGAATCAGATCACTATTGTATCAGTTTAACCATTGTTACAGCTAAATCTCTTAACCGAGTGGACTTAACAGTCTTATTTGTAAATGACATTCCATGAATTTTGAAGGTTTTATTTTGACTCCATACTGAATGCTAGTCAAGAGTTAACTATTAGTGATAAATCCTCTAACCAGGTCACACCTTACAATGTGCATTGTAACCTTTAACAAGGTTGGATTCTAACCAAGCTCACTTCAGAAGAGTGAAATATTTTTCCTAGGTGGTTTTTCCCTTCAGGGTTTCCATGTTAAAATCCTTTTGCTATGTGTACTTGATGTGATTGGATTTTTGTTTTACTTTAGATATTTCATATTTGGATTAAACAGTAAACACAATATTGCATTTATTGGTATTCAATAAATGAATAGAAAGTTATTGTTGACAAGCTTACCAAGTTGATTATTTGTTTGAAAAAGTTTGATCATATACATCTAAAATTTTGGGAGTATAGGATAACTAGATTTAACCAATTCACCCCCCCTCTTAGTTATATAACAACCTTTCTCACCATGGGGGTTTGACCTTGTTGGCAAGATCCACCCATTATCCTCTAATGATCATAAGTAAATAATCACAGCCATTGAATATTTTATGAAGTGGGTCAAAGCAATCCCAATGACCTATACTACCAAGAAACAAATTTCCAAGTTCCTCTTAAATTATATCATAAGCTAATACAGAGTTCCACAAACCGTTATCACTGATCATGGTTCCCACTTTAAGAATAAATAAATGAAAGAGATTTGTGCCAAATTCCACATCCATCATCATGCTACTTCCCCAAGGTAATGACCGGGCTGAGGCTACAAATAAAACAATCATAAAAATCTTGAAAAAGATGGCCAATTCTACTGGTCAGGATTGGCACCTCCAACTCAACCCCACCTTATGGGAATATCATGCACAAGTTTTTGTAACCCCACAGGAGCCACTCCATATTTAGTAGTGTACGGTACTGAAAATATCTTTCCAATAGAGGTTGAGCTCCCTTCATTGTGAGTATACCTTAAGCACGTCATTTTAGATGAGGAATGCCGAGTATCACAACTACAAGAGCTAGAGTAGATGAAAAAAGACAAAGTGCACTAACACACTTGAAAGCATATCAACACCGTCTCAGTGGAAGTTTCAATAAGAAGGTCATACCATGGTCTTTTGAATTTGGTGACTTGGTTCTAATGGAAAATTAAAAAAACCAAGTTGAATGAGAAATACCAGGAAAGTTTGAAGCAAATTGGTTGGGTCCCTACATCATCACCACAATATATGGGTTTGGAGCATATCAGATATCTGCATCAAAGGGAGAGCCTCTACCAAAATCCATCAATATCTTGCATTTGCCCAAGTTCTATACATAGCTCTTGGAGTAGTCCCAAATAAATTTTTTTTTTTTTAAAAAAAAAAGGTTACCAAAGCAAAAACCTAGCAATCAGGTATCTTTGGTAACACAAAAATAGAAATACAAGAAAAATAAATCCATCCTATGGTTAAAACCACTTTGGTAGTGCCTTGGACAAGTACCAGGGTGAAAATCAGGCAATTCAGAGCAATTTGTAGAGATCATGCTCCACCATCTATATTCATGTCTCGAACTTGATATCGCATGTCGTTCTGTTGTATTTCCTTTAATAAATTCAGTAGTCATCAACGATCATGGCTTGAAATTTGTTAATTAATCTTTTTCTTAGCACATCATGTCATATTTCACACCAAGTCAGTCCATCATGGCCATTCCGCACTAAGATGCCCATTCTCTCTTGACTGAGGGAATCCAACATCGTAATTCATCAAGTCCTGAAAAATACCCAAAAAAATTGCAAAATATTTTCTTAAAATAATCCTAAAAATTAAAAAATAGTCCTTCGAAATAATAAAAATACCTCAAAATCATCCTATAAAACTCTAGAAACATTTGCAAAACATCAAAAAATTGTCAAAGAAAACCAAACAAATCAAAAAATAACTAGCAAAAATCATGCAATAAATCTCCTTTGTGCATAACCAATTCTTTGGCATTTCAAAATTAGGTATTTAACGATGACATGCATCACATCTGAGCTTCAACAGAACCAAGTCAAATCAGTCAAAACTAGTCAACAAGTCCTCAACTACACTACACAAACACTCTTGTCTATCAATCAGTCCCACAACAAAGTATTTTGTCAAAAATCATGTTGTCTTAGAGAAGGGAAGGAACACTCAAAATCAGACAGAGCAGTCTTTGATGGGGTACCTTTTTCTTGAAATCAGATAGCATCAACAATACACCAAAATTCAATGACCAAACTATACTCCAGCATAATAGACACATAATCAGTACAAAGTTACAACTTATTGAGTCAAGTTATTCTTATTATGTCTTGATCTTTGCAACTAATGTTCTTACACATCTTCAAGATCTCCACAATTGATTTAAAGATGACATGATGGTTGATGAATTATTTTTATTTGTTTTCTATTTGTGGAATGTTTTTTGTGAAGTCTTAAAAGAGAAATTTGGGTGTATGTGATAAGATCCTTCACATTCATATACAAATATCCAATTTGTAATTAACTTTGCAATGGATACTTTGGTTGTGATACACAGCACATACCTCAACTCTGAATGCTTGACCTAGATGGATTGGCCCACATTCCTTATCTATTCAACGTGCCTATTTTTAATGCAAGAGGATAATTGTACCTAGATCTTTCATATCTTGGTAGGATGGTATCCATTTTTTCTATAATAATAGTGGCTCAATGATGATAAGTAAATAACTCAAATCAGTTGGAAATCAAAAGCATGGTTATTAAAGCATTAATATCTCTACTTATTATAAACTAAGGGTTTCAATCAAGAATTCATTATCATTCTTTCATCCCCTTTCTATCATCTTCTAAAATTTCTTTACTAATATCTTCTATCAGTATAAATCTCTTCTATTAGTAAAATATCTTCTATCACTCAATCTATTTGTCAAAATAGTCAAATCATTCAAATCAATTCATCATTCATTCCATCATCATTTTTCTTATTGAAGATGTTTCTTTCCTGGAACCAGATGTTGTCGCTTGCCTTATATAGGGTAGGTCTTCCCTGAAACCAGATGTTGTAGCTAGTCTTATACAGGATGGGTCATTCCTGAAACCAGACATGATTCTTATCAACAATCTCTATGTCCAATATTGATTGAACATTCATCACAACCTACCAACATTGTTTACTTCTTACTAATTATTCTTTTCTTGCATCATTTAATCTAAATCTTCTTTCAAGAGATTATTCATGTATTTCTAGCACAAATAATCTCTCGAGGGGGGCATCATTTACCTCATTTTCATGTTGTTCCCACTTAGGCATAATTTTTATTATTCTTTGAAACAATGCCTAAAATGCATTGTATCAAAGAGGGGGAAAATGAAGACACTTAAAAATGGTTTATTGCTCTAACACAATGACATTACTAGTTCATTCCTCCTAAACTGTTAAATAATCTTTAATATTTAGCTAATTGTGTCATTCTACCATATTCTAAGATCAAAATCATTATTTCTCCCTAATGCCATAATTAAGTGATTTTAATTGATTATTTTAATTATTGAATGTCTAAACAATTAATTCATCATCTATTCATCTATATTATAATTAAATAAATAACCTTATTTAATTATACCCTATCTTATAATTATGTATTAAATAACCAAATTTAATTAATGTTCCCTCCTCATTATTACATTTGAATAATAATTAAATCAAGTTCTATACCATAATTAAATAAATGATATTTATTTAATTAAACTAATTATTCCCCTCTCATGATTAAATAAATTATATTTATTTAATTATAACTAACAATCACTCTCATAAATAAATAAGTAATTATTTATTTATAAAATATCTCCACATGTGGAAATAAATAATATTTTATTTATTTAAATCATAATTATCCTTCTAAATCCTAACTCGCACTCACTTTGAGTTAGCTTTTCAATCAGAGCTCTTAACTTAACAATTTCAACTCCTAACTATTTAATCTACATTGTTAATTCCTCCCTCAATAATCAGTTAAGTTTTCCATCAATTTAGTCTTCTAATCTATGCAATTAGTTGACTTATCCATGCAATCAGTTAACTCACTAGTCTATTCTATTATCTCACCAATCCATTCAAGTCATCTCTCCAATATATTTGCTAACAGATCAATAAATCCTGTTAACCCAAGCAATCAACTTAGTTAAACTCTCACTCACTCTGAGTTAAACTCCTCAATCATAGTCAATCAGCCCTTCAGTCATGGATTCTTGGTTGAAACCCCTAAAATCTTATAATTAGAGAGCCGAACCTTTGATTTTGGTAACCAAAACTACTTTGAATTCTTATGTTGGCACGATCTTGAGCTCAATTATGAGAGCCCACATTGCATGAGAAGGAGAACACTAAGGAAGGATTTTATGGTTTGCATATTTATATTTTGGATTGATTTCATAATATTTTATTGATTATACTTATTGTTTGTCTTGCATCCTTTCTTGAATATTGAGAATACTAATTTCTCTAACACTCTCTTTGTGGTTGATATTTTATATGTTATTGCAAGATTCTATTGATCCTATTATTACCCAATTACAACTTCAAATCTCAAGAATTGCCTCATGAGGCACATATGGCCATCAATCAAGATATTTCCACACATGGAAAAGGACACACAATCCCTACTACACATTTATCATGATTTCTCATGTGTTGAAAGGTAATTATTACCTGATGGTAAGGGGTTTTATAGAGATCATCTCTATGATTTTTCTCAACTTAATTTTTAGTGATTTCCTATTCTCTATTTATTTTTTTGTTAATGTGAATTATTGCAAGGAACCCATGGGAGAGACCTTAATCAGATAGAGCTTGATAATTGCAAAGAATTCAAGAAAAATATGACATTTTGGCCAATTCTTCAAGCGAGCTAGGTGGATAGCTACATTGAAGGAATGAAGGCATCTGATAAGGAATTATTTGAGAATTTTTATATGTCTTGGGACCAAGGCAAAGTGTCCATAGGTAGAATATCCTTTTTGGTCTTTCTTGAGTCTATTGCAACCATTACTGGGTTATGGGAGGAAGGGACTTCTCTACCTAGAAACTCTAATGCATATTAAAAATAACACTTCAATTAATTTCTTGAGCCAGGTGAAAAAATCTCTTGCCTTCTAAACATCTTCAACTAGGAAGAGCTCCCTAGAAAATGGAAGGATGTGGCTCTGATGCTAATCAAATTTATCACTCTTAAAGTTAGGTTCAAATTCTTCCACTCGCACCTTTTTACAATGCTCAATCATTTTGGCATAATATCAAGCTCAATTTCCTATTTTGGATTCTATCTTTTTTGCCTTAGTCTATTATTAAATCCAAGGTCAATGGCCCCCCCTTTAGATAAAGGCATCAATCTCCATTTGTATAAATTTCATCTAGCCCTTTCTCCAGAGGTTTCCCTTAAAGATTGTCCTATTATTATTGATCTTAGCAACCACCATGATAGAAAAAGAGCTTTCCCTTCTATTAGGGTTACTCCTCCTAACTTGACAAGGGTTAGCCCTCAAAGGAAGGCCAAGATAAATACCTTAGGAAAAGAGGAGTTGGAAGAACCCATCATAGTCTCTGAGGATCATTCCTCCTCTTGGTCAACTAAATTAGAATGGACCCCTAAGAATACCCCTTTGATGAAAAAAAGTCAAGGCCCTCATCCCAATTCCCCTATTTATGCCCCTCATTCCTCAAAAGGTGATCCAAAGGTCCCACTTATTGTTTCCCTTCTCTACTCCCACAACCCCACACTTAAAGATGAATTGTGTGAATACCTACGTATTGTGGATAAAGTTAATAAATTGTGCATCTCTACAACTTCAAGAATTCCATCATCAAATGGATAATTTCTCAACTCCACACAACCAAGAAGAAGATTAACATGTTGGAGGTTATAGCTATGGAAAAGGATAAAGGTGAGGATTGGTCTCAGACCATTGCATATGATTTGTTTTAGGAGACTACCGATGATCTTGCCAAAAAATTAGATAATTTGGAAATCATAAAAGATCAAGTTCATGAATTGAAGATCTTTATTCCCTCTGAAGAGGAGAAAAAAGAAATTATATTGGCTCTAGCCAATGTCCAATCTAACCAAAACTAGGTGAACAAAAATCTTGTGGATCTCGCCACCTTAAAAAAATAGATGGTGGATAAGAAGAATACCTCCTTGAACACCCTCCAGAAGGAATTGAAATATAGAAAAGAAAAAGGGAAGAAACATGAGGAGAATTCATATGTCTCTTCTCACATGGTGAAAGAGAACCCTACTACTTTGGCCTCATTTTTGTGCTATCCCAAGAAGGGATCTTTCTTGGATACACTCAAGGAGTTAAATCAAGAATGGAAGGAAATTAATCTTCCATCCATCTAGTTTCCCGTGTCTTTTTGTTCTCTAAGTTTTTGTCATTTTTTGTGCAATTTTATTTCTTTGGTTGTGAGTTGAATTCACTCCTTGTTATTTCCTTTTGAACTTCCTTTGATCTTGATACTATGGGATTTAGTCCTTTCTTAATTGACTTATTTAGAACTTCTTGCCAAATTAAATTTATCCATTCAATATGTTAATTTCTATTGTGACTAATTATTAATAATTAGCATGTAGGTGGGCAGAGACAAGGAAATCAAACACAAACAATTATGTCATTGTGAAAAGAACTAAAATTCATTTCTTTCCAAAAATAATTTAGATGAGCCTCTTATATAGAGGTCTTTTGAAGTATCTCGAATCTATTACAACTAAAAACCTATGTTTGAAGAATGGTTTATAGATCAATGATTGAAACATCTAGATTACGATGGGAATATTTCATATTTAATACATTATTTGACTATTGAATAATTTTGGTGGAAGAAATTAATGTCTACTAACACTCCCCCTAATTTCTAGCACTAAGTACATCAAAATTTTCTTGTGCTAAGGCTTTTGTGAATATATCTACCAATTGATCTTTGGATCTACAATGCTCCAAGTTGATTTGTCCATTATTAACCAATTCTCAAATGAAGTGATATCTAGTGTCGAGATGTGCTTTGTCTTGTTGTTAAAAACATGATTCTTTGATAGTGAAATGATGAACTTATTATAACAATAGATTGTAGTGGGATGTTCTTGATTATGCATTAGATCCTTCAAAAAATTTTGCATCTATACTTCTTGACATAATGCTAATGTACTTGATACATATTCTGCTTTAGCTGATGAGATAGTCACTATGGGTTGCTTCTTTGATTCCCATGTTACAATATATTTTCTAAGATGAAATGCATATCCAAATTTACTTTTTCTATCATCAATACCCCCTACAATATCACTATATGTATATCCAACTAATTGAAAATTATTTGAAGTAGAATACAAGATGCCATGATTCGTAGTTCCTACAATTCACCTCAATATTCTCTTTCCTACCCACTAATGTGAATCCTTAGGTGAATCCATGTATCTATAAATCAAACTCACTCCATACATAATTTATCTACCCTAGTTGTTGTGAGATAAAACAAACTACCAACCATTTTTCTAAATATGGTTGAATCAAACTCTATCTCATTATATTTTCTACTTAGTTGTGTTCCTATTTTAATAGGTGTAGAAACTAGACTACGATATACCATTCTAAACCTTCTCAGAACATCTTTTTCATATTTACTTGGACAAATAAAAATGCCCTTATCATTTTGTGTAACTTGAATACCAAGAAAATATTTCATCAAACCCAAATATGTCATCTCAAATTATTCTTTCATTTCTGATTTAAACACATCAATAGAAAGTTTAGTTGTAAAGATAAAATCATCAACATACAAGAAAAAAATCAAAATCTGACCTTGTTCATTGATCTTGGTGTATAGTTTATGCTCAATGGTTATTTTGTTGAATCCATTCTTTATCTTGTATAAATATATCCTCATGTACCATGATCTTGGTGCTTTCTTCAATCCATAAATGACCTTCTTCAACCTGTAAACCTTGTCTTCATATCCTTTTATTTCATAACTTGTTGGCTGATGCACATAGACTTCTTCTTCCAAATATCCATTCAAGAAAGCCAATTTAACATCCATTTATTAAACCATCCATTATTTTGAGTTGCAATAGCTAGTATCATTATAACAATATCAAGTCTCCCTATGGGTGTGAATGTTTCATTATAACCAACCCCATATTCTTTTGCAAACCCTTTAGCTACTAATATTTCCTTATATTTTTTAATTCCTCCATTTTCCTTATGCTTAGTTTTATAAACCCATTTAATACCTATAAATTCTTTATTCTTAGGAAAATAAACTAGTTCTGATGTATCATACTTCTCAATAAATTATTTTATCATTCATTTCATTAGTCCATCTTTCTTCTTTAATTGCATCTTAAAAATATATAGGATCTTGAGAAAATAGAGAAAAATTTGATTGCAAATTTATCCTATCTCCTTGATCATAAATATTTTGTAAAATTCTAGTCTTCTAACTTCTAAGCCTTGATCTCAATTGTGCAAGTGTAGGGTTTGAGTTGTTACTACTTGTGGACATGAATATTCTCCTTTCCCATTTTCCATTTGTGTCTTATCTCCTTGTGTGCTTCTTGATGGAGTTCTTCCTTTCTCATTTGATTGATCATCTCGGTCTTCTTAATCTTTTCTTTCTTGTTCATCAGATAGTATTGTTGGACTACCTACAATTGTCTTGTCTATACTTCCATCCCAAGATTCTTCTTCTTTGAATATAACATCTCTAATGGTAATGACTTTCCTAGTTATAGGATTAAACAACTTTTCAGCCTTAAATTGTTCATCATAACTAATAAATATATATTCTTCACTTTTATCATCTAACTTAGTTCTTTTTTCCTTAGGTATATGTGGATATGAAATAGAACCAAATATTATGAAATGAGAAACATTATGATGCTTACCACTCCATGCTTGTTGTGGAATCTTGTCCCTCACACTTCTTGTTGAAGTCTTGTTTAGAATATAAATTGTACAAGCTATGGCTTCAACCCAATACTCATTAGGGAGATTCTTTCCTTTCAACATACTAAATTCTATCTCCATCATTTTTTTTATTATTTCTTTCTACAACACCATTTTTTTGTATTTTGTAGCTTGTAGTAAACTACTTTATTTCATGATGCCTACAATAATCTAAAAAAAGAAGTGTCGAATGAAAATGTATGACTAAGTAGGCTTAATAAGCCTAAGTGTAAATAAAATAAAATACATATACTAACACCCCCCCCCCCCCCTTAATCATAACTTAGCAGGACAAGATAAAACATTGAGTCCTGACTACTAGCCATGTTAGGTACCCATGTACAATGCAATCTCTCATAAAAGGAGAAAGGTAGAAAACCTAGTAGGAAGAAAAATCTCCTCCAAAATAGATATAAGATGAGAAGAAACCTATAAAGCCTCCCCAAAGGATGATGATGCTATTGATGAATCTACGTGAATATAATTGTCATCTACTGGATCATCTAAATTATGAGGACTGAAATCAAGATCTGAATGAGAGTCCATATGGTGCGTAGTACTAGAATCTGTAATTGGTTGAGAAAATAAGACCATGTCTTTCAATTTATCTTTGTCCTTAGTAATCTAATGATTAGAAGATTATTCTTTGACATAATTAGTTACCTCACTATTATTCTTTTTGAGTAGAAAAGTGAGGTCCTCCATTTATCTTTCATTCATTGATGCTCTTCATGACCTATTTTGTTACAAAATGAACAAGTAACTCTCTCAGTAATTGATTTACTTTGTTGAGATGAGTTATCCTTTTTGAATTTATAAATTTTGTCTTCTTTCTTCCCTTCTTTGTCCTTTTTAGTGTTCTTTTTCTCTCCTTTAGCATTTTGATGCTTTTCATTTTCTGCAATTAGAGCTTGCGCCTTAGTAAATTTCAAAGTACACATTTGAATTAACTTTTCTTGTTCCCTTGTAAGCTCACCAATGAAGTTATCAAGTAAGGGCATAGACCATGATGTACCAAGGGATATTTTAGTAGAATAGGAAATAGAGACAAAAAGAAATAAAATCTAGTGAAGAAGTCCTCTAAAGTTGAAAAATGAGAAGGACTAAGACCTATGAGTTGATTTTCTAACTCATGACTTCTAAGTTCATCAACTGTCTTAGATAGTTTTTTAAGAGCTTCCCAAACTTCATTGTGTAATTCCCCTCCCATAGTTTGATTTTCTATATATATAATGTCATTTATATTATGGATTTACTAACCCCATACCTGCATGTATGGATTGCGTGTATTTTTTATGTTTATGTTTTATGTGCTTGATATGCTTGAGGGAAAGAGTCATAGTTGCTTTCTTGCAAGATCCACACAATCAGTTGATCTCTGCCATTTCCCGTTATATATTTATACATGCATGTATATGCTCATCTTTTATGTAGGATTTCAGTTATCAGGCATCGACTTCATCAGAATGAGCATGCCCTATCACAATACCTCAATGGTAAGAGAGGGGAGATAGAAAATAGGTTCAATCCCAACCTAAGCCATCATTTTTCCTAAAATAGGGGACAAGTATCTTATTAACTACCTACCCAAATTCGTCAAGGTGACATGAATTTGTGAACCCTTCCTTTGAGCATGATGGTTATTTTGAGTTAGTTGATTTTCAGGTGTTGCAGTCATTTGAGTTTTTCTATGTGATTTATTTATTTAAAATAAATAAATTAAGATTAATTATTATATTAGAATAATTATATCTTGGGAATATTGAAATATTAAGTATAAGGGTATTTAATTATTAAGGGTTAAGTAAATACCTTTATTTAATTAAAAGACGTAATTAAAACTCTAGATTGGGATAAAATGATTTGATTTATTTATTAAATTCAAAGATGAGGTTATAGGCATAAATTGATTTATTTAATATTTAATTATCAATTGCATAGTTATGAAGTGCCAACATATTAATTCATTAATTAAATATTAGTATGCAATTTAAGTTGCACATTCAGTTTTATAAAATTGAATTATAAATTTGAGTTAAAGTTGAGTTAGGAATTGTTAACTCAAAAGTGCATATAATTATAATTACAATTAATTAAATATGCAAAAAAGGAAATTAATAATTAAATGCAAAAGGAGTTAAGTCATTTTAATGTTGAGTTCTATTTCTATTTGGGTGTTGCATGTCAAGTTCTGATTTTAGTGTTTTCGAGTTAATTGATTCTTTTATATTTTTCAAAGGGGAGTTTACCTGGTTTATGGTGTTGCATGTTTTGAAACCCTAGGCTACTTAGTTTTCTTTATTAGGAGGATTTTGGCCATTATTCAAGGGAGGGATTGGAAGAATTATAGCTTTTTGCTCTGGAATTGGAAATCGAAGGAATTTTGAAAGCTTGAGAATTTTTGAAGTTTTTGGAATTGGTTTTCAAATCAACATATGTATTAAGGTAAGGTTTTGAATCCCTTCACATTTTCCTTTTTAAAAGATTATTTTCTTCGTGTCTTCTAGATTGCTGATTTCATAGTGGTTGTGTATGATCTTCCATTGTTGAGAATTTGGTTAATGGCTATTGGGTTTTTTTTTAAATTCTTATTATTATTAAATTGGTTAAACCCTGGGAATTTGTTTGAGCACATTAATAAATGATGTTATTGTTCTATTAGGGTTTGTTAAAATATTTATAGAAAATCCTTTAAATTATACTAGATGGAATCACTAAACCTATTAGTTATTTGTATTATCAATTCATTTTCGAATACACCTTCTAGAGAAAAGAATAATCAAAAAATATATGTATTTGCATAGTTAGATATTTCGTTATATTAAATATTAAAAATAGATGCTTGCTAATTTCTTGTGTCAAAAAATTCTTACAGAAAAATAAAAATAAAATAAACAATAAAATAAAAAATCAAATAAAATAAATTGAATTGGTTGTGTGAGGGTCACCACATCTCCCAAACCACCCCCCACAACCCATAAGGGGTCTGCAGGGCCCACATGGTTGTGGAGCTCGTGCAGCTCCCAAGGAGGACCACAGGGCACGAAAGGCTATGACCTAAGCCCCCCCTTTTTAGTTTTTTTTTTTATATATTTTGTTTAAAAAAATATAGTATAATATATTTTAGATTTAAATTTCAAATTAAAATTAAAATTTAAATGGAAAATAAAATTAATATTTAAATGGAAATTAAGTATTAGTTAATATTTAAATAAACTTAATAAATTATTATTTTTACTTTACTTTGGATTTAATAAGTATTAAACATGATTTTATATTTATTAATTAATGGTTTTTTAATTTAGAATGGGATTGCAAATATTAATATTTAACCAATTAATATAGTATAATATTTTCCTGATGCTCGGTAGACTCAGCATGTGGCTTTGGTAGATAGTATGGATCTTTAACATAAGTAAACCTACCATAATCTTTTGTCTCCTTCATGCTTTTTTCATCATTCTTTTTAGAAAACTCATCAACTCTAACATTAGCTATTTCTATCATCTTATTAGTAACCTTATTCAAACATTTTATCGTAAATTTATTTTCCTATATTTTTGTATGAATATTAATTAATTAAAAATCAAATATTAGGATAT
The DNA here is from genome assembly GCA_027943335.1 of Chamaecyparis obtusa. NCBI lineage: Eukaryota > Viridiplantae > Streptophyta > Pinopsida > Cupressales > Cupressaceae > Chamaecyparis > Chamaecyparis obtusa. The sequence continues at coordinate 35,212 of BSBK01006117.1, read as the reverse complement.
TAATTAATGGTTTTTAAATTTAGGCTTAATATTAATATTTAACCAGTAATAAAAATTAATATTTAAAGTAATTTTTTTGAAAGGCTTTAGTTTTGAAGATGTTTTATGTGATTAATATTTGAAATCAATGGAGATTTTTTTACAATAAATTCCATAAATAGAAATGATGTATATATTATAAAAATAATATCATTATTAATAAACATTTGGTGTTTTGGACTGTATGGGTGTTTTGTCAAGGAGGTGAACATGTATGAATTATTATATGAACACTTTTGTATGTCTCATTAAATTATGTGATGGTATTTTCATGGAGGGGGTTTAAGTTGAACTTTTAGGGTTTGTGAACCAAGGGCTTTGGGGTTTTATTTTCTATGTCATTTCCATTTTTGGGAGTCTCAATTTGTTCATATATGATTTTGTGATATCTGTGAGTGAATCTCATAAGTTGTATTGTGTCTCGAACTTATTTCATTGACCAAAAATTTGATGATCGTTATGATGTTTAAGTTTGATTTACATGGTCACCTTATGTTATTTATTGTGATTGCTTTACGTTATGGATGATTATTTTTATGGAATATGTTAGTTCCTATTTTTGAGATGGATGTCATTGACACTTTGAGTATCGTTGGTCTTGTGATGAGAGACTATAGGATTGTTATTGTTTCATTGAGATGTCCATTATGGGATGGATGATCTTTGATAAATGTCTATGTTGAGATGGATTGTTTGATCCTTGTATAGGATGTGTTGATTTTCTACTATACTCCATTGTTTTAATTTGGTGATTATCATGATTTATGGTTTATAAGAAACTTTTGTGGTTTCAATTTATTCTTCTCCTTGTTATTTTTGGTTAGAGCATTAGGGAAGGTTATCTGAGTGTATAGATGAGAAGTGGCTTGTAATAGGCATCGGGAGCCATACGTGGTGTCCAGGATAACTTATTACAAGTGAATTAATAAAGTGATAACTAAATGACATTGAGAGTTTAAAATGAAATAATAAGATAGTGTGTGCCTCGCCCATGCCTGAGTACTTGATTGAGGTCTTGACTAGGATGAGAGAGGGAAGATGCTTGCCACCTACGTGGGCTAGATATGCCATGGTACCTCATCTGCATGATAGGATTACTGATGTTGCATAGAGTCACTAGGGCGCCAGGGTCCAGAGAGACTAATAGGATAACCTTAGAGTTGGCTCATGTGATGACACTTCCCTTTATACATCTTAGGTTTCCTATGTGTGTCAGTTACCTCTGGTTGAGTATGTTTTATCTTTGTAGTTGGTGTTGAACCTTTTTGAGATATAGAGTTTTCATGATCCCTTCCCTGGTTTTTGTATTGACTTGGATTTTGGTGTTTGTTATCTGAGTGGGATTTTTTGTTATCTCCTTAGTACGGTGAGAGTGGAACTTCAATTCCACATGGTCAGGTGGTAGTGTTTATTTTACAATTGAGATTTTGACATTCCTAGACCAGCGTTGGGTGATCCTTGTCGATGTTACATTCTTTCATGTTCATCATTATTGGAGACTTTCTCTTATCTTTTAGGATATTGTACTTGTACCTTGTATATGATTTGTTATTACATACCCTATGACATGTGCAGTGGATGATGATGCATAATGTATATCTTATGGTATCAGTTGCATTTATGTTTCATTTATATGATGTTATACTTATCATTCATTTGTATACACAAGATTTGTAATCATATTTAATCTAAAGTAATTAATTAATATTTACATAGTCTACATCAATGAACCCTTGAGATTTGTAATCTATGTGTTGATTTATACTTGTATGTTTGACTTGTAATTATATTGTATTACTTCCACATTGTTATTTATTGTTGTTGTGTTTAAACTCTTAAGAAAAAAATTATTTTGTAAACTTAGTAGCATGTTTAGGTTAATTTCTCTTGGGCTCCCTAGTAGGGCATTACACATTGGGTGTTTTCAAGTTCTCAACATGAAATAATAATTTAGGAGATAGGTTTAAACATAGAAAGCCAAATGCTTGGTCACACTTATTGAAATTTTTTTCTATGCCCTTAGCTGCATTAGGTTCTTTTTCTATTCCCATTGAACTACCCTATACAAGCCTTTATTCTTTAGTACAAGAATGACTTTTAACTTCCGATCATGATAATTCAAAGGTGTTAGAGGTTATATAGTCACATTAAGATCCATGGTGCTAGACTTAGATTGTTTATTGTAGAATGTAGAAAAGAAGAGAACTTTGTGAGGAAGTGTGAAAATAATAAAAGACACAACACCCCCTTAATTATCTTTCCCCCTTATTTTGGGAACTTTGTAGGAGTTCTTTGTAACTAAACCCATAAAAAACACTCAAAATGACACTTTATAATGATAGTGCATGAGTGTTTCCATTAGATTCATGATGAAAAAATATGCACTTTTGTAAAAAATAGAACTCAATTTTGAGTTAAGGAGCAAAATTTATGAGCAAAGGAATTTTTGCCTCTTTACAAAATTATCCACCTGATAGAAAAAAATTCTATGCTGAATTTCTTTTATCTCCACCCAAAAAATAATTTTCCAAAATAAATATAGAAGGGCCAAAGTTAAGCCCCCTAAGTAGGAAATAAATAGGGGCTTAAATCCATGTGACTAGGGGCTAAACTTTCAAAAACAAGTGCACCCTCTCCAGGACATCACCCCCTCGAGTTTCTTATGTCATCATCTCAAAAATTTCTTTTTGAAATGAATAGTAAGAAGAAGGAAGAATTTGAATTTGATGACAGTCACTTGATTTTTAAAAATCCAAAACCCACGTTTACTAGGGTCAACACGGAATGTCATGATCTAACACAGGATTTAAGAATGTACTAGTCTATTATACGAGATTTAAGACCACACTTATCTACCATAAGATTTAAAACCTGATTGATCCATCAACGAACGATACCCACACATGAGCTGATGTGCATATGCAGCTGGAGCGATGGAGTTTTCCCAACCCTTATACGCACTCACCCATGTAAACTCTGCAAACCATTGCTATGGGCCACTCTCTCGTCACCTCTTTATGATTACAGGTTACACAATAAGAGGAGAAAGATTCTAAACGCTGCTACAGGTGGATGAAAAAGCCATGGGAAAATGACCTCTAATGAAAGATAATTGTCTGTCTCTTACTGCTCTAGTTCATTTTTGGCTTTGATTTTTTTCTATTCAACTCTGTTACCATGAAGAATTAGCCAAGACCTAAGAGATAAAATGAAGAAAAAAAATAATGAGCAAATTTGACCTACATAGATCTAGATCAATCAAAGGAGAAGAAGAGTACATATAACATGAGTGATTTGGTCAAATTAGAAGTTGAAACAAACACTCAATGAGTGGTGGAAAGTTTCCTCTTATGAACCTAGGATGAGGTGTCGAAATAGAATCGACACCTATCTAGAGACCTATATAAACAACTCGTAAACAATGAAAACTTGTGTAGATAATTGTTGAATGAAAATGTATGAGTAAGTAGGCTTAATACATAAAAAATCCTTTGAATCAATACAATTTCAAAAGGATATGAGTCTCCCTACCACTGGTTTGATAGTTTTGATTTCCATGTCAATCAACAACAAAGTGTCTTGCCCCAATAATAAGGTTCATGAGGTAGAGAAGATCTGAGGAATGGTAACAATGAAACACCATATGCATCAAGAACACATATTAGGCATGAACAATTACCATGGTTTGAGAGATAGTGGACTACAAGATCATAGGTTTGGAAGTAACAGAGATCAGGGTTTGAGGAATTGATGGCACTATCAGCTACTATCCGAAGGAGGAATAGCAAGGCAGGAAAGGGAGGAATTCCTGAGAGACCATTTCTAGGACAATCTTTTGGTCACTCACTTTGTTAGGGACAACTGCACTAGAATAATGGAGCTAGGACTTGGTCTAGAGACCATAATATATAACAAGGCTCATTTAAATGGTCATATTTTGGTACACAACACAACAATTTTAGAGGCCAGCAAGATTCAAAAACTCTTCAAGAGACATAGAGGATTCAGAGGTTGTCACCTATCAAACCCAACCTTATTCCAATCTTTCCAACCACTCCATTGGGAAGGCTGATAAATCCCCCCTACCAAAAAAGGCTTGGATAGGACTTCATTGGGTTATCCATAAAAAATGAGCATACCTCATGAGAAAAAATAGGATTCCAAGCTATTTCAATGGAGTAAATACAACTCTTAGGCTATTTCATAAGGACACAAAGAAGTGGAAACCAATTTTGAACAATCTTGAATGAGGAAAACAACCACAGCAAAACCATTTAGCCAGCTAGGATTTTGTTCCTCCCTCTTAAACATACTCTGAAGGTACCCAAACTATTGATTCAAATTAGCGCAGAGTAGAGGAGGAATCAAATCAAACCACAAAGTAGGAGGAAGCTTCTCTCTCAAATGGGAAGGTAGTTTCTATCACCTTCTCTAAGGAAAATTTAAAGTAAAGAAACCTCTTTCTCTTGCAACATGCAATGATCTGTAAGTTCTGGAATATTAACCTATCTAATACTTACTTTAACATTTGGGCATACTCAAATTGGGAAAAAATTTCTCATATAGATTCTTTAGATAATGAGTTAGGATAATTCCTCATTACTTTCAAAGATAAGCCCATTAGAGACAAGATCTTCAAATCCAAGGTGTGGTTTCACAATAACTTAGAGCTTCATATGCAACATTGGAGACAAAACTTTGATAGTACAAATAATGTCACCAAGTTTATTCTGATGTGGATCACTCTAAAAGACCTCCCTATGGAATATAGAGATGTAGACATCCTTCAAATCTTTGCGAATAAGTTGGGCATTTATCTTAAGCACATCCAAATTAAGACTACGACATCATTCAAGATATGCTTACTCATGAATATGGAGAAAGAACTTCCATGATCAATCAAGATCATTTCAAAGTTTGGTACATGGGTTCAGATTATCTCATATGATTATACTCAAGGTTTCTTAGTAGATCAGTACAAGATTTAATTGGTAATCAAGAAATGGTAGATTTGGATAGAAATGCTAAAGGGTTTACAGAACAAAATCATCATCAACAATCTTCCTTCAGGGATTTATTCCTAGAATTGGGAGCTCAGGAAGAAATGGATATTTCTAAGGAAGATTTGGTTGTTGATAACTTCAAAGAAAGTATGAACCTTTTTCTATGGATTCTCTATTGGAACTTAAAAAATAATTTTATACATTGTTGTGCACCCAAATTATATTTATTGGCCTCAAGTCCAAACTAGAAAGTAGATTCTTAGGTTAATAGGACTTCGAACGGGTGGACAAATATGGCTATGGTGGGAAGTTTCAAGAAATTATTAGATGAAAGACTCATGTAGAAATTAAATCTTAGAGGGGGGAGATTAAAAACAAATCTAGAATTTTCCAAATTCACAATAACCAAGTTGCGGGTGGAGAAGATCTCTAACCCATTTTCTCTGGAGAGTGCTTTCATTGAATACATCCCAATATTTAATTACAAGTTAGTTGAACAATTGTTATCTCAATGGTTTATAGAGGTTCAAATGGACATGTTGGCCAAAATAGAAGATCAAGTTATAGAGGAAGCTATAATTCTTTGAGGTATTTCTAATCAAATTATTAGTCTGGAGAAATAGATTGTGACTACATGAGAGGCTGCTTTGTTTATTTCTGGTCATTCATCCTTAAACTCTTGAATAAAAAACATGATCAGGATGATGACATTATCAAAACTAAGCTTTGTGACTTGTGGGAATCAGCTAGAGATGGTATTAATTCTTCCATTATAGGGACATAGTACATTCTAAGGAAAATTCTCAAAATAGGAATGCTTCACTAGTTCCCCAAGGTTCAGGATTTCTAGATATCAATTCTTCTAACACTAGCTCAGGATGCTAAAAATCCTCTAGATTGAGGGCTAAAGAACAAAGAGATAACAAAAAGGAATCAAGAGTAGAAGAAAAGAAGTATAAGCCTAAATATAAAATCAAAGGAGGTATTATATCACTTAAACCTTTAACACATAGACTTCACAATCAAGGATCCTGCTTGGAGAAATTTCCAAAAGATCTAATAGAGGATCGACAGTCAGAGTCTCCCATCTCTCCTAGGCTTTAGGTGGTATATGAAATTTTTCTATGTGCAGCAAATGAATCTTTGGATAATAAGGCTAATTCACTTTCATTTGTTGAAATACTTTTAGAAGAAGACCATATTGAGGAGGAAGAGAGATTGAATGATATCGAAGGTATTGCCTTTTTCAATTATAAAATAGAGGAGCAGCCCTTGGAAAATTCTATTAAATGTAAACCCATAGAAGTTCCCCCAATTATCCCATCTTGTAATCATGTAAATAACTTAGGCTTTCATAAATCTTCATCAAAGAGTTCTCTTCCTAATTGTGGAGGGATCAAAAGAAAAGGTAAACGTAGAAAATCTTTTCCAGATTTAAGAAGTAAAAATGGGGAGGACTTTGAACAAACCAAAATTACAACATACTTACAAGTAGGGAAGGGGAAGTTCCTTCCCAAGTCACAATGAATATCTTATCATGGAATGTTATGGGTCTCAATGCCCCTAACAAGCAGTGAGTTGTTGACGTTGCATTTTATCTTCCAAAGTTGAGGTTGTTCTTTTACAGGAAACACAAATGAGTAGGGAACAATTATCCAATTTCACCAAGCTGCTTGGAGATTGGAATGTGGAAGGGATTGATGCCATTGGTTCCTCGGGTGGAATGACTATTATCTGGAATCCAAGACATTTGTCTTACTCGAATATGAAGAGGAGCTCAAAATGGATAGGAGGCAAAATTAGAATCTTAGCCTCCAATCTAAACTTCTATATTGTGAATGTATATGGCCCAATCCTTAGAAGAAAGAAACTAGAAGTTTGGGAGGAGTTTAGCAGATATTTTTCAGTATGATCAGAATGTAGCCTTTTTTTTGGGGGGGAAGGGGGGTGATTTCAATGCCATTATTCATCCATCTAATAAATTGGGAGGCTCTCATCAGGAATCTCAATCTGAAATTGATTTCAAAGATCAGTTACAATATAATAATTTAATGGAGATGGAGCTTGAGAATAGCTCATATACTTGGTCGAATAGGAGATTAGGGCCCAACAACATTTCATAAAAATTGGATATATTTTTCTTTAAAGGAGACCTAACAATCTTTCCATTTGTCTTTAAAGCATCCATATCTCCAACTTCAGGTTTAGATCATTACCCAATTCAATTGGAAATTTTGGGGGAAGACAAGCCTCCCCTCTACCCATTTAAATTTGAGAATATATGGCTTAAGCATGAAAATTTTGTTAACTCAGTCTCAGATTGGTGGTTAGAATGCATAGTTAAGGGCTCAAAATTGTTTTGTTTCATGTCTAAACTCAAATTCATCAAGAAAAATCTGCTCATCTAGAATAGAGCCCATTTCAAGAATATTTTATCTTCAAAATTAGAGATAGAGAAAAAGCTTAAGGACTTGAATGAAATCATCATGCAGTTTGGGATGAAAAAGGATCTTTTTTACTCAGAAAAAGTACTACTAAGGGATCATGAGGATAATTTAGCCAAAGAAGAGATCTTCTGGAAACAAAAATCTAGGGAAACTTGGTTGGAAGGAGACAAAATTTACCAAGTTCTTTCATACTAGCACCAAACAACACAGGAGTGTAAACATGATTCATCAAATTTTTAACTCTGAGGGAGTTCTTCTTCAAGATCAGAAAGAGATTCAGAAAGAAATAGTTAAATTTTACTCAAATTTGCTTAATCACTTAGAGAGTTCACATCTCAAGGCTCGGGTTGACTTGTTGGATGAAATCCCTAAGATTATAACCAATGAAGAATATCAAATGTTGACAAATTTTTTTACAGAAAGTGAAATTATACAAACTCTTTCACACATGGCACCAGACAAAGCTCCAAGGCTTGATGGATTTCCACCTAGTTTCTTTTTACATTGTTGGAATGTATTGGGGAAAGAACTCATAGAGTTATTGGAGGCAACCTGTTCCTCAGGTAGATTCTTATCTAAAATTAACAACACTTTTATTCCAACACTTTAATTCCCAAGAAGGAACAAGCTAATTGTATGGATGAATTCAGACCGATAGCTTTGTGTAATACCATTTACAAAAAAAAATCCAAAACTTTAGCTAATAGATTAAAACTAGTCTTGGGTAAGATTATGTTGGCATGTGATGTTTTGGAGTACTCGAACTCTTCTAAGGGTTTTCATTTATGGAAACACTTATGATAGTATGATTGCATGTTGTGGAGATTTCCACTAGACTCACAGTCATGAAAATGACTAAGTCCATAATCAGGTAGACAGGGTACAGTGCCACAGTTTTGGATAGCGATGAAGACATACAAGGTATTATGGCTTGCGAAGTTAAGTGAAGGTATTTTGGGATATATACATGCTTCAATTAAGATTGTATGAGTTTTGGATAGATGGTGTATGAGATACATTGTTCGAAAGGTATGCGAAGACAGTAAAACATTATATCAGGGTACATGAACAATTGCGAAGATTAAGGAAAGCATAATGGATATGATAATGTACTAAGTCATGTAAATAAAGTATAGTGCCGACTCTTTGGTAATATAAGAGCATCGACAACATACATATCATCTGCACAAGTTTCTATTATGTTTTGTATGACATTTGTGGAGCTATCTGGAAGGCTAATTTTGTATAAATATAGATTTCTCTTGTGAAAGAAAAATATGGATGATAGATAATAAGTTTGCGAAAAGAATAGTAGAAGTCAGATGCGAGATCACTAGGAGGTAGAGTTAGATAGATAATAAGTTTGCAAAAAGCATAGAAGAAGTCAAATGTGAGATTAGTAGGAGGCAAAGCTATAACTGGAACTATCTAAGCAAGATAAGTTCTTTTATTGTTCCCCTTTTGTGAACTATTTTGGGACAGTATTGATTGTAAGAGCAATGTGCTCACCACCTTTAACTAGGTGTTTTGTATTCTCCTAACAGGGCTTTTGTAATCCTCTAACAAGGAAATGTACTATGTAACAATCAGCTCCTAATAGGGCTAGATCTCTTAACAAGGACATTATAATTTAGTGCGTATTTGTGGGTACCATCCCCATCGGGGTTTTCCCTTTAATCAAGGTTTCCTCAAGAAAAAATCATGGTGTCATGAGTAATGTGTTATTCTTATATGTTCTTTTCATTTCTGAATTACTTTGGATTATTTATAATTGTTTAAAGTTGAAAACAAAGTTCTGTAATACTGATTCACCCCCCCTCTCAGTATTACCTAATCCTAACAATTGGTATCAAAGCTATTGGCCCTTTGAGAGAAAGCTTAATAGCTTAAGGGAGATCATAATGGATTCAGAAGACTTTCAAGTAAACTTTGAAGCTGCACTTGAGGATCTGGATAAGATGAAAGCTGAAAATGACAAAGTAAAATTCAAATTAAGAAGAGTAGAAGGTTTCATGAGGAAACTTAAAGAACAACTTGTGACTATAAAAGATTAGAGACAAAACCTATGGAGAAAATCAAAGAGAGTTCTGACAATGACACATCAGAAAAAGTAAAGATGCTAGAGCAAGAAAAAGAACAAATCAATCTCTTGATGATCAAGGAGATTCAGAATGAGAAGGATGAAAGAAATAAAGTTGAAGAGTCACTAAAGCAAGCCAACCTTTAGATAGATAATATGAAGACTGAACTTGACCATTACAAAGATAAATTTCAAGAATTGGACAAATACAATCAGATCATCAAAGGTGAACTCACTCAAGCCAAACTACTCATTGAGGATTTACACATAAGAAATGACAAGAATAATGAACAAAGAGCTAAAGGTAACACAAGTGGACCCAATGAAGCTGGAAGTTCAAAAACTCAAGAAGAACCAAATGAAGCCAGGAATGAGGAAAAATCTATTCCAAATGAAACAAACACAAATGAAGATTATAGAGAACAATTCAGACCCTTCAAAGGTAGATGCTTTGGATGCAACAAAGTTGGTCACATGAAAGGAGACTATAGAAGTAATGGTAATTCTAAACCCTTTACTAGCTATTGTTTTAATTGCTATGAGTATGGACACAAAAAGATAGATTGCAAAAAACCTGATCAATCCAGGTATAAGAAAGACTATATCAGAGAAGAAACTGTAGCCAATATTACATGTCAGAAATGCAATAACTTTGGACACACATCAAGGTACCGTAAGCTGCAGACTAGTCAAGACAAAAGAGGACCACCCATCTATTACAAATGCAATAATCCAAGTCACATTGCAAAGTTTTGTAGATATAATGGAAATAACAATAGAAGAGGACCAAGAAGATTCAATGAACCTGAAACTCCACCACCTATAGTCATAAGGAAGAATATTAGTGACAATGGTAAAAGCCTAAATGATTAGATGAGTGAAAACAAGAAAGAAGAGAATGAAAAAATTTGGCAAGTAAAAGTTCTAAATAAGGAAGTGGTTTAGGGGGAGACAGCTTGTGATGTTGTGTCTTCGCATAATGAATTATTTGAGGCATCAGCCTAGAAGGCCTCATGGCCTCATGGGGTGTAGTGGATGAAGACAACATAAAATATCTAGCCCCTGTATAAGTGAAATAAGCTCATGCAAGCTTATGTATGATATGTATAGATGTCCTTGAATCTGTGGATGAGATCGCAACACTTGAAGATTCATCTTCTATGTTCATGAGTTTCACATTGACTAGATGACATGCAAAGTTGAGCTACCTATGTTTAATGCACACACTCAACTTGCGATGAATAAAAGACTTGAAAGACCTCATTTGTCCACCACTTTTTTATCAGCGACTAAGGAGAGAAGAAGTGTGAAGGCAAAGCAGTAATCTAGCAGAGAGATTTTGTGCTCGCATAAAGACAAGCATCAGATTTCTATGCATTTAAGGTATTTAGACCTAATCTCTTTAAAATTAATGGATGCACCAGTAATCTATGATGTGGTAGACAAACCTAGGTATAAGTTCAAAATGCATCCATACAAATCCTATGAGGATCATCCAGAAGGGGTGTTTTCCCAAACCCCCGTAGGTGTGTTGCACATAGAGGATATTAGGGCATACATAAACTACAAGTATGAGATTACTGGGGAGGTCAACATCTTCTATGAGTTGAATGGTATGATAGATGTGAATGGGTCTTTAATAGACAAATTCAAACATTTGAAAGACCTGTCAATACTCAAGTTAACCTATCTCACTGAATTCATAGAAGTTGAATGGTTCAAGATCATTCTGAGTAGATTTCATGATCAGTTCCTGTGGATAGGAGATTAACCAATAAAGATATGTGCTTAGCTGATTCATGATATCACAGGTCTTGACAATGAAGGAGCCCTACCTGTTAGTGAGAAAAATCAAAGAAAAGATGTTGAAACCCTCACACACTCCAAATGGGACAAGAGGGCTATGAATGTAAATAATATATACCTAGTTCAAGATGTCATATTTGTAGCAATTCTTATTGGCTACAAGTTGTTCCACAATTCCATAATTAATTCTGTATCAGCTGGAGTTATCACGATGGCTTACAGAATGGTTAAAGAAAACAAATGGTATAACCTTTGTGAAGTTCTGGCACAACAATTTTTGGAAAATGTTAAGGTCATTAAGAAGGACAAATCAAGACATTTAGGTTTGGGTCACTACTAATTCACATGTATCTTCATATTATTCACAATTTTCCTGGTATGCATCCTAGAGCATGGAAAGACAATGAACCCACTAGTCTACAAATCTATGAGTATTATAGAAGGCATAAAAAGGATTGGATCAATGGAGAACTATTTGGCATGATTAAGATCTTGCAAAGGCAGATGAAAGAAAGATATAGAATTCTTGAAAGCCTAGTAGAAAAATATGAGGACACCATCTATTTCATGGTTGAAACTGATTGTGTCTTTTTTGAGGCAGTTGAGCCTAGAACCAAATGGTGTTATCTTATGGGATATAAGGTAAGTGCTGAAGTACTATCTATTCAAGTAGAACATGTATTAGCAGCAGAAAAGGATCCCACTCAAGAAAGATGGGGTACATATAGAGAAAAATATAAAAAAGTTAGAGAAGGACAAGAGAAAGTAACAAGAAAGAGGAAACTCAGCAAGATAGTGGAAGAAATTACTGCGAAGGTAGGAATAAAAAAGAAGCAGTATTTGGACTTGAAGAACAAGATGGAGGCATCTTCCAGTGTTGCCATTGGTTCACCCATCTTATTGGAAATAGAGAAGACAGGTACCACTGATAACTTCATTAATTTATTAGTTTCCCAAAAGAAAGAAACACATGAAATTGTGACTATAGAGGTTCCTAGAAGATCATCTAGGAATGTCAGTCCAAAAGAAAAAGAAACAAAGGTGAAGAGGAAGAAAAAGGAAGAAATGATTATAGAAAAGGAGGAAGAGAAAATGGTTCAAAAGAATCCACAAACCTTGTGGAAACTTGATATGAAATCAGTATAGAAGAGGGTTATCAAAGATGGAAATTTAACATGTATAGAAAGATACTATGAGAGATATAGCCCAGAGGATCAAGCAATCGTTGAGGACACTATCATTAAGCATTTGTTAGGTTTCAAAAAGAATTTGTTGGAAGTTGAATCCAGTGTTCCCAAAGAACTATACACCAATCTAGAAATCAAAAAATAGTTAGCACATTTAGAGGATGAGAACATAAGAAACAAAACAATTGATGATATATTTCCTATTGTGTCTATTTAGGAAAGAGAAAGAATCATAAAAGCACTAAAACCTCTTTTAAGAATAAAAACTAGACTAGTCAAAATCATGGCTAGAAGATACGATGATGTAATTGAAGATACCCAAAAGGTATTAGATGAAGTTTTAATGTAAGACATGCCTAAAAGGGAGTCATCACCTAAGATTGATAAACCTATGTCCTTGGATTTAGGAGAGCATTCACAAACAGTGGATAAGACTGCTCAAGTTAACTTGAAACTAGACTTCTTTGTCACTGGTATGCCTGTTAGCCTTGACACTTCGTAGGATATACATGATCCATTCATGGAAAAGATGGAAAATGCAATGGAAGTTGAAGACTAGGAATAGATAGAAGAGAGGAAATCAGAAGAAAAACAAGAAGAAAAAGTATAGGAGGAGTTACACCAAGAAGGACATCAATAAAAACAACCGAAGGTAGAGGAGACCACTGGAATTAGACTCGATTCATCCCTATTGTCGGCAAGTGTTGCCAAACTAGTAAGTTCTAATGTGGATAGCATGGATGAAGATGAATTGATGAGACTCTCATTCATGGCATTTGCTAATGCTAAGGACAGATTAGACCAGAAAGGAGACAAAAGAGCCAAGATAATAGCTAGGATAGTAGAAATAGTAAACAAGCTACTACCCTCTCCTTTTATCCTAAAAGACAAGGATGAAACTGAAAATCTTAGTATAGTACTGGATAGCTTTGATAGTCACTTTGACTCATTGCTAAAAATAGCAGAAGAGAAGGATGAAAGAAACTTCTTGGAGAAGAAGTTTAACGAAGTTCATAAGTCCATCTCATGGGACTTAGACATTCTTAAGGCCACCACTCTTAAAGCCAAGAGTTGTGTGGCACAAGGTAGAAAAATTTATAGCCCTTGCATAAATCCCTATAGATATTTGAAAAATGTTGAAGAGGACATAGCAAAAGATAGGGTCAGTCTTGACAAAATAATGGACAGTTTTGAGTCATCTTCACAAACTTTGGAAGAAATTGACAAGGAAACATCCAGATTACTAGAGAAAATAAGGATACTGGAAATGGAGAAAGGGAGAGTTGCTGACAGATTTGGTTTGCTAAGATACCTATTAACTCCCAAGCTCTCAATATTGGAGACTCATCTCTCTGAGATGATAAAGGTTGAAAGTTCTATGACAATATCTACTCTCATTGAGCTTAAAGTAGTAGAGACAACATCATATGCACTGAATGGATTAATCCATGTCAGTGATCTACTAATAAGTTCATGGGTTGAGGAGATTAAGACCTTGGAAACATCTTTCCATGATGTCTTAAATCTGGTAAGTGAGAACTAGACACCGTATGCTTCAATTTTGAAATTTTGAGAATAACCTTTGCCATTGATGTCAAAGAGAGAGGAAGAAAAAGAGAAGGAAAATAAGAGAAGTGCTTTGTGACACTTAGTCATTTTTCTAAGTGTTGCCATCAATGCCAAAGGGAGAGATTGTTGGTATGTGATTTTTTGGAGTACTCAAGATCTTATAAGGGTTGTTATTTATGGAAACACTTATGATAGTATGATCACATATTGTGGAGATTTCCATTGGACTCATAGTCATGAAAATGACTAAGTTTAGAATTAGGAAGACAGGGTACACTACCACAGTTTTTGATAGTGATGAAGACATACAAGGTATTATGGTTTGTGAAGTTAAGTGAAGGTATTTTGGGATATGTACATGCTTCAATTAAGATTGCATGAGTTTTGGATAGCTGGTGTATGAGATACAGTGTTCAGAAGGTATGCGAAGATAGTAAAACAATATATCAGGGTACATGAACAGTTGTAAAGATTAAGGAAAGCATAATGGATATGATAATGTGCTAAGTCATGTAAATAAAGTATAGTGCCAACTCTTTGGTAATATAAGAGTGCCGACTCCATATATATCATCTGCACAAGTTTCTATTATGTTTTGTATGAAATTTGTGGAGCCGACTGGAAGGCTAAATTTGTATAAATATAGATTGCTCTTGTGAAAGAAAAATATGGATGATAGATAATAATTTTGGAAAAAGAATAGCAGAAGTCAGATGCGAGATCAGTAGGAGGAAGAGCTAGATAGATAATAAGTTTGTGAAAGGCATAGTAGAAGTCAGATGTGAGATCAGTAGGAGGCAAAGCTATAACTGGAACTATCTAAGAAAGCTAAGAGCTTGTATTGTTACCCTTTTGTGAACTATTTTGGAATAGTATTAATTGTAAGAGTAGTGTACTCACCACCTTTAACTAGGTGTTTTGTATGCCCCTAACAGGGTTTTGTAATCCTCTAACAAGGAAATGTACTATGTAACAATCAGCTCCTGATAGGGTTAGATCTCTTAACATGGACATTATACTTTAGTTCATATTTGTGGGTACCATCCCCACCGGGGTTTTCCCTTTAATCAGGGTTTCCACAAGAAAAAATCATGGTGTCATGAGTAATGTGTTATGCTTATATGATCTTTTCATTTCTACATTACTTTGGATTATTTATAATTGTTTAAAGTTGAAAGAAAAGTTGTGTAATACTGATTCACCCACCCTCTCAGTATTACCTAATCCTAACAGATTATTGGGGAGGAGAAAACAAGATTTGTGCCAGGGAGATCAATCTTGGATAAAATCATCATAGATCAGGAAGCTATTCATTCCATTCAATGCAATAAACAACCAAGCATGATTATCAAATTATACATTAAGAAGGCTTATGATGAGGTATTGAGGTTTTTAGCCAAATGCATGGAGAACTTTGGTTTTTCCCAAGCTTGGATTAATCTTGTCTTCTACTATATATGTACTCTGAAATTATCAATTCTTGTCAATGGTTCTCCTCAAGGTTTTTTTGAAGGTTCTAATGGAATTATACAAGGAGATCCTTGATCCCCTTTCTTATTCATTATCATGGCAGAAGATTTGGGGCTTAGATTTACCAGTCTTCAGAATTGGGATATTATTAAGGGTGTGGGAATTACCTCTTCTATTAGGGTAGTAACCCATCAATAATTTTCTGATGACATTCTCTTCTTTGGAAAGGCATCATTAGGGAGGCACCACATATTAAAAAATTTCTAGACAATTATGCACTGGCTTCAGGACAAGTGGCTAAAAAAGATACATCTTTGATCTTCTTTTTCCACACAAAAAATAAAATTCAACATAAAATAGAAAAGACATTGACATTTAAAACTGGTTCTCTCCCATGTTCTTATCTAGGTATTCCAATTGACAAATCTTCGAGAACATCTTCGGTTTGGAAACCAATTGGTGAAAGATTGGATGGAAGGATGGATTCATGGAAATCAAAGAGGTTATCTTGGGAGAATATAGTTGTGATAATCAAAGCTACGTTGGCAGCAATTCCTATAGATACTTAATGTCTTGCATTACATTACCCATGGGGTGCTACATGTATATTGTAAAAAAATTGAGAAAATTCTTTTGGCAGGGTACAGACACTAATAGGAATTTTTTTCTCATTTCTTGGGATAATATTTGTAGACCAGTGGAGGTAGGGGGCATAGGAATTAAAAATCAACTTTGTCAAAATCAAGCCCCTAGGGCCAAACATTACTGGAAAATTCTAAAGGAACAGAATCTTAAATGGGTTAGAATTATTAGGGGCAAGTATTTTCTTAACATAAATGAGCCAGAGGTACTTTGAATTAAGGAACTCCCTAGAGGGTCCAAAATTTGGAACTTCATTGCTAAATTAAAGGATATTGTGGACAATAATATTACTTGGAATATTAAGGATGGAAGCAAAGCTCAGTTTTGGGATGACTCTTCGGGTGGTATCCCTAGTATTAATCATTTGTTGGGCCCGAATAGAATTAGTCAAGTATGTTTTGATTTGTGGAGTCTTTTGGTTAGAGATTATATAATCCCTGCTCTTTTGAATTTGACTGATGGATCTTGGCAGTGGAGAAAAAATTTAGAACTTAGCTTAGACCAGTTGGAACTAGAGAAATTGAGGAAGATTCTTAAAGATAGATTTTTCCTAATCAAATAGGACCAGGATGAAAAAATATGGAATGGTACAAAATCAAGGATTTATAATGTGAAGGATGGCTATAGGATTTTATCGGGAGTTTCTTCTCACAAGCACTATGAACTTCACATTCAATTATGTTGGAATAAAGTTTGCCTTCCAAAAGAAGGACTATTTTCTTGGGTAGTAATTCACGACAGAATTCTAACTGCTGATTTATTTTTGAAGAAGGGTTATTGTGGTCCCTCAAGGTGCTCTTTATGGTACAACAGTGAAGAAGACACAAATCACTGTTGTTAGCATGTCCATTTTCTAATGAGTGTTGGAAATGGCTATGTGAAAAATTAGGATGGTGTTCTACTCTCCCATGTGATATTCTATCTCTTTTTACATCTTGGCCTCTGCCTTTTGGAGAAAGTATATGTGGAAATTTATAGATTATTTCTCCATCTATCCTGATCTAGGAATTATGGAAGGAAAGAAACAGAAGAATTTTTGAAGGAAAATCTATGGATAAAACTTTTGTTCCTAATAAAAGAGAAGCTCCCATAGTAGAAGTAATGAATGTTCTCATCCAAGCTCAATATTCTCAACATCAATTTTATACTAGTTGGGATGATAAGATTTTGAAGAGTTGGTTCAGTCTTAAACCCCCACCATGTTAGGAAGGGGTTTGAAAGAAAATGCAATTCTTAGAGGTAATTTTGTTTGGTCGACTCCTTCTGGTTCAAATTAATTTTTGACGGGGCTTCTAAAGGTAATCCAGGTCCATCTAGGGTTGGATGCATCATTCACTCCAATGATGGAAAGGTATTAGAAAAATTGGTGAGACCTATGGAGATAGGTACTAACAATATGGCAGAATTTAAATCCCTTCTTTTTGGTATGTCCATTGCATATGAACTAGGTTTGGATAAACTGGAGATTGAAGGAGATTCAATGATCACTCTAAATGTTGTAAGGACAGGCTCTACACCCAATTGGCATCTCCAAGCTACTTTTGAAGTTATTTTAAATTTGATGAATAAATTTGAATTTACAACAGTCAATCACATATTCCATGAAGGGAATAAATTGGTAGATGAGTTGGCCAATAAAGCTTCTCTAGGTGAATATTTGAAGATCATTCAAGATGAGGAGGTTGCCCAATTACCCATTCTATAATATTTTTAAATTTGAGAAGTCCTTTCAACACTCTTTTGATGACAATATTGGGAGCACATGGTTTAGGTAAAATTATGTCACAACTTGGACATTTTTGGGGCAAATGTCTTCGTCCTCATGGTTATGCTTCTTCTTATGTACTCGCGGTTTCTTTCTATGAATACAATCCTTTCTTTTTACAAATAGTGATTTGATAGTAGCCTTTTCGATAAGATAGCAGTACTTTTGGGGATTTGCTGGATTCGGATCTGTTTCAAATTTGGCCAGCTCTTTCTCCTTTTTTAGTATTTACAAGAAATTTTTTAAAGGCTTCTACTTTGGGTTGGAGCAATAAGAAAATTTATTGCAATGGATGTGGTGACAATGGGATGGTTGTCTTGTATTAGAAGTGAGTTTTTTTATATTGTCAAATCTTTTAGGATCTACCTCTATTCTGGCAAACCCTCCATTTTAGATTTTGCATCTTATCCTATCATTGGTTTTTGACGATTTCTATTTTAGTAAGGTATAATTATGGATGTCTTATAAGCGCCACTTTTCTGGTTATAAAGGTGATGAGATAGGTCATAGAAGTGACAACAATATGATGTTTATCCATGTTGATTATACAAGATTATTTGAAGCCTCACACTAGATGGGTGATCTGAAAATATATGGGGTATCAAGTTATTTTTCCCATTTGTTTTGAATCGATATTCCTTTCCTTTTGTTGTGAGTTCTTCTCAAAAAGTGGTTAGATGGATAATCCGATTAAGATGTGTGCAGATGTGGAACAAATTTTATTTGATCATCCCACTAACACTTCGAAATTGAAGGAGGTTTGTAAATTTCATCATCATCTAGTTCTACAAGTTGTTAGGGAAGTTTTGGGCACCAATTTTTTGTTAACAAACCATAGATATAGAGTGAACTCAAACATTAGTGCTAGTTTCTTGGCTGGTATTTTGGTGGTAGGTGTTCACAAGAATTTGGCTAAGGAGCTCTGTAGGCACCTCTTTGTTGATAACTATCTCCTAGGTCTACATGGAGCTATTGTGAATGTTGACTTGGATCTAAGTACTTCCTTTCCTTGGGAGCTTGCAATAGTTATGTTTGTTGGATCTGCATTCGCTCACTTTGGCTCCAGCATAAGGAGAAACTTTTATGGTGACCCTCGTCGAAGGCTTTTTATTTTATGGGGTTGGGAATGGGAGACTCAACCCATTAGGATATCTATGATGAAGGAAGGAATCAAATTCCTTACTCAATTCCTGGGCATTGAAGAAGGATTGGATGAGCCCTATCGAGATGGTTTGGATGAGGACTTGGACTATGTTTTCCACTATAGGTATGATGAAAAATTGGATGGGCTTGGCAGTAAGGACTCTTTGGATGTAGAGGTAGAGGAAGTTGAGGAGGCTAAGGATGATGAAGATGAGGTAGAGGAATTGGTTGATCAAGAAGAAGACCTTGATGATGAGGAAGGGGCTGGCAAGGATTCTCTGAGAGATTCAGAAGAGGGGAATGTGGATCTAGAGAATTCTAGTGATCCACAATCTGAAGAGCATGTCGAGGAGGATAGTTCTACTTCAAGAATTGGCTTGGAGAACAACTCCACTTCTGCTTCAGATTAGTATCTACTTCCAAGATTTTAAAAGCTTATTTTTTTTTTGGTTTTTCTTCTTAGTTTCTTCTACCTCTCAAAGATTTCTTAGTTTTAATGTGGGCCTGAGCATTGTTGCTCAATTTTTGAACATGTTCACTTTCGAATGCTACACTTTTTTCACTTCTTTTATTATCTTAACTATGTATATATTTTTCTTTAAATTAATACACTCCTTCAACTTTAGCCCCTTATTGATAAAAAAAGAACCTAAATGTAAATAAAATAAAATAATTACACTAACATTACTAAATGTTTTAGATTTATATTTAAGAAAATAAACCCATGTCTTCCTACAAAATTCATCAATTAATGTTAGAAAATAAATCCCCCCTTAATGATGGTGTTTTCATTGGACCACAAAAATATTTATGCATAATTTCTAAAGGTGTCCATGCACTATATGACATCTCTTTTGGAAAACTATCTCTATGTTGCTAAGCTAAAATAAAACTTCCACATGAAATCTTTGGTGCTTCACTAGGGAGTAAACATCTTACCATTCCCTTTCTTCGCAATAAACACAATACTTTGAAATTTATATGACCATACCTTAAGTGCCATACCCATGCTTGATCTTGAATTGATACCTTAAAAATTGCTTCAAAAATTTCCATCATGTTGCTCTTCATCCGAAGTAAGAGCATTTTATTATTTGTCATTTCAACCTTGGCAATTACCATGTTACTAGGATGAATATCAATTATAGTGCATACATTATTCTTATAAATAACTCTATAACCTTTTTGTGTAAGATTCCCTACACATATAAGATTATGATTCAATTCAGGTGAAAAATAAACATAGGAATAGACTTCTTGCCAAGAGTTGTCACCATATTGATTGTGCATTTTCCATTAACTTCTACAACGTTATCAACCAAATTTCACTTCTAATTTGAATAAAGTATCCAAGCTTTCAAATATGTCTCTATTTCCTATCATGCGATTACTGCAACCATTATCTAGGAACTAAACATCACTTGAACTTTCTTGAGCAACATAACATGTAATTAATAAAGTCACTAAACTGCTTTTAGAAAAAAATTATATTTTGCTTCCCTACATCAACTTCCATCTTTCAGGATTCATTTGCAAAGTGACCATACTTCTTGTAGTAATAAATCAACATTTAATTTTTCATACCTTTGTGATGTCTGATTGTTATTGTGTCTTCTTGAGTTATAAATTTGATTTTTTCTTCATCCTTGATCTAGACTCCTCCCTTTTCTTTGGTGATTATTTCTTCCTCTTCCTCTTCCTCTAAATCTTAGTTTTTCTCTTCCTCTACCTCTTCGAAATGCCATGTGTCTTGAAGACATTCTCCAAAGTTATGTCATTATTCTTATTTATCCTAGATTCATGTGCAATCAATGATCTAAACAAATTATCTAAAGATAACTTTGATACACCTTTAGTTTTCTCAATTGTAGCCACAACTATATCAAACTTACTTGGCAAGCTCCTTAAGATCTTTTCTATGACCTTTTGACTAGATAAATCTTCATCATTTAATCTAATTTGATTAACAATATTTATAACATTAGCTGAAAACCAATCTAATGATTTTGATTCTTTCATTTCTAAATTTTCAAAACTTCTTCTAAGTGTTTGTAGTTTTTCTATTTTAACCTTAGATAACCTTAATAATTGTTTTCCAAAATTTCCCAAACTTGTTTAGCTGAAGTTACATTTATAATTCTTTGAAAAATCAATTCTTCCATACCTATTTGTATGAAGATCATAGCTTTCACATCTCTTTCTCTACAATGTTTGTTAGCCCTTAGAGACTTAAACAAAGTTTTCATTTTAATTGCAAAGTATCATAATTTTTACCCATAAAGAAATGGAATTTGGGGCTATAAAATGTCTAATGCCATATGCAACTTCAAGTTATTCTGATAACGATCACCTTGATTCTAACTCCAAGGCTATAGCCTTCCTCACTCTACAATTCCCTTTGACTGATCAACGTTCTTTTACTTTTGCCTCCTTTCTTTGATGATCTGCAATCTCCTATCAAGACTACTACAATGACTGGGTTCCTTGCAGGCCTTAACCAATGGATTTATGAACCCCAACTTTTTTCAGTCTTCACAAATCACAATCTACAGGTGACTTGGACAAATTCACATCTTGATTCCAACTTTCTCATACCCAAGTATAGTAGAAATGCTCATTTATGAGAGGGATTTTTTTATGGCCTTAAGATTGTTTGAAGTTGCAAAGGATTGCAAATTAGTCGTAGCATTTATGAGACATCTCCATGTTGCTAGTATTTAAAAAAAGTTTGGAAGAAATCCATTGTAATAGAATATTTAATGGAAGTTAAGGCTGCTAAAGCAGATACATTATTAATGTTATGCAGAAGTTTTCATACTAAGCCTTGAATATTGACAAAAAAAACAAGATTAAGCATATATTAAATTTAGTCTTAATTTTTTTAAAACAGCGTACAAAAATGTCGTTGATGACTACACAAGTAATTTGGTAACCATATAGAGACACCCTGCGAGACAAGTAATTTGAAGGTTCTAATGGAATTATACAAGGAGTTCCTTTATCCCCTTTCTTATGCATTATCATGGCAGAAGCTTTAGGTCATAGATTTATCAGTCTTCAGAATTGGGATATTATTAAGGGTGTGGAAATTACCTCTTCTATCAAGGTAGTAACCCATCAATGATTTGTTGATGACATTCTCCTCTTTGGGAAAGGTGTCATTAGTGAGGCATTACAAATTTAAAAAGTTCTAGACAATTATGCACTAGCTTCAGGACAAATGGCTAAAAAAGATACATCTTTGATCTTCTTTTTCCACACAAAAAATAAAATTCAGCAGAAAATAGAAAAGACATTGACATTTAAAACTGGTTCTCTCCCATGTTCTTATCTAGGTATTCCAATTGACAAATCTTTGAGAACATCTTTGGTTTGGAAACCAATTGGTGAAAGATTGGATAGAAGGATGGATTCATGGAAATAAAAAAGGTTATCTAGGGAAAATAGAGTTGTGATGATCAAAGCTACATTGGCAGAAATTCCTATCTACTTAATGTCTTGCATTGCATTACCCATGGGGTGCTACATGTATATTGTAAAAAAACTAAGAAAATTCTTTTGGTAGGGTACA
Source organism: Chamaecyparis obtusa (assembly GCA_027943335.1). Lineage (NCBI taxonomy): Eukaryota > Viridiplantae > Streptophyta > Pinopsida > Cupressales > Cupressaceae > Chamaecyparis > Chamaecyparis obtusa. Next base: position 12,490 of record BSBK01006117.1, on the reverse strand, counting down.
GACACTAATAAGAAATTTTTTCTCATTGCTTGGGATAATATTTGTAGACTAGTGGAGGTATGTGGCGCAGGAATTAAAAATCAACTTTGGTAAAATCAAGACCTTGGGGCCAAATTTTACTGGAAAATTCTAAAGGAATAGAATCTTAAATGGGTTAGAATTATCAGGGGCAAGTATTTTCTTAACATAAATGAGCCAAAGGTAGTTTGAATTAAGGAACTCCCTAGAGGGTCCAAACTTTGGAACTTCATTACTAAATTAAGGGATATTGTGGACAATAATATTACTTGGAATATTAAGGATGGAAGCAAAGCTCGGTTTTGGGATGACTCTTTGGGTGGTATCCCTAGTATTAATCATTTGTTGGGCCTGAATAGAATTAGTCAAGTATGTTCTGATTTGTGGGGTCTGTTGGTTAGAGATTATATAATCCCTGCTCTGTTAAATTTGACTGATGGATCTTGGCAGTGGAGAAAATTTTTAGAACTTAGCTTAGACCCATTGGAACTAGAGAAATTGAGGAAGCTTCTTAAAGATAGATTTTTCCTAATCAAACAGGACCAGGATGAAAAAATATGGAATGGTACAAAATCAGGGATTTATAATGTGAAGGATGGCTATAGGATTTTATCAGGAGTTTCTTCTCACAAGCACTATGAGCTTCACACTAAATTATGTTAGAATAAAGTTTGCCTTCCAAAATAAGGACTATTTTCTTGGGCAGCAATTCATGATAGAATTCTAACTGCTGATTTGTTTTTGAAGAAGGGTTATTGTGGTCCCTCAAGGTGCTCTTTATGGTACAATAGTGAAGAAGACACAAATCACTTGTTGTTAGCATGTCCATTTTCTAATGAGTGTTGGAAATGGCATGTGAAAAATTAGGATGGTGTTCTACTCTCCCATGTGATATTCTATCTCTTCTTACATCTTGGCCTCTACCTTTTGGAGAAATTCTATGTGGAAATTTATAGATTATTTCTCCATCTATCCTGATCTAGGAATTATGGAAGGAAAGAAACAAAAGGATTTTTCAAGGAAAATCTATGGATAAAATGTTTGTTCTTAATAAAATAGAAGCTCCCATTGTAGAAATAATGAATGCTTGTGCCCAAGCTCAATCTTCTCAACATCAGTTTTATACCTATTGGGATGATAAGATTTTGAAGAGTTGGTTCAATCTTAAAACCCCCACCATGTTAGGAAGGGGTTTGAAAGAAAATGCAATTCTTAGAGCTACTTGTGTTTGGTCGACTCCTTCTGGTTCCAATTAATTTTTGACGGGGCTTCTAAAGGTAATCCAGGTCCATCTAGAGCTAGATGCATCATTCACTCTAGTGATGGCAAGGTATTAGTGAAATTGGTGAGACCTATGGAGATAGGTACTAACAATATGGCATAATTTAAAGCCCTTCTTTTTTGTATGTCCACTGCATATGAACTAGGTTTGGATAAACTTGAGATTGAAGGAAATTCAATGATCACTCTAAATGTTGTAAGGACGGGCTCTACACCTAATTGGCATCTCCAAGCTACTTTGCAAGTTATTTTAAATTTGATGAAGAAATTTGAATTTACAACGGTCAATCACATATTCCATGAAGGGAATCAATTGGCAGATGAGTTGGCCAATAAAGTTTCTCTAGGTGAATATTTGAAGATCATTCGAGATGAGGAGGTGGCACAATTACCCATTCTATAATTTTTTTAAATTTGAGAAGTCCTTTCAACACTCTTTTGATGACAATATTGGGAGCAGATGGTTTAGGTCAAATCATATCACAAGTTGGATATTTTTGGGGCAAATGTCTTCATCCTAATAGTTCTACTTCTTCTTATGTACTCACAGTTGCTTTCTATGAAAAAAATAAAAAAAATTACAAATAGTGATTTGATAGTAGACTTTTCGATAAGATAGCAGTACTTTTAGGGATTTGCTAGATTTAGATCCATTTCAAATTTGGCCAGCTCTTTCTCCTTTTTGGGTATTTACAAGAAAGCTTTTAAAGGCTTCTACTTTGGGTTGGAGCAGTAATGAAATTTATTGCAATGGATGTGGTGGCGATGGGATGGTTCTTTTGTATTAGAAGTGAGTTTATTTATATTGTCAAATCTTTTAGGATCTACCTCTATTCTGGGAAACCCTCCATTTCAAATTCTAGATCTTATCCTATCATTGTTTCTTGACGGTTTCTATTTTAGTAAGCTACAATTATGGATGTCTTATAAGCGCCACTTTTCTGGTTAGAAAGGTGATGAGACAGGTCATAGAAGTGACAACAATATGATTTTTAGCCATGTTGATTGTACAAGATTGTTTGAAGCCTCACGCTAGATGGGTGATCAGAAAATATATGGGGTATCGAGTTATTTTTCCCATTTGTTTTGAGTCGATATTCCTTTCCTTTTGCTGTGAGTTCTTCTCAACAAGTGGTCAGATGGATAATCTGATTAAGTTGTGTGTAGATGTGGAATAAATTGTATTTGATCATCCCACCGACACTTTGAAATTGAAGGAGGTTTGTAAATTTCATCATCGTCTAGTTCTACAACCTGTTAGGGAAGTTTTGTGAACCAATTTTTTGTTAACAAACCACAAATATAGAGTGAACTCTGACATTAGTGCTATTTTCTTGGCTAGTATTTTGGTGGTAAGTGTTCACAAGAATTTGGCTCAGGAGCTCTGTAGTTGCCTCTTTGTTGATAACTATCTCCTAGGTCTACATGGAGCTATTGTGAATGTTGACTCGGATCTAAGTACTTCCTTCCCTTGGGACCTTGCAATAGTTATGTCTGTTGGATCTGCATTCCTTGGCTTTGGCTCCAGCATAAGGTGAAACTTTTATGGTGGCCCTCCTAGAATGCTTTTTATTTTATGGGGTTGGGAATGGGAGACTCAACCCATTAGGATATCTATGATGAAGAAAGGAATCAAATTCCTTACTCGATTCCTGGGCATTGGAGAAGGCTTGGATGAGCCCTATGGAGATGGTTTGGATGAGGACCTGGACTAGGTTTTCCACTACATGTATGATGAAAAATTGGATGGGCTTGGCAGCAAGGACTCTTTGGATGCAAAGGTAGAGGAAGTTGAGGAGGCTGAGGATGATGAAGACGAGGTAGAGGAATTGGCTGATGAAAAAGAAGACCTTGATGATGAGGACGGGGCTGGTGAGGATGCTCTGAGAGATTCAGAAGAGGGAAATGTGGATCAACAGAATTCTAGTGATCCACAATCCGAAGAGCATGTCGAGGAGGACAGTTCCACTTCAAGAATTGGCTAGGAGAATGACTCCACTTCTGCTTTAGATTAGTATCTACTTCCAAGATTTTAAAAGCTTGTTGTTTTTTGTTTTTTCTTCTTAGTTTCTTCAGCCTCTCAAAGATTTTTTGGTTTTAGTTTGTGGGCCCGAGCAGTTTCGCTCAATTTTTGGACATGTTCACTTTCAAATGCTACACTTTTTTCACTTCTTTTACTACCTTAACTATGTATATGTTTTTCTTTAAATTAATACACTCCTTCAGCTTCAGCTCCTTATTGATAAAAAAAGAGCCTAAGTGTAAATAAAATAAAATAATTACACTAACATTACTAAATGTATTAGATTTATATTTAGGAAAATAAACCCATGTCTTCCTACAAAAGTCATCAATGAATGTTAGAAAATAACTCCCCCCTTAATGATGGTGTTTTCATTAGACCACAAAAATATTTATGCACAATTTCTAAAGGTGTCCATGCACTATATGACATCTCTTTTGGAAAACTATCTCTATGTTGCTAAGCCAAAATACAACTTCCACATGAAATATTTGGTGCTTCACTAGGGAGTAAACCTCTTATCATTCCCTTTCTTTGCAATAAATGCAATACTTTGAATTTATATGACCATACCTTAAGTGCCATAACCATGCTTGATCTTGAATTGATACCTTAAAAATTTCTTTAAAAATTTCCATCATGTTGCTCTTCATCCTAAGTAAGAAAATTCTATTATTTGTCATTTCAACCTTGGCAATTACAATGTTACTAGGAGGAATATCAATTATAGTGCATACATTATTCTTATAAATAACTCTGTAACCTTTTTGTGTAAGATGCCCTACACTTATAAGATTATGATTCAAATCAGGTGCAAAATAAACATAGGAATGGACTTCTTGCCAAGAGTTGTCACCATATTGATTGTACATTTTCCATTGACTTCTACTATGTTATCTGCCCAATTTCACTTCTGATTTGACTAAAGTATCCAAGCTTTCAAATATGTCTCTATTTCCTATCATGCGATTACTGCAACCATTATCTAGGAACTAAACATCACTTGAACTTTCTTGAGCAACATAACATGTAATTAATAAAGTCCCTAAACCGCTTTTAGAAAAAAATTGCATTTTGCTTCCCTACATCAACTTGCTTCTTTCGGCATTCATTTGCAAAGTGACCATACTTCTTGTAGTAATAACAATGAACATTTAATTTTTCATACCTTTGTGATGTCTGATTGTTATTGTGTCTTCTTGAGTTATAAATTTGATTTTTTCTTCCTCAATCTAGACTCCTCTCTTTTCTTTGTTGATTATTTCTTCCTTTTCCTCTTCCTCTAAATCTTAGTTTTTCTCTTCCTCTACCTCTTCGAAATGCCATGTGTCTTGAAGACATTCTCCAAAGTTGTGTCATTATTCTTATTTATCCTAGATTCATGTGCAATCAATGATCCAAACAAATTATCTAAAGACACCTTTGATAGATCTTTAGTTTTCTCAATTGTAACCACAACTATATCAAACTTACTTGACAAGCTCCTTAAGATCTTTTCTATGACCTTTTGATCAAATAAATCTTCATCATTTAATCTAATTTGATTAACAATATTTATAACATTACCTGAAAATCAATCTAGTGATTCTGATTCTTTCATTTCTAAATTTTCAAAACTTCTTCTAAGTGTTTGTAGTTTTTCTCCAAGGCTGCGGCCTTCCTCACTCTACAATTCCCTTTGGCTGATCAACGTTCTTCTACTTCTGCTTCCTATCAAAACTGCTGCAGTGACTGGGTTCCTTGCAGGCCTTAACCAATGGATTTATGATCCCCAACTTTTTTCAGTCTTCACAAATCGCAATCTGCAGGTGACTTGGACAAATTCACATCTTGATTCCAACTTTCTCATACCCAAGTATAGCAGAAACGCTCATTTATGAGAGGGATTTGTTTATGGCCTCAAGATTGTTTGAAGTTGCAAAGGATTGCAAATCAGTCGTAGCAGTTATGAGACGTCTCCATGTTGCTAGTATTCAAAAAAAGTTTGGAAGAAAATCCATTGTAATAGAATCTTTAATGGAAGTTAAGGCTGCTAAATCAGATACATTATTATTGTTATGCAGAAGTTTTCATACTAAGCCTTGAATACTGACAAAAAAAACAAGATTAAGCATATATTAAATTTAGTCTTAATTTTTTTAAAACGGCGTACAAAAACGCCGTTGATGACTTCACAAGTAATTTGGTAAGCGTATAAAGACACCCTGCGAGACAAACGATAAATCAGCCCCATTTTCAGTGAATACACCACCCTTTCTATTTCAAGAAAATGGGAGTACAAATAACCGGCGTCGAAAAAGAATTGTCTTCCAAAATGAACGGAAATTTTCGAGATCTTAAACCAGACCAAAATGCAAATTTATTGCAAAACACAGATAAACTATTACAAAACACAGGTAATGGAAATAAATTTATGCCTGCTTTGCGCTCGGGCAGCTGCGCAAGCATAGGTGAGAGGAAATTCATGGAAGACGAGCATATCTGTGTTGATAATCTTTCCGGCTACAATATCCGGTAGCCGGCGCCTGCTGCCGCTGAGTTTTACGGCGTATTTGACTGTCACAGCGGCGGTGAGGCGTCGAAATACGTGAAGGAAACAATCCTCGATTTTATTCTCGACGATCCGAATTTCCCAAATGACGTCGAAAATGGGATTCGTTCTGCCGGGATATTCAAAGCCGGCACAATGGCATTGACGGCCTTGGTGTGGGGGAACAACTCTCTTCATTGCTAATGCAGGTGATTTGGAAATTTCAACATTTTTTCAGATTTTTTTTTGTTTGGGTGTTTTTTTTATTAGTTTGCATGTAAATTTTTTATTCATCAATGTTTCCAATTATTTTTTCTTTGAACTTTTGTGAATTCTTATTGAATTGGAAAGTGTGATTCGAAATATTGACAATAAAAAGATTGCACTGAATCTAATTTAGAAGATAATCAAATAAAATTTTAGCATGAATTGTGGAATATGATAGTATTAATTTTTTGTTTTAGGTTTTCTTGTTTCTTTAACATTTATTGTTTATTTTAAAATTGTTGTCTTATTTGTTAATTTGTTCATGTAGGTGATTGTCGTGCAGTTTTAAGTAGGTCAGGAAAACATATTAATATGACTACAGATGACAAACCTACTAATAAAGACGAGAGACTAAGGATTGAGTCTCTAGGAGGAGTAATTTCTAGTGATGGTTATATAAATGGTATAAATGGTGAACTTGCAGTTTCAAGGGGTTTTGGAGATTGGGAATTCAAGTTGGAAAGCGTGGCTTTGAATCTTTTGAGCACAATAAGTACAGAACCAGAGTTGAATAAGTATGAGCTTACACAAGAAGATGAGTTTTTGATTATTGCAAGTGATGGTGTATGGAATGTTTTGAAGAGTGATTTTACACAAGAAGTTGTGAGGAAACAATTAAGGTTTTGCAATGACCCCATAAAGTGTTCCCAAGAGCTTGTGAGGCATGCAGTAAAAGAGCATTCGTCTGACAATCTCACAGTGATTGTCATATGCTTTTCGAGTGACCCCCCACCTAAAATGCAATCAACCTCCAACTCACGACTATTCAAGAAAAAAATATGCTATACTCAAGATATTCAAAAGCTCAAGACCATTTTGGTTCTCCTAATATTGCAATTCCTCAAGGTCCTTCCACACATTCTAATAGAAATGTATTTCATGATGAAAACCTACTGTCCACTCGCCGAAAAGAAAAATTATTCCTTATTACATCTAATAATAAAATAACCTGATCGCATCAAGACATCTTGAAAGCTCAAGACCATTGTAGTCCTCCTAAGTTTCTAATCCCTGTAGGCCCTTCCATTCCACGCATTCTAATGAAAAAGAATTTCATAATCTTGATTTCAACTTTCTCAGTTGCAAACTCTTTTCACCATCTGCATCTCTAATTTGGAATTTCTACCCTCACACCCAAGGTCTTGAACAACTGCTCAAATAAATGAGCTGCTCTGATACAACATGTAGGTAATGAACACAAACAATTATATTGCTGTGCAAAGAACTAAATTTCATTACTTGCCAAAAACAATTTACATGAGCGTTTCATATAGAGGCCGTCTTTGGAAGTATCCAGAATGCATTGCAGCAAAACAACATGTGTTTGCAGAATGGTCTGCAGGTCGGTGACAAAAACATCTAGATTACGGTGGGAAGCTTCCAAAAAACAGACAAGACAATAAGCGAAAGCAAAAAGATTTTACTTACTGAAGTTATTTTCCCCAATTTCTTTCTTTGCTTGGTTGTCATTTTTCACAGGAGCCTCTGGAACACGTATAACCTGTGTCGCAGACGACTGGATTTCCTCCGCCTGATAAGAATAAGTCAGTTGCAGGTATCCATTTTAATATTTAAGACACATAAATTGATTGATTAAATATAATCACTAACACTTTTTACGTTAATTTACTTTATATTTAAATACAAACAGTTTTTAGAGTGTCATAATAAGTCAGTTATCTATCCATCTTGACTGTGTAATACAGATTCATTAAAAAATGTTTTCGAAAAATCGTCAGCTAATACAACCGATATAATCACGAAAAGTTCCAAACAAATGCCTTATTTTATACTATATTTATAATTCAGAATAGGCGGCTCACCTTATTTGCATACCATAAATAACTCTCTCTCAATCTGAAATGAATAAGAACTTCCGCCGTCTGTATCAGTGTAGTGTAGATTTACACCATTCTGTCTCAATGCGTTTCCATAACTGTTTGAGTTTAACGAGTCTGACAAAATGTTCTCCGGACATTTATTATAATTTAAAAAATTAGTTTTTTAAAGGATAAACCATTCACAGAAGCTTTCCGAAGTTTTTGATTAAATCAGAGAATGGGTAGTATTTTGGAGAATGTGATAACTTGGCGAGAAAGAGTCAGCATGGGATCCAATGACGGTGTTTACGATCGAAATGCCTATATATATTCGTTCGCCTTTGTTTGGTTGAAAACAATCTCAATTCTCCAGAAAAAAGAAGAGCAAAGAGCTATCCTATGGCTTCATTAATAAGCAGGAACCTTTTGCATGTAATCTCATTTATCCTAATGCAATTGGCAACGTGCCTTTTCTTTCAACATGCCGCTGGAGCAACATTCCACCTTACGAAAACTTCAATTCGGCCTCCTTTTGGAAACTCGTAAGAAATAATCCGAATCTAAGTTTTTTACTTGAAGAGTTTTGATTTGTGCTGTGTTTACAAGAAAAACTGTGGAATCTGACTTAGGAAATCCTATCTAAGCTCTTTTACTGGTCCAGATTCAGTTTATCTCGTGAATTCACACCCATGTTTTAATTATTGCAGATTGTTTCTGAAAGTGAATGCAAGTGGAGTCCAGATTTACCGATGTGAGAAGAGCTCAAATGGGTCTGGAATGATGAAGTATACCCAGGTTGGAGCAACTGCAAAACTTTATTCTCCTTATGGTAATGAGAAATCTGTACCAGTGGGCTACCATTACTACCTTAATCATCTTCTGGCTCAAGGAGCTCAACCAACATTTTCATTCAGCATGGTGGAAGGAGATCCTGTGTCTGCCATACCCGAGTCAGCTGTTACAGGTATTGTATATGTAAATAAAGTTTTCTCATTTGAATATTAAAAGTTTTAATTATTATTTTTAAGAGGTAAATACTTTTGATTAATAGAAACCTGTGCCAATACCAACCATATTAAATATTTTATATTAAACTTGGTTTCTTTCAGATATAATTATTGTTCCCTTTATTGGGTTTCAATTTCCATTCAAAACTAGATATATAACAATACATTTTATTTAGCAAAAATAATGGTAAATAACTGTATCTTCATTGTCATAGATTTGTATTTGTGTGTTCAATTATTTGATAGTTAAAAATAATTTCCAAATTCTTTAGTAGATTAAAAATGTGATACAACAAACTCTGACAACCAATTCTAAAACCATTTCAATCATCCTCACCATCTTTAGAAAACATCGTGCTTATTAATATCTGACATGTACTTATTATTGTGGTTTAGTTAACACAATCGGTACAGAAAAGAGCAAGAGTGAAGATGACATTGATGATTTGCTGCTCAAGGCAGTTAGTCATAGTGGGTATGGGCATGCAAGCGAGGTATCATATGTTCAACGCAGGCATTCCAAGGGTGGAGTTCCCCCACCTATTTGTGAAGAAGATGGAAAAGAGATTCAAGTTTCATACACTGCACAATATTTCTTTTGGTCTCAGGATAGATCCCCTAATACAGTAGCCATTCCTTCTGAAATAATTATTCATTCAAAGAATTCAATCCCTCTTTTCGGGTTCTATGGAGAAGGAAATGAGCACTACACATTCAATGGTTCTTCCTGGATCAATTTCAATGTATCAGCTTTGCTGTATACTTCACCGGGACAGCAATTAATGGGAAGACACTATTTTCTTTCACATGTTGATGAGAAAGGAGGACAGCCCTCATGGGAATTGTCAGTGCCTTCTGCTCTTGGGAAATTTAGTGTGACTTGCAAGTTATTGAGTGAAGTTATAGTAGATAAAGACAGTATCACTTGGACGAAACTGGAGGCCACTAGTTATAATGTTGATGCTCCTTACATGTAAGTAAATGATTCATATTCTTCTTCTTCTTTTATTATTAATATTGTTTTTGTTGTTTTTGTTGTTGTACTCATGGGTTTTTCCATTTTTATTATCATTGCAGAAGTAGATCATATATAGAGCAATTGAAATACGTGCAGAGAGTTTCCACTGTGGGAGGACTTCCTCCTAAAGATGAAGACACTTCGAATCCAAAAGCAGGAGATATATATTTCTCACCCTTCTCGACAATCTACTGGTTCTCTACCAATTCCACTTCTTTGCAAATGCTCTAATGACCAAGTATGATATAATAAAATGTGCAAGATCCCAATGGAATTCCATGATACAAATTCACCTTCAATAATGTCTTGACTGCTATATTTTTCACATGGCTTTTTTATTATTGTGTCGATGCTATATAAAGTCCTTTTGGATCAAATTTCAGTTGGAACTTTAATTTCCCGACATAACATGAGATTGACTAGATTCGTCTACATTTTTCTTCATGAACTAGAATTATGATTTTTAAATATAGTTTTTCTTTCTATTTGTTATTTGCATGGTGATGTATTATAAGGTTTTTGATTGTGTCCAAGACCTTTATATCAAGAGATATTTTGTAATAAATTCTTTATTTCTGATCAGTTGATCAAGAAAGTTTTGTAATTTCATTTGAATGAATATAAATTTTTATCTACTGCTGAGCAATTTTTATATATCATTCTAATTTCTTGAACCTAAGCATTGGGAAATTGATTTAATGAATGGTACTGAACTATAATCTATATGATAATTTCAATATAATGTAAAATTTTGCAACTTGACTCAATGTATGAGTGTATGGACAAAAATATCTCAGAGCTTGTGTGAGGTATTGACAAAACATTAGGTGTTACAAGACCATGTTATTGAGGCCTAAAATAACCTATCTCATTTTTGGGAGATTCAACTTAATTTTAATTTGGCAAGGCAATCTCAATTATGCCAAAACTTGCAATGTCGCCTAGTTGAAATGAGAAACACTATGTATCTTTCAAACCATTCATCATGACCTCAAACCGTTTATGCCATTAGCTCTGGTTGGATGGGTAAACCCCAAGAACAACTTCATTTCACCCATAGAGTCTCTCAAATGTTCGTGACCATGTCAGACCGAAGTGTCCCTAAGGTGCACTAAGAAACATTGGAAAATGATCTTTTGAGGCCCATATCTTAGACCTCGTATGAGGTATTAATGAATCTTCAAGTGTTACCAAATGGTGTTATGGATTCCTACAATAACCTATCCTAGTTTTGGGAGATTCAACTTCATTTTAATTTGGAAAGGCAATCTTGATATATGTCAAAACTTGCAATGTGCGTTAGTTGAAATGAGAAAAACTATGTATCTTTCAAACCATTTGTTGTGGCCTCAAACCATCTATTCTATTAGCTCCAGTTGGCTAGGTAAATGTCAGGAACAACCTCATTTCACCCACAGAGTCTCTCAAACATTTGCGACTATGCCAGACTGACATATCCCTAAGGTGCACTAAGCAACATTAGGCAACAATTATTCAAGGCCCATATCTCAGAGCTCGTGCGAGGTATCGAAACATTATTACATGTTAATGGATCATGTTATGGAGGCCTACAATAACCTATCTAAGTTTTGGAAGATTCAACTTCATTTTAATTTGGCAAGGAAATATTGTTTATGTGAAAACTTGCAATGTGGCTCAGTTGAAATGAGAACCATTCCCTATCTTTAAAACTCTTCATCATGGCCTCAAATTTTTTTGTGCCATTAGCTCTAGTTGGCTGGGTAAACCCTAGGAACAATCTTGTTTCACCCACATAGTCTCTTGAACGTTTGCAACTATGGTGGACCGAAGTATCCCTAAGGTGCACTAAGCACCATGGGGTATGTCGTTGAGTGTTCTAGCATGCTAAGAGGCAAAGTGGAACAATGCCTATGATAAACCCGGCCAACTAGAGGTGATGGAAGTGTCAGTTCATGCCTATGATGAACATAACATGATATGGGCTACTTGGTGACTTTTCACTAAGTGCATCTGATAGATTTTGCATCAATAGAAAAGTTGTTGCCATGCGAAAATGATTGAGTCTTCAAAAAATGAGACACATTATTGTAGGGGGCCCTGGCATGACCCCATAGGTTCAAATAGATTGTGCGTAGGTGCCAAGGTTTGTAATAAACATTATGTCAAAGTTCAGCAATTTGTTTTACCTAGGGCACTTAAGGGACATTGTCAGTAGGGTATGTCAGTGAGCGTTCCGACGTGCCGAGAGGAAAAGTGGGATGGTGCCTAGGGTAAACCTACCCAAATCGATGCAATGGAAGTATCATTTTGTGCCCACAATAAACAAAAATGTTGTTGCTCCAAGTTGGTTACACAAGGGACATCGTCTGTAGGGTTCGTCGATGAGTGTTCCAATGTGCCAATAGGCAAAGTTGGACCATGCTTAGGGTAAACCCACCCAACTAGATGTGATGGAAGTGTTAGTTCATGCCCACAACAAACATAAATGTTTCTACCCTAAGTGCATCTAGGGGCTAATTAGGACTATTTTACAAAGCATCTACT